>CP053160.1:0-474029 GCA_014607495.2 Carposina sasakii | reverse complement strand
AATACATAGTTCGTTTATAATACATGTTCGTTTATAATTTCTTTCTTGTTGCTTCTAATAGTTATCTGCATCTTTTAAGAATGTTTATATCTATTTGATAGTTACAAGTATTGTATTATCACGTGAGAAGATACTCGTAACTTCTATACTTAAGTCACTCGTACTTATTCAAGTACCTAATATGATGAAACGTAGAGTACGATGTACATATTACATTAATATTCACATAACATATAAAGTACTTGTACTTAGCTACTTAACAACAATTAATCGCACACTTTTCAGCATTCAAAATACACGTCGCTTTTACCTACCTAGGTACCTAATATGAACTGACTGCCCCGAAAAGTAAATTCTCCTAATGAAGTAAGAATTTTAAAACATAGGTATTTTCATCATATATTTATATACTCGTATAAATACTATTTGTAGTTTTATTATAGTATTATAGTAGATAGTTAAATATGTTACTCTGGTGTATATTTATTATTTTTATCTATCATAAATGTACCTATGTAACATGATCTCGCTCATTTAGGTACTTTAGGTAAAAAATAAATGTAAGTAGGTACTTGGCTCACCAGAATGTTTTAATAAAAAGTATTTTGGTCGCAAAAAAAAAAGGAAAGTTTACAAAGAAATAAGACTAATGTGCGTTTCCAGTGTTGGCACCTAGATCGTTCACCTCGCTAGGCTAAATATTCTTAACTTGGGGTATTGTACTAAAGAACATATTTTCAGTGCTAACGACAACGAGGATAATTTTCTATATTTTTAACCTGCTTTCGTGTTGAGTGTTTCAATAATACTCTGAATACAGGCCGTTTCATGACCTATGGACAACAGAAGTATTCACGAAACCGACCTAACCTAACAAACAGGAATTAAAGTAAGTAAAATATTGGAGACGATCCATTGCGGCTTGGCCTGCTGCCCAAAGACGTCCCGATGGCTGCTGGAGCTACTGTGCACGCAATTTATACCTGACATGGAAATATGTTCGTCAATCCGGAAGAGACTTTTCATACCTACTTATAGGCTTAAGGTCCCTAGGAAAACTTGCCGTCATATAGCGGTCTTACGTATACAAAACCACGCCTTTTTATGGGGCCGACATGTGAAATATTCCTTCATGGTTGCTATACATACGTGTAGTCGGCACAACTATCCTAAAAAACCACAACGCTTTACTATTTGCTATTGGAATGAAATAATACATGATACTTATTTATTCAGCTAATCTACAAATAAAATCTAGGTTTTCGCATTTGGTGCATGTGGGTTGTGTGTGGCCCTAAGTAGGTAAGATAGTTTTAAAACAGAAAAGATTAAGTACCATCATGAACATATAAAGAACAACGGACGGAGTGTTGTCACTATACGGACTGGAGCATTCGTAGTAAGCTCGGTAACGTACATTCCATGGAGTAGGGATGTGTATAGACGCGTTATACACCCACACATATAAACCATAGTAAGCTCGACGCCTAGCAGAAAATACGCACATATGCGTAACGCGCCGCCATTATGGTGCTTCAATCTGTGCAGTGATAGCATTCCATCCGTTGTGCTTTATACGTTCATGAGTACCATTGATAAAATAAGAATATGAATTGAGATCAGTGGAATGGCCTACTTGATCCAACTGTTTATTTACGGATAATTAATTTGTTATCCGCACGTAGGAATGACCTTTTTATTTCATTAAACATCTCTAAGCTTTTATGTAGGTATGCGAACAAAATACCTAATACGAAAGAGTTTATGGACGTATTGTAACTACTTAGTCACAATTAACTTTCCCTTTATCCACTATAGGTGCGCCCACCACCGGGCCCTACACCCTCCACTGACCCTCAGATCTGATAACTCATAACTGCGAAAACAAGCACTTGCACTACCTACAATCCCTTTATCCCTTTATCATAAATTCTCCCTAACAATCTACAAACTGGCAGACTGACTGAGAGGACCTCTGCTTGCGTCACAACAACTCAGTTCAGCGGTAAGGTAACTCGATGTAGAAGTAAACGAATGACATAAGCACGCGTGACTTGCGTTAAGTCGTCGTAAATACTGCCATCAACGCAAATTGAGTTAAATTGACCCCATCCCAAATATACCAGCGCTCAAAGAATACTTCCTATGTCTGTTTTCTATATATCTCGACGAGTGCCCCCAAAATGGTTCAATGACGTGCTCTCTCCGACTTGTTTATCTCACTCATCTTTGCTAGGCATGCCACTTACGCACTTCTAATTTATAACATCTTAGAAATTTCCGAAATGTCTTAGCGCAGGCTTAAGTCAACAGTTTATGCACTAGCCGTTATGCAGGTCACACTCGTATCATTCGCAAAAGTCGTGAATGCCATTAGTGTGAAGGTCGCCGTGGTCGCTCCTCGTCAGAGTAAAGCAGGATGCTGGCGTGCAGTTGACAGTAGGTAATGGCCGTGTTCCTAGCGGGCGCGCGGCTTGCTTGCGGCTCCTATTCACATTATTTTTCAACGGCAAGTGGTGCCAATGTGCTCGCTATAAATAAAATAACACGGAGCTCTATCGGTTCGCTAGAATTATGCCCCACGCTGTCCCGCAAACAATCGCCATTGTCAGCATTGTCTAGTGGTTGAATGTATTCGAGTTGCAGCGATGGAATAAGACGCGGTCCATCTTAGTCAGGGACTGAAACGTATTTGTTCACTCCACGATGAATGGCATGTGTCGTAACTATCGCGCTATCATCGTTATCCGCCTAAGATGATAACATCTAAGATAGCGAATGAAATTGAATACTTTTCATTTTGTTTAATGTCAATTTTTTTAAAACAGGTACTAACTGTTCAAATTATGTAAAGTTATCTAAAACGAATATTTAACAGTGACTACATTTTTATTTTACCCAAATTATTTTCAGATTGAACAGGACGTTTGTGACAGGAAGGGAAATATTGATACTTTGATTGATCGCGGGAAAATTACAAAATTTTTCGACATTTTCATATTTTCGTTTAATTAGGGCTTAGATAATGACTTAAAAATAAAATTTTAACCAAAAGATGATTTAAAAAAAAGTTGCCCTCAAACAAGTTCAAATAACTGATCAACCCTAATGGAGAGTCACAAGTGATCCAAAAAACAGCAATGTGTCGCACAATAACCAATATGCCCATTTATTTAGTCACAGGATCTCCCGATACAATTGGCGCGGAGAGCAAGGATTACTGATAATCAAATATAAAAAAATACATTTCCTGAGAGTAATGACACTGACGTATAACTCAACACAATGGTACTTGTTCAGCATTTCAGTATTTGCCTGGCTGTCACCCACACCCTGTATACTCGGGGCCTGGGGCACGCTGCGCTGTCAATCTTGTTTATTAACAAATTATGGGTATAGGTAGAGAGAAACCAAGAGGGTCTGAAAAGTTGTTCAAAACTTTGAATTGCGATTGGATCTAAAACTTGGCGAGATAAAAGAAATTTGTTGACGAAAAATTAAATACACGTTTTATGCGATTTGAAAAAAAATCTAATTATTAATGGGTAAAAATATTACCGAATGATATTAAAATACACCTAAACTTTGTAGCTAAATACCTACAGATATATCTTTTTATTTATCAAAATAAAAAGCTAGTCAATTGTGGAGGTATTCTAACAATTGACAATAAATACGATGAGATTATAGTATATAGGTACATATAACATATAAATTGTCTTTTATCTTACAGAGCGGTTCCATAACATCGAGACGGTAAGAAATAACCACATTTATTTTAAACTACGCCTGTCTCTACAAAACAAGCTGCCAGTAACTTTGTTGCAAGAACACACGGATTCGATATCTACACGTACGTTATAAATTAATAAATGCAAGAGCATAATTTAACCACCTGTGTGGGTAAAAGGCTTTAGTTTCATTTAGATATACAGAATTTAAAGAATCACTGGCAATGTCAATGAATTTGTATGCGGTAATCACTAATAGATACGAGAAGATACAGTTTCAAAACTCTATTCCTGAAAAATACAAAAGAATCGCAATATAGTGAGCAAGGACCTACTGGGGTAGGTAGGTATTTATTGCATCGTATACTCGTAGCTACAAAGTCTTCCAACCGTATGTGAAGAGTAAAACTGTTTTACATTATTTGAACTAGGTACTTAATTAATTGATTGTATGCCCATTTTAAGGGCATCTCTAAAAGACTGGTCGAGGCATCCCACGACCGAAGGGCTGGCCAGTACTTTGGACAAAGGATTAGCCTCGCCATCCAGCGGGGCAATGCGGTCAGCCTTTTGGCCACGTTGCCAGCGGTGGAGTAGTTGCAGGCAATCTTCTATTTGTAAAAGTGTCCAAGATTTAAGCTTTTTATTTTGTATTATATTATCTACCCAACTAAGTTAAAATTAAATTGATGAATTACATTATTAATTTGTTTATTTATGATCATATAACATACCATTGCCTGGAAAACCAGGTGCAGTAGTCACGGAACTGGAATGCAGCGTGCATCAGTGAGCGTCGTCGCCCCAAACTGGGACGTGAAAGTAGGCATGCCATGCTGTGTACCAGAATATCTCTCGAAAAAAAAAGAAAGGAAGTTTCAAGAAAGCTGTTGTTTGTAAACTTGACAGTATTACGAATTCACAGTAGGAACAGTAGGTATTTGACTAAGTATAATATCAACTCGACATTGAACTCCATTTTACTAACAGCGGCTAGTTCTAATGATGGAGTTAAAATTTAAAACAGTTTAATAAAAAAATATATTTAATTGTATCAGGCGTCACTATTCGGAAGTTCAAATCTCCATTGAGGGGTCGCCCACTGTAGTGTCTTGTGTTCGTGATCATGAGTCGGCAGATCCGAGGGTCAGCGGAGGGTTTAGGGCCCGGTGGTGGGCGACCCCTCAATAGAGATTTAAAAAAATTAAATTCGATTTGGCCGCTTAGATCCCATAAAATGGATTGTCATATTTATAGCATTTGAACTAACTCAATGGGAACGCTCACCGATAAACATAAAATTATCAAAAGTCGGAAAATATAGCTAAGATGGAAAATGAGCTTATTCATTTTATTTTTTAAATCCTACATTATGGCATATATAGAAAAAAGAAAGAAAGAAATCATTTATTTTTCACCACAGACATTAAAATGGACTGCAGTGGGATTTTGTGGAATACAATAATAAGCCGGGATTAGAGAAGGCTGTCAAAATCAAATTACATATTTGAAGATTCAAACTTTTAGATTTAACTTCAATAGCACCGTGCACGACTTGGAATAAATAATGTCATTTTTTATATAGCTAAAGGAGATACTTATATGCATTAGAATCAAGGTCAAGGTAGATCTTATTCTAAACCACTCTAGTAGATTTAACTAATTTGCCACGATTCGATGGTAGTTCCTCTATCAGCAATGTATTGGTTAAAAAGGCTTGCATGTTTTCGCGTCATTTTGCGCTAGCTCCGGCGCAAGCGCAGCCCCGTGCGATTGTTTTCGTCGTGTTTCGCGCTATTTTGGGCTTTGCCGGCGGCGTGCAAGCAGCTCGCGTACGGCCAACTGTTCACAAACGTTACAACTACAACACTTGATATTCAATCGTGTGCAATTCCTTTATAATGACTAATCCTTATTCTTACTTGGTGATATGAAAGTTCAAGCTAAAACGGAATCCTGCGAATTATTTCTAAGTATTTTGGAAAAAGTTGAATTTCAATTTCCGATTTGGCGATGTGCATGTGAAACTGTATTGTTAAAGTTTTATGCTTGCTTACATAGCTGTATTAAGTTTGACGACCTATACTTACGAGTACATATCACTAAATTGGTGATTACAATTGAATAAATTATAATCACTAATTAAGCTTATGCAATTACCTACCTACCTAGGTAGGTAATAATTAAGTATTATTGTGTTCGTATGTTTTACAAAGTAGGCAGACAGGTACTGAAACTTGTTTTCTTTCATAAATGTATTAAGTAAGTACTCTAATAGTTTCCCAGGGTCACTAGGTATAGACAAAAAATCATAAATGTCGATAATCTCTATAGATATAATAGGGGAAAGAAAGGCCCCCTGATTACGTAAAAACAATAGCAAAACCGAAGCAAAGCGATAGCGAAAATTGTACAATATTCGCATTGAAATGTCAAAGTTCCTTTGAAATTCATTTTACGTAATACGAATTTTACATGCATTTTTGTAAAATTTTCGCTATGACTTTGTTTTTGCTAGTTAGGTAATAAGGGGGCGGGATAGACAGCGATTTAGTAATTTGACTAATTTGTACTTTTTTCGTTAGAACCTTTTTTCGTAGCCCGCTATGTTTCGTAAAAAAACCCGACTGTGTAAAAAAGAACCAAACTATGTTAAAAACTGAAAAGATGAAAACAAGCACTTAGATGTATTATGGAATGAATACTATTGAAGAAAATAAAATATTTTCTAATGATGTAACATAACAAATGAACAGTCAAGGATCCATTGAAATATTAGTTTGGCTGACGGATAATGGATCCCAACGGACATCTATTTTCAGTTTTTTTATTATTACATAGTTTGGTTCCTTTTTACGCAATCGGGTTTTTGGATTTTTTAAATAATGTTTTTTTTATTATTATTTTATACTTTTTAGTTAATATAACTACTAATTGGCTACTAATATGTAGCCTTCAAGAAACATGCTCGGCAGCAAGAAGTTTTCGTCTTGCTGCTGTCTAAAAACTTATATGCGAGAATGCTTGTTACGCAAATTTAAATAGATATAGATCCTAAGCGGTCAGTCGAACCGAAAAATGTTGAGAGAAAACTAATAATAATTTTTAAATACCTATTCGACGACACCTCACTTGATATAGTTTGTTGACTTAAATTATTTTCATTTTCACAATATGGCGTCCAGTAGTCGCCATATTGGATTTTCACTAACGTCATGTCTTAAGTGGCACTCGCCGGACTAAGAGAAATCGATTGACGTGTGAATCATAAAAATCGGCCCAGGCGTTTGTCTGTATAGTGCTTCATAGGAACATACAAACATATATAGACTGTTAAACACATTACCACTTCTTTGCGTCGCGCAGTCGGGTAAAAACGCTACTACGAACCTCTACAATGAGCATTATGGGTCCATATTGGCTCTCCTAATTTTTTTCACCCGAAATTGCTATTCCTACCGATTTGTTTTCCGAATGATCACTCTTCCTAAAAATTTTACTCCTAAAGTTTTCAGTCATACCTATTTTTTGTAGTACTGCAGACAATGTTCGTAACACTCATCTTTCCGAAAATTTTAATTCATAATATCACTACTGTTAATTTGTTTAAACTCCTACTGTTGTTTTTAATAAAGTATTTAACCCTAAACATAATTTCCATAATATTTTTTCTCATATGCTGTAAGAAAATAAGCATTTAACCAGTGTAATAAAAATAATATGTGAACGAGTAGATTATGACATTTATTGCTTTTATGATTATTATTTTAAACATTTGTGTTTGTTCTGTGTCGGATGTGAGAAATGCCCCAAAGTCGCTTCGCTCGCTCGGCTCGTGCGCTGTATTTATACATAAACCTAAACCGCTTCGGCGCTTGCTCCTTGCTAATCTAAGTGCATATTCATGTTATCTAAAAAAAATACCAAATTTGTAAAAGTTACTCTAAATTAATATATTGTAAAAATTAAGATGGTCAACCGACCCCCCATAGCCCTAACTACATAGTTTTAAGTTAGCCATATTGTATCATGTCATGATTATTAAATTATATAGATATGTAATGTTGATGTTATGATAAGAAAATATAGGAAAACAATAGATGTTTATTGCTACTGACATTATGAAATTGAATAATACGGAATTATGAACATTAGAAAGAGAGGACGTGGCCGTCCTTGGCGCAAAAATACGCTTCGGGTTGCGGCCTTGGGGCAACCCCCATGCCCGGACAAAATTCTCGGCGCGCGACAATGCGCCGGTAGTTTAAGTGGCCCTTAAAGGGGGCCACGTGGGTCAGAGAGTCTGACCCATTTGGGAAGGGAAAGATATGGCTGGACGGGGCGACGCGGGCCGGGCCTGTCACCCCTGGTATCACCAGGGTACACCCGGTCACTTGAGCTGCCACTGCCGCCGGCCAGTTCGCGAAAGAAGAGGAAGGAGAAGAAAAGGAAGGAAAGGAAGGAAAGAAGGAGGAGGAAAGATGACATTAAAAAGAAGCAGTTAGGAATTGCGATTGTTAGGATGAAAAATGTTAGGAAGAAAATTTTCGGAGTACCTACCAATTATCGGAGTAGAAATTTTAGGTGAACTTTAGCGCACCCGAGCATTATGCGTAGTCTGATACCGTACTAGGTAAGAAAGGCGAGAGAGTTTAAGACGAAATGCTCGTAGGACCTACAACTAGCGCCCCCAATCGATATTAACTTTTTTAAATTCAAGTAATAATTTTCATAAAATGTGTTATCGTATTAGATAGAAAATATTTCAAACTATATTTTATTTACCAAATAAATAACTAACGGAGAAAAAGCTCACATAAAAAATAAGTTGAATAGAGACGTAACCACTTTTCTTAGAATTTAATTATTTTTTACCCGTGAGCTAATTTATTGTTGTGTAAAATATCGTCTTTCTAACTATGAGGAGCATATTTATGATAATTAATTATTGACAGAATTTTAAAATACCAATAATTTTCACGCAGTAAAATTGTAAAACAGTACACTATGTTTTGTAGTAGCACTGTGCAATTATACAGGATGTTTGTGACAGCCAGGCCAATATTGATATGGTGACTTGACATGATTCGAGATGAAAACCTCAAAAAATCAAAAAAGGTTGATTTCTGAAATGAAAAATCAAGTGAAAATTTTCTCAGGAAAATCAAAATTCAAAAAAGTTTGTTAATGTGGTTGAGTGGGGTTGTTCTTTAATATTAAGAACAGAATAGGCCTTAAATAAATGACCTGACTAAAAACTAAATTTTAACTAAAAACAAAATTTTGCTATGGACCATTAAAAAAAAAACTCAAATCTCAAAAAAGTTCAATAATTAACTGATCAACAAATTAAGTATTACCATTAAATACTTTAGATTCAAAACGAATAGAGCTAATTTTTTTACAACAAAAACAAAGGAAGTTTGATTTCGAATTACAAGAAAGGGGACAACGGGAGTTTAACATACGTACACAATATACACAATAAACCACCATTTAACTAGTCACAGAATCGACCGATACAATTGGCGCGGAAAGCAAACATTGCGTATAATAAAAAATTCCTGCGAGTTATAACACTGTCGTATAACTTAAAACAATGGTACTTGTTCAGTATCTCAGTATTTGCATGGCTGTCATACACACCCTGTATATTCATATCTATATATTACACATATATATTTAGAACAAAGAACTGCATGTATATTGCATATATTTTACATACTCTCAAGAAGTTATCAAAGAAGTAGTAAGTACTTTCTATTTTTTCTACAGCTTTATTCAGTATCCCCAGGGGACGGAGTCACGCGAAATAGCTAGTCGATAATAACAGGCATAACTCTAAGAACGTTAAAGTCGTTATATGGTAATGGTACCCAGTAATCGTATTTTTGGTAGTCTCAAGGTCCTCTAGAATCGAGGGTAGAGTAGCGACTTGGTCGACGTCAGGGCTAGGGCGAGGGGCGAGCGCCCCGCGACCCATTTCACCCCCTCTCCCCTCTTCCTGTATCTCCCGCCTTCCTCGTCCCATCCGTTATCAGTTACTTAACTAACTAGGTATCTACTTACATATTATGGCTGAAAATGATGAAAATATCAAAATCTTATTAAGTAATTCTTGAGATTTTTCTTAGGTATTATTAACGCGACAAGTAGGTATACGAGTATGTATACCATTTTTTGTATACGTATATTGGCCGCGTGGTGCCGACAGAATAGAATTCGTACCACCCCATGTCTGCCCGTGGGTATCGTACCATATCATATCACCGTGGGCAGCAGCGCCTCCCGTGTTGACAAATAGTCCAAAACACAAACTGCGGTCACCAGCCCGCCTGCCCAGCGTGGTGACTATGGGCAAATACCCCCCATGGCAGTCTTGTGGCGGGCCCTGGGGGAGGCCTACGTCCAGCAGTGGACTGCAATAGGCTGATGATGATACGTATATGAGAAGGCAAGTTAATGTTAAGTTTAACTTTAAATGGAGTCCAATTTTTATCGACTCCTATTAAGAGACGGTGTTGGATAGAGTTTAACCTAGGATTGGTTGACGATTTGATTGGTTGATTGAGGGTTAAATTGACAATTCACCCAAACAATAATAAAATGTAATTAAGTAATTTTTAATTAGAAAAACAAAATATGAAAACAGTATGTACCTTTTATCGACTACACGAATTGGGTGGCCTTCGCGACGCGCTCAGGTAGAGACAGCTTTTCGTCATTCTTTAAAATACCCTGTTCAAATTAAAATGTGTCAAAGAGACAAGTGTTCGAATCCGAAATAGGTATTATAATTTGATATTCATGTTATATGCAAACGCAAAACGGTACGCGCTTCTGCGACTTGCTAGGTAGATTTGATATTTATTAGCGTTTTGTAGGTACCTACTTACCTCTGTGCGCATGTAATGCGGTGTATTGTCATTTACAATGCGTAAATATATCATATATATATTATAATATAATACCTACGTATGCTGTAACATCATACATAGCGCGTCATACAAATTCATCGCAGAATTCGCAGACAGGTACACAATCCAGAATGAATGGAAAATAAAATGTTTGTTTATCGTGCCATCTTAGAAATTTGCGTCGAGAATGCGATGACGTCAGAATGAATGGTGCATTGTTGTGGTGACCCCGATGTTTTGTTTATTTGACTCGTGCAGAGCATTAGCAAAATCTTGTCTCGTTTTAAATTTCGACGATTCAGACACATGAATAATTTACATTGGTAGTGTCCCGTCTGACTGTTGACCGTATATGATTAGACTTGTTTATATATCCAGTGGAATTGATCAATACAATGCGAGGTAGTGCGAAAGCTGTGGCGTCTTGGTCGGCGTCAGGCGGGCGCGGGCCGTCAGCGGGCGTCGCGCCGCCCAAGCGCGCGTTCGTCGACCTGGCGTCTCAAGGCCGCAGTTACACGTGCCGCGCGGCGCTTCCTACCGCGCCTCGCCGCCGCCATAACAAACCTCTCCCTCCCGGCCTAGAGGACCCCTAGGCATTCAAACCCGATTCTGGAACCGACATTTACGTACCTACATAGTAGTCGTTGAACTTATCTTTTCGCACCAGCCTATGTGGGTGTTTTTTAAAAATATAAATACGTGTTTTTTTTAGTGAGGCACTAAATTATTTGTATTTGTCTTGGAAAATCTTTTATTTAAAGTTCTGTAAGGAAAGAAAGAATGAAAATATAGGGATGATTAGGTAACTCACCCTATCTATACATATTTTAAAATTGTAACAGATCGATGTTTGTGCACGCTAATCTCAAAAACCGCTGGACTGATTTCGATGCAGTTTTCAGGAATATATTGTGACAGGTCCAACTTAACATTTAGGCTACTTTTTATCCCGGTAATTTGTCGACATTTTTTTTTGGCAGACGCGGGCGGAGTCGCGGCGTCCACTAGTTCAGAATAAAGGCTGTGTAGTTGGAAGAAAGTTAAAAGGTTCCATGGGGGTTGATTTTATAACGGTGTTGGAAGTATCATATCAGAAGATTTTGTATGAGAAAACAAATTTATTTTAGTATCATTCATATCTTCTATGCTGCTCTTGGAGTGAAAAATACTGTACAAGTCAGTAGAAGGATAAGAGGGTCTTGGTGTTTTGTAGTCGATGGACTGACCACCTGTCACTACTAACCGCACTTGTACATCTTAACTATACCCTCAAAATTGGTCAGAAGTGGCACTTGGTGCTTGGTGCTATCGGCTCTTGGTGCTCTGCATACCCCGAAAAGGATAAAGGCGTGATTATATGCATATATATTATATGCATCGTTCATATTACTGAGCATATGTTGTTTAAATTATACCTTTTAAGGAGCTATGAAAATGAAAGTAACCTCTTCAATATTTAAAGGATCAATTTATTATTACGCAGTATTAAGTTTTTTTCGCTATCGATGGGACTTTCACTGACAGACTCATTTATAAATAGTCAGTCATAGTTTATTATATATTTAACATTATAAACTTGTACATCTCAACTATACCCTCAAAATTGGTTAGAAGTGGCACCATGTGGTTCTATCGGCCCTTGGTGCTCTGCCTACCCCGTAAGGGATAAAGGCGTGATTATTATGTATGTATGTATTAATATTTTAATGGGACCCTAAGTGACTGTGGTGTAACTGGGAGTTATTAAGACTATTTAACAAGTACATACTATAGGAAATTATAGAGGCAGCAGGAAAAAGATAACAAGTTGAGGGTCTATAAACCTGCCAGGGTTATCTATCTACAGTTGTTATCTAAAGGCGAACATAGTCGCGGGTGGCCGCTAGTGTTATAAGACGACTCACTTTTTTTTTTGTCATAAGAAAAATCATGAAATGATGTCTTGATCAGTCGTTTATAATTTTTTCAATAAAATAATATAGAGCACATTTGTGTTTCAAAATGTTGCATTTAAATTATCTTACTATTTCTATAATATTTGTGTTTAATTCAGTGGTTGTTTACAATCTATATAAGTTCGGAACTTCTGGCAGAACCACTTAATAATATAGTTACTGCAGCAATTTTACACGCAATCTAATGTCATAGAGTTACATAGTCAGTAGCTACAGTTACTGCAGGGGTAGGGCGCTGGATATGGGTTAACAGAGCGAAGGTTTCGACTCAGGCATCCCTCGCCCTTTTTTCCCCTCCCCCAACAACCCTCCACTAGAATAACCACCCACCACTGAATTCGCGACACGCACTGCGCACCAATACAGCATCGGTGTAAAGGTACCTAACTACTACCAACATACCTAACGACTAAGACAACATTTCGAACTACTGACTCATTTAGGTCAAATTTTCAAAGAAATATTTCCATATCGATGGGTCAAAATGGTAATTAAGTAAAGATGCTGCAGTATACTATAATTAAGTTTGTTTTGTTTCATCGAGTGATTCAATTTACTAATTAGGTCGTACGCTAACAAGACGCAGAGTAAAGGTCGTTTAGATGTGATAAAATTATCAATTTACGTCTGTCTGATAGCAACTGACGTGCGGGTACCTACTTTATTGTTTCATTTGCGATAATAACGGGCGAACTCTAGATCATGCATTGTCCTGTATGATAGGGTTACCATCTCAAAACTTTGAAAACCAGGATTTGAGGAAAAAATACCAGGACATTTCGATTAAAAGCCAGCACCGGTAGCATGGAAAAACGCGACGCGGGTTTTATTATCAACCGCGCGCGTGTTTCCAGTCACCAAATGCGAGCATGGCAAAGACAGAGATTCTAAACACGCGCGCGACGCGCCTTTTAGACAACTCGTAGAAGTGGTGCTACCATAAGACCCCGCGTGAGTTTAAACGCCATGCTTGCAACCGCGGATTATAGGTATATAGCGCGCGGCGCGACGCCGGTTTCAATGTCAGCTTGAAGTGTGAAACGTCATTTTGTCGCGAATTTTGACATTTAGGCGCCACAAAAAGCGCGACATACGTAAGTCGCGGACGGCATGCTACTGGTGCAGGACTTCACATATGCGAGCCCAGTGATAATACGTTTGGAGAATTTCAAAACATAGGTCTTTAACACATTCAGTGCCGGTGACTACGTAGGTATTTGCTTCTTTTAGGCTTTCTAGAGGTGTCGCTGACGCTTATTTGCCCGATGTCAGCACCCTTAGAAAATCTGCCGACAGCGAATGTGTCACGACTTTAAAACTCAGGACGATGCTTAAAAACTATCCAGGACAGGTCCTGGGAAAACAGGACGGTTGGCAACCTCTAAACCTGACTAAACCTCTAGTATATTCTCACCTTAACTCAATTTTTTTTCAATTTGTTCTACCAATTAATTCCACCCTTGTACCTACAAAGATTTCTACTGACAGACAGACATGTGTAGAGAGACTGGTAAATTGGTTTTGATTGCATTTGATATAATAATATTAAAAGTATATAATTTGTACTTAGTCTCTTTTTGCTACGGAACTCTTATCAAAGGAACAAAGAAATGAATGTAATTGTAACAAAGAGCTAGATATCGAGTAGCTGGAGGCGTAGGTACCTAGTGCTATTGATTTTATCCCGCTTGCCAGGCACCGCTGCCGGAGCCTACCGCACTCTGCGATTTTACAATGCTACTTCATTACAAATACATACATTGTTACATGGACTTTTTACACCTGCATTGCCGCATTGGATTAATAACAATAACAACAGGTTCAAATTGGGTTTGAAAATTGATTGATTATAGATGATTTTTGGTCGTCAACGTTCACAAGATTTTTTCATGAGAAATAATTAACATATGTCTATGAAAAACTTATCATAAACACGGGACACGATAAATTTCGCCCGATCAAGTAATAAAAAAAAATTACATAGTTTCCCAGCATTTTTTTTTGGCATAAACTTAATTTATTTGATGTATAGAGTACGTACCCTTCGTTAAGGGTGGCACCGAAAAAACACCCTGTATAGTACCTAGATATAAATCGTAGTATCGAGTATAAATCAACGTGAAAGTTTATCGAAATAACTAATATTTAGGAAAATTTAGTATTTACGTACACAGTGTAGATACTCGTAGTAACTGAACTACCATATTTTACTCGTATTTGTAAGGAGATACGTGCAAGTTTTATTTTATGTGAGACCTCGTCATTGCAAGTGTTGCAAGTAGAGACTGCACTTATTGCTCTGTCTAGTTAGACGTAAATGTCATTGCATGTTGTTATTTCTACTGAAATCTCAAGCCCAAAAAGGTCAAACAGATGAGATTTACACTTTATTCTCATCTACTGGGTTACCTACTTACTTCGTACACCTACTTTTTAGAACCAAATAATATTTAATGAATTCGGTTTATCTACCAAAGCCACATTTATAATTTTAGATAGCGCCCGGCTTCGTCGAGCGCGACACCGTCTGCAGCTTCCTAATATCACCGACCGGCGACGGCGCGGCGCGGCGTGGTGACACATTTTTTCAGTTGTCAGAAATGTTGAACGTAGACAGACACTCGCCAATTGAATACTTCAATAAAGTATGTTGCAAGGGAGTGTAATGTTGAGCCCGCGTGTTTGGAGTTAGCTGTCGGAGATAGATCGGCAGGCTTATTTACTAACTTGCGATTGGTCGGTAACCGGTCGCTAAACGTCAAAAGACGACTGTGCCACCGATTCCATGAAACCCTATTCTGTAATCAAGCAGTATGGTGCACTGACTTTTTAATCTAGTAGGATAATACTAAATGTCAATTTTGACAGCGGCTATCCAGCGAATGCGACTGGTTGCAAGTTACAAAATCAGCCTGCGGGACTGACCGGTGTGGTGAGCGGGCGCGGCTGGCGTCGGCGGCGGCGGGTGTCGGGTCGACGGTGCTGTTGGAGGGCGCAGCCGCCGCCGGCGCATCTTCCGCGGCGCGGGCGGGGGACGGGCCGGGGGGAGGCGCACAGAGCGCGACCAGCCGCAGCAGCGCCACACACCACCAGCAAGCGCGGCGCGGCGGTCTGCACGTCCCCGACAGCGGCGCCCACCCCTCCCTCCCCCCCCCTACCTGAGCGGCGCGGGCAGTAGCAGCGCGGCGGCGGTCTGCACGTCCCCGCCCCCCCCCCCTACCTGAGCGGCGCGGGCAGTAGCAGCGCGGCGGGCACGTGTATGAACGTCCCGGCCCCCCCCCCCCTACCTGAGCGGCGCGGGCAGGTAGCAGCGGCGCGGTGCACGCGGCGGCGGTCTGCACGTAGCCCCCCCCCCTACCTGAGCAGTATACGGCTTAATCTCAGCACCGGCGGTCTGCACGTCCCCCCCCCCCCCTGCGGCGCTACTAGTAGCAGCGCGGCGGCTGTACCTGACGTCCCCCCCCGTTGCCTACCTTTGCCCCCCCCCCATCGGCGGCGGCTGCACGTCCCCCCGCCCCCCCCCCTACCTGAGCGGCGCGGGCAGTAGCACCGCGGCGGCGGTTGCACCGTCCCCGGCCCACCCCCCAGTACCTGAGCGGCGCGGGCAGAGGAAGTAGCAGCGCGGCGGCGGTCTGCACGTCCCCGCCCCCCCCCTACCTGAGCGGCGCGGGCAGTAGCAGCGCGGCGGCGGTCTGCACGTCCCCGCCCCCCCCCTACCTGAGCGGCGCGGCGCAGAGTGCGGTCTACACGTTAGAGGGGCAGTAGCAGGCGCGGGCGGCGGTCTGCACGTCCCCGCAGCAGCGCTAGCGAGGCGGCCGGTGCAGTCCGCGAGGACGGGCAGCAGGGCGGCGGCCAACGTACCTGAGCGGCGCGGGCGGAGCACGGTGGGACCGGGGCGGCGCGAGCATCCCGGCGGCGCTGCACGCCCCGCCACCCTACCAGCAGCGGGCAGTAGCAGCGCGGCGGCGGTATCTCCTCACCCGCCCCACCCCCCTCCCCGATGGCGGGCGGGCAGTAGCAGCGCGGGGGGGGGCGGGGTGGGGGCGGGCAGACAAAAAGGGGGGGGGGCACCTGAGCGGGCGGGGGTAAGGGGGGCAAGACGCCGGCCGCCATCCCCGAGACCAGTGACTGATGGTGCGGGGAGAGACAAAAGATAGGTGGAAGGGGGGGGGGGAGACAAAAGGATTTATCAACAAAAAGTGGTCAAGTACCAAGTCACACTCGCCCGGTGAAAAGGTTCCGTATATCGAAGCCATTTCTAGGGCTACTCGCAAGACAGAACCATAATCCATATTCAAATCCTAGAACATGATATCGACAGTAGAAGTAACAATGTTAGAATATGAAATATAAATTTGGGTCCCGAACAATAACTAGTGTGCACCGGTCCACGGTGAGGTCGGAGACGTTTCCCTTGTTATGCACCCCCGCATGCGATTATGGTTTTGTTCATCAAACCTAATAACAATAGGGGGTTAGATTTTTCCAATGGTCAGGTAGCTCTATATTTAAAGGATAAAAGTAGGGTATGTTTTCTTGATGAAGTTTTTAAATAGAGAAGAAAAATAATGAAAATCTCTATTGAACAATTCTTGGCCCTTAAATCTTACGTCAAAGTTTGTAGTACAAACATTATGATAGGTAATAAAACCGCGTGGTGTGCCATGAGGTTTTTGCGTGCATGAGCGGTGGCGGTGTGGGTGAGGGCGGGGGCGGCGGCGCGGGGGGCGCGGGCGGGGCGGGGGAGCCCGTGCGGGCTGCCGCTGCCTGTGCTCACTGAGAGGTAAGAAATAATGGATTTATGAGAGGTGTTTTGATGTAAAAAAATCTGTGTGAACTTTATAGTCTGTTATGTTACTCTGATATACAAGCCAAATAACAGAATAGTTTCATCAAAATCAATATTTTCTGCGTATGAGACTTATGTATATTAAAATTCGCAAAAACTTTTACATATAATTTTCAGCGATAACACTGACACTGCGACTGATAGGCTCGTAGTATACCTGACACACACAGCTGTGTTCCCAACTTCTCTTAGCTTGTACCTGAGGCGGGGCGCGGCGGAGGCGCGGGTGCGGCGCGGAGCGGGAACGCCTCCTCCGGCAGCGTCCAGTCCGCCGCCTCCACGTCAACATAGTGAGCGCTGGCAGCGGATACCCAGCCCGCTCCCTCTGCACACATGGACGTTTCCTTAAACCATGAGATAGATAAACGCGCTCTCTACGATCGTATTGAACTTTAATAAACCTTGCATGCATAAAAGAATATTAAAGATTATTATTAGTTGTTAGTTTGTTGGTTCGGTAGATAGAACTAACATGGAAAACTAATCCTGATGATGCCACGGGGTGTTGGCGAAACATATGTCGATTAAAATTTTAATTGGTTTTCGAATTAGCAGCTATGTATTTATGGTTGCATGCTAGGTGCTTGGATCTGGCTTCTCGTTGCGACTGTAGTGTCTTGTGTTCGTGATCATGAGTAGGCGGATCCGAGGGTCAGCGGAGGGTATAGGGCCCGGTGGTGGGCGATCCCTCAATGGAGAAACAGATATTTGACAAGTTTACCCGATCACTTTTACTATTTACAACAACTTTTACTATGTGACTAATGACTATATTCGTAGTCAAACAGCATAAAACGAAAGCCAATACCAAAAAACCCTAATTTATTTTAACTTATGGATATGTACATATATTTATATATTATAATCTGTAACTCATGTATGTATGTATATTCTATAGGTACCTTCCATAACGTCAGCTCCTAATTGGTCCCTTCTGAAAACCAGCGCTGCTTGCAAGGTAGACACGCCTATCTTGTCTTAGCAGCATCCAGCTGAAAAAGGACCCGTTTGGCGGTTGCACGTACACGGGACTGACGGGCTCCGAATAGGGCACACAGTTCTACTTACTGTTCTTCGTTTCATGTTGCTTCTACCTGTCTACTTACTTCTTTTGATCTGTATTTCTACCCTATTTCTATTGTCCTTTTCTATGTTACTTCTGTCCGTGTATGTGTAATTTTCAAATAAAAATCTATTCTATTCTATTCTTCCTAACACAACGTACCCAGGTCCCCTCTCTGGCTGTACTTGGCTGGCGGTATGTAGATGCTGTGCGTGGGCTTGCCCAGCACACCGTTGTTGTGGAACTGGTTCTCCGGCCACTCCTCCACTTCCTCCAGGGGCTCCTCTTCCACGCCGCTGCTGTAAGAGGGGATATATTGTGATCTTAGATTCTAATTTCACATTGACGGGGCACTATGATAACTAAACAACGACTTATTCTTATTCTTTATGGCACATACACAAAAATAAATATGGCATACAACATAAAAGAAGAGATGCGTGTACAATGGCAAACTTATCTCTACCAGAGATCTCTTCCAGCAACCCAAGCAAGTAAAGAGAAATTGTTAACAACAGGGTTGTTCGGAGGTTGTCCGAATATAAATATAAAGCGTCTGGCACGGAATGCAGAGGTCGTGGGTTCGATTCCCACCCGGGTGAGGAATTTTTTACATTTCTTTATTAATAATTTCATAAAGTAATAGGACTGATTAAAAGATAATTATAAAATTATTAATAAAGAAAATGGAAAAAAATTCTTCACCCGAGTGGGAATCGAACCCACGACCATTGCAAACCGTGCCAGCCGCTATAACCACTAAGCCACCGGGTCAATTAAATGATAATTCACTGTTATAATAAAGTCAAAATGTATTGGTCACTAAATATTATAATAATATGAGGTATGAAACTGATGAACGAGAGCGAACGCGCGGCCCGTTTGATTGCCAAATGCGAACTGATTGGAAAATTGATGATATCAACATAATTGTCTACAATAAGGTAAATTAGGTCAACTGTGTACGTGTTTACTCGTACAAAGGTAACATGTGCAATTAAACAAATTCTAAGAAACTACATAACTACATTGAGAGAAAAAAAAGGAGAGAAACAAATGACAGCATATTCAAATAATGGACAGGTAGTGATTCTTCAGCTTTTCCCTAAATGTGCCAACAGTGCGACAATCTCTAACCGTATGGGGCCGTCCATTAATCACGTGAGGCTTGAAAGGGGGGGGAGGGGTCTGATAAAAATCATGAAATGTCACAAGGGGATGTAGTAAGATATCACGTATATTAATTTTTTCATTATTTTTTCAAACTCGCGTTTTTAAATCAAAAAGCGTCGTGTACCTTGACTCCCCGTTGCTAGGCAACGAACGAAGTACCTTCTCACACGCCGCCGACGACTCTCCGTCTCGGCAGTGACACGCCAATCGTCAGTTATTCTGTTGTTTTCGCGCCAAATTATAATAATGTATTCTAAAATATCCTATTTATTAAATTTCAGATTTTTTATAGATACTAAGAATACATGTGATGTTGGGTGGGGGGGGGGGGGGGTAGTTTCAAACCTCACCATGTATCACCAAGGGGAGGGAGGGGTTAAAAATGCTTAAAAAAAGATCACGTGATTAATGGATGGTCCCTATGGGGTAATTCATTCCAGAGCTTAACCGCCCGAACCGAGAAAGAATACCCAAAAGCCCCAGAATTAAATCGGGTAGTTTGTAGCAGTGATGCCGTATTGGATCGGAGAGGCCGATCTCTTACGACTTATGATTAAAACAAGGCTATGTTTCCAAAAATGTTGTACCTTGTACTGCAAAGATAACGAGGTAGTTCATTTACTGGTTGCAAGCACGAGCCAAAGGCGAGTGCGATTATTATGAAAGCTTACGTGTCTTTTCAACACTTTTGCGAGGAATAAAGATTATGAATACGTTTGTAATGAGTGTGATTTTCAAAAAATAATTCCTTTTAACGAAAGCGCTAATTGTTCAGTGTTTCACTATTATTAATTTGTGTAACTGCATACAGAAAATAATTCCGAAATCAAGCACTGTTTCCACTGAAATAGTTACCCGCTGTAAACACTGGCACTCATGGCGGGCGGCGGGGGCGGCGGGGGGCGCGGGGCGGGCGGCGGCGGAGGTGCGGGGCGCGGGGCGTTCGCTCGGTTCTTGAAGATACAGAGTACCACGTCCCAGATGTGCGCCACCTATGTAAGAGGGTGCCATAGTACATTATAAGTTTTATTCTGTAAATTAAAAAAAAAAAATATTATGAAAAGGTGGAGCGGGACCAAATAACCTAACTACATGCTCTAAAATGAAATTTTGAACACAAAAAAGCCTAAGTACACACAATACAACATCAAAAAGTGTCACCTTAAACAGCAAACCCTCACCATATGCCGGTTATATTTCCTGGCGACGGCGGCATTGTGCTGGGCCACCTCGTGCGGGGGCCCCGACATGCGGTACTCCGGGCGCAGGCCACGAAGGGCCCCGGGTCGGCCGGGCCCCCCGCCGCGGGCCCGTAGCGGCACAGGATGGACGCCGCGTTGGTCGGGAACGCGGCCTCCAGGGTCGCCTGCGCTGCTGCTGATAGCGATCCTGCTGTGGGCTGCTTGCGACTGAGGGGTTTGAAAGAAGTGGTTGTTGTTAAATGGTTATAGGACGTTTATTTTGTTGAGTGGAGAAGGCAAATTAATTTTTTCATCATTTTGCGAGGAAAAATAAACACACATGTATTAGATACTTACGCACGTTCTACAAATATGGTCCCGCGATGTGTCGGGACAAATGCGTTTATTTGTTGCGGTCTAGCTTGTCTGAAAATGAAATGTAAGTCTTCTTCTTTCTTCTCGATTTAATCCCACTTGTCACTCACCCGAGGTGCGTGGCGCGCGGCGCGGCGGGCGCGGGCGCGGGCAGTGCGGGCAGCGGCGCTCGCGGCAGGCAGTGTGCCAGCTCCCCGCGTGCGGACAGACACACGCCCTGCGGGTTCGCCCACAGCACGGGGTGCGCCGCCTCGCGGAACCGGTGCCGGTACAGGCTACAGTCCTGTCCGCCGACAAACACATACAACCAAATAAAGAAAGGTTCCCACGTGATACGAGGCATGCCTTTTATGTTCTGTCGTTTCCATATTTCCCGGCAATTTTAAATCTCGAAACAGTTGAAAGTATTAGGATTAATGCTATTGTTTAGTCACAGCGTCGATTGGAATCTGTCAGATTACGTACGAAAATGAATCTTTGTAAGGAAAATGTTCGTGCAATAATTTTCTACAACTTTAGAAGAGGCCTGACACGGCTTCAGTGTTTTGGAGAGCTAACATCCGTGTTCAGCGATGAAGCCCTATGTCTGTGGACTGTCGAACGCTGGTATTTAGAATTCCAGCGTGGACATACTAGAGTTAGTGACAAATCTCGCGAAGGACGCCCAAAATCCGCCTTCACTGAAGATTACATAATTGCTGTGAGACCACTAATTTTCGAAGATCGTCATGTGACGTATCGAGAGATAGAGGCTCTATTAGGCATCTCAGGAAAAACCATTCAGAAGATCTTGCATGAAGCGCTTGGTGTGAGAAAGCTAGTTTGCCGTTGGATACCGCATCTGCTTTCCGACGATCACAAGGCGGCCCGCGACAGATGGTGTAAGAAAACTCTGCAAAGGTTCAACCGAGGAGTCAAATCACGTCTACGACATCATCAGTGGTGACGAATCTTGGATCTATGCCTACAATCCTGATTCCAAACAACAATCTACAATCTGGGTCTTTCAAGACGAGCCAAAGCCGACTAAAGTTGTTCGTTCTCGAAGCACTTCAATGAAGATGGTAGCCACGTTCGTTGGAAAAACCGGCCATGTTGCGACTATTGCACTTGAAGAACGCAGAGTGGTATACCACAGTTTGTTTACCACAAGTCATCGCCAAACTTCGAAAATCTAACTCAAAGCGACGCATCATCCTGCACCACGACAACGCAAGCTCACACAGCGCTCGTCAAACGATTGAGTATTTGAAGCAGGAAAAAGTAGAAATTCTTGACCATCCTCCATACAGTCCTGACCTAAGCCCTAAAGATTTCTTTACATTTCCTAAAATTAAGAAAGTCTTCGTGGTCAAAAGTTCCAGTCCGGTGAAGAAGCAGTCGACGCTTTCAAGTCAGCCATTTTGAACACCCCCACTTTACAGTGGAATAAATGTTATAATAACTGGTTTGAGCGAATGGAAAAGTGTATTAAGCTACGTGGTGAATACTTTGAAAAATAATAAAAACTACTATAAGGTTCTAGTTGTGTTTTTTTCTTCAAACGACAAAATTTAAAAGGCATGCCTCGTATCTTCAAAGCTCAATCGTTTGACACGACATTTTTCAACACACGTGCGAAAAACTATTTTGATTTTTTTTTCTTAATAGAAAAAATTTCTTTATAAAGACTTTTGTCATGACCACAATTCCAACGTAATATCTTGGGTTATTTTATACGACATTTTTCAACACACTTGCATAAAAAAACTATACATACATAAATTAGATTTTGCGACTTTTCTTAATACATAATGAAGCACTAGAACAACAAAACATTTGCAAATTCACATATAGGTACCTAAAATACGTACTTGCCCTGTACTTACCCGGCTGGTGGACAGGAAGGTGTTGGGGCTGCCCTGCCAGGCGATGGCGGTGGTGACGTCACGATGCTCCGCGAACGTAGCGAGCGGCACGTGCGGGCGGCGCACGTCCCACACGTGCACCGCGCAGTCCAGCACGAGCGCGCACGACGCTACCTGGTATCTGGGGGATGGGGGAACGACCACATACTATGTCAAACGTCTCTATGCTGCCTTTCCACTAGTCACGTGCCATATGCTAGATTACTTACTACGCATGCGTATGATATAAACCCCCATCGTTCGTATCCGCGATAACAAAGTAGCATATCACATCTCAAGTATAAAGGCAGTATTAGGAAGAAATTCTATTTATGTATTTATACTTGCGCGCGAAATACGAAAGTTTGCTTCACAAGACTTCGAAGGCTTCTACGAGTAACTTATTCGGGCTATCATTTCGTTGCAGTATAATTGTGCGAAAAGTTTGCATTGAAGCATTTTTGAATAAATTGTAACACAAGATGAATTATAAAATTCTGCCAATTACTTTTAGGTATTACCATGAAGAAGGTATAAAAGAGGAGGAACTACGAAGTGAGTCGTGTGGCAATCGTGAGGCCATGACGTCATAATAGAGGCGGAGCTTCAGCGCCAGTGTAACGCAGTAGCTGTAACCACACGTTTGTGCTCCGGAATGTAACCGTATTAAAATTACAAAGACACTAGCGATTTTATCGGGGTACTTTATTACTAAAACGTAGTATAATATTGCCATCTAATGATGAGTAATTGTACTAGTAAAATAATCTAGAACCATATTGATAATGAGCAAGTAGTTTGACTAGGCACTACAAGGTGGTTTCTATGTAAATGGGCAGGGCTACAGTGTTCAATGCTCCTCTAGTCCCATACTTCACCCCCGCTCCGCGGCACACTATTTTTGTATGAAAAAATACTTAGCCGCTACTCCTTTTTTATTTTTTCTCCATGGGTATTATTCATTTACTAAACTCCCTGTTTAGATAAACATTGCACAATAAAATAGTAATACAACTTAAACAACTTACTTTTTCTGCGGCCTCCATTTGACGTGCCCGACAGATGCTATAGTGTATATCGTGTGCTCCAAATTGGGCTTGGTTTGCATGTCCCACACCTGCAAAGTCATTTTTACATATAAGTGTCGTATACCAGTGCTGGTGTGGGTCATCATTATCATTAAAATACATCTCCTTCCGAGCATGTCGTAAAAATCGACTAATGAATGAATGAAGGTGTCATATATTGGTAGGCAAACCAGCGCCGACCCGAAGAAAATTTTAGAATGGAGCGAGATCCAATTATGGCGCCTCTCCTGTTTGCTCCTAATAATATACAGGTTGATTTTTGGTCGTCAACGTTCCCGAAAACTACGGAATCTCCTCATCATCACGATCATTTTTCTCCATGGAAGCATACCTGGGAAGTGTCTGGTTTCCAAAATATTAGGGTCCAAAGTTGAGTAAATAGACTGCGTTTTTCTGCATAAATGCACATAGACGCGCGTAGCAGGATTTTTTCACGAAATATAATTAATATCTGTCTATAAAAAAACTAACATAAACACTAGACACTATAAATTTCGCACGATCAAGGAATTTAAAAAAAAAAATTCAAAAAAAAATTTTTTTTTTCCCAGCATTTTTTTGGCATAAACTTACTTTATTTCATGTATAGAATACGTACCCTTCGTTAAAGGTGGCCACAAAAAAACAACCTGTATATTTTTACCATTTAGGCGCCCTCTAGGATTTGGGGCCTGGGGCGACTGCTCCGTTCGCCGTATGGACGGGCCGGCCCTGAGGCGAACGCCAGTTAGACATAAAGTGTAAACTTTAAAGTAGTGACAGGCAAGTTATGATGGTCAGTGACATTAACTTAGCACTTGCATGGCGCAGTTTTGGATCGCCTTATGTTGACTTTTAGTTTTTTTTTTATCCTACATGGACGTAATCTCAGAGAACAGAAAGCATCTTCATAAAATTAAATAGGTATTCTTAAATTAACTAAAGATAAATCTATTCGCGATTGATACCTACGAAGTCTATCATCACATAGAAACCGCAAAAGTCAGACAGAGTTATCTACACTGACCCAGTTGCTGCTTATCGCATCCTATGTGCCGAACTGTGTATCTACCTATAGGTAAATGCTGTAGCTTATGTACTAGATTACACAAAATATGAATAGATAACATTGTTATCTGCTCCCAGGTCAAAATCGTTGAATAATGAAAGTAAGTAATATCTCCAAGAACCTAAATATGCTGCAAAGTAAATCATCATCATCAGCCTATTGCAGTCCACTGCTGGACGTAGGCCTCCCCCAGGGCACGCCACAAGACTGCTATGGGGGGTCTTTGCCCATAGTCACCATGCTGGGCAGGCGCGTTGGTGACCGCAGTTTGTATTTTGGACTATGTGGTCAACACGAGAGGCGCTACTGCCCACCTCTCGGAAACCCTTAATCGCCTCATACGATACCCACGACACTTTAGAAATCCCGTTTTTCCCGATTCTGAAATCCAGGATGCTTATATCATAAAACGAACAGACCCCCAAGTTTCTGGTCTCTAATATCAGAGGTTCAGGCTGCAATAACGCCTACGGCAGTAGGCTTATGGCGAGCCCTGGAGCAGACCTACTGGATGATGTAATGAGGCTATCTGACTGAAAATCGGCTCTGTGTCATTGTTGCTATTGTATCTGTTAAGTTATCTTGGGGGAGTGGACTTCTCAAGGCTAAAAATGATGATGCGTATTCCACGCACCTTGATGGTCTTGTCCCTGGACGCGGTGGCCAGCCACGGCAGCTCGGGGTGCCAGTCGCACGCGAACACGGGCCCCGAGTGCGCGGCATGCTGCGCCACGCAGCGCTCGTGTCTGCGCACGTCCCACAGCTGCACGCTGCCGTTCTCCGACACGGCGGCGAAGGCGTGCGGCTGGTGCGGGCTGAACTGCACGTCGCGGATGCTCTCTGTATTGCTGCCGGGCGCATACATGCATGACACTACGCCTCTTTCCCGGAGAGGCAAACAGAGATCACGGATCTCCATTTGCTACGACCCTAATACACCTCTTTCGCCTCCATTTGCTACGGTCCTGTCATACCTCTGTCGCTTTCATTGCTTTCACGGATAAACTACATGTTGCTGCCGGACGGATTTACTCACACCATAATCACGCCTCTTCTCGACAGAGATCCCGGATCCCTATTTGCTACCACCCTGACACACCTCTTTCCCTTTCATTTACTTTCATGGCTGACCTGCAAGATGCGGATGCTCTTCGTATTGTTGCTGGACGCATTTGCCCACTTCACGCTTTACATATCATGCCTCTTAACGGTAGGGTAGGGCCTTCAAACATTGGTACCTCTTATATACTACCATTAAAAGCGTTACTTTAAAAAAACGTTGACGCAGGTGTCTAATGAATTTTATTTAAGAGTATAAATTACGAATTTTAAACAAATTAGACAAAAAAAATCCAAAGAAATCTTCAACCCGTATTTTACCCTTTCAGGGGTTACAATTTTTCAAAATACTTCTTTGAGCACCTATTCAAATAATATTCTGTAAACCACATAAATAATAAATCATATTTAGTTGAGAAGATAACTTTAGAAACTACAAAATTACAAACAGTAGATAGATACAAAATTATTGTGCTATCACAACAAAATTGGACGAAATAAACTACCTATTAACCCAAACCTGCTATAACATGACATAATTACCTGATAAAGGTCCGGGCCACCTCCTTCATGCGAAGGTCAAAGCACTTCATCATGCCATCCTGTGAGCCGGAGATCAGCTGTGCTGGCTCTGTCAGGTGGAAGCTGACCTGGAAAAAAAGATAATGGTCTAAAAAAATTATAACATATTAAATCCTTTGTCCTATATGACTGGAGGGTTTTGAATGCACATCCAATGAGAAAAAGTTGGGTGTTCTCTAGTATATGCTTATACGGGAGGCCTATGTCCAACAGTGGACTTCTCAGGGCTGTAAATGATGATGATGACTCCTGTCTAGTCATTGCTTGGTTTTCTATGCCATTCTAATCACAGTAAAATAAAATGGTTACTTAACTTACCTTGTTGACAGTTCTCTTGTGGTCGGAGAAGACATGTTCCTGCTTGGAGCGACCTGAACGGCCGAGGTTCCACACCACCACCGCCCCATTTGTAGCAGCTGTTGCTAGGGTATTCTCTACAAATGGAATAGCACTTCAAAATCTTTGTTCATGAGAACAAAATGTTATAACATTTCAATACTACAAATATTTTTATGTAGGTAAGAATTACAATAATTAATACATACCTTCTATAGCACTCCAGGCAACATCAATGGATGAAAAATTTAAATTCAAGTTTTTGCCAACCCTCAGGTTACAAACTTCAGAAAAGTCATTTTCTCCTATACTAAATACTTTGAAAACTGAAACCAAAATTTGTATTATTTGCCTTTATCTTGAATTAAATTTGCATGTTTATTTAATGTAAATAATTAAATTACCATTGCGTCCTGCAATCACTACTTGAGAGCTATCCTTGTTGAGAGCCAAAGCATTGGCTGGACCTTCTTGCGATACACAAATTGTATTTGCCGGGATCATTTTAGGAGGCACACTATCACAAAATGTTTATGATTTTACAAAAACGAATTATATTGTGTGCTTGTGTAAGTAGAACCCGCAGCTAGTCCCACTAAAATCAAAATGAGCACTATCAATTAAATTAACTATTTGCATGATCACCTCATTTCGTTTTGATGAATAAAAATATCAAATAAAATAAATATGTATCATGCACATGCACAAACATTTGAAACATTTACCAAAGTGTTATTCAAAATGATAATAAGTCAATATCATTTGTATTTGAAGGAGATGGCACAGTATACTTCTTTGACGAACAAAGATATACAATATACTTTATTTAAAAATCTTTTCAATATGTACACAGAATAAGAACACATCAATGACGTTGACGTTTTAATTTTTTATTTGGTCATAAAAAATGGACTGGACGCTGTCAGACATCCATCAATTCCATCATACAACAAAATTAAAACAGTGTTATAAAGTTCGGATATATTAAACTTCTGACTGAGGCAGTGAACAAGGAACAAGAGACAATATGAATTTTCACCCCAAATATGTACAACAATATAAATCGACACATTCATGACTAAAAGTTTGGCATATGGCCTGAATGATTTCTCGTCAATTTTTTTTGTATTTGCATCTAAATGTCATTGTCATTTAACGTCAACGTCAATGTCATGAATATAATGAAAGAAAAGATTCTAAACTGGTGGAATAATCGCCTGAAAGTAAATCATCATTAATATTTTCAGGTACTCAAAAAGATACGGGCATATTCTCATTGAGCCATGAGTATATGAGACCGGTTAGAACTCATTGTTTACCATCAATAAGAAACTATGGAGGGCGGAGATCGTATCCTGGTTGCTGCAGGTCTGACGGCCGCTGTGGTGGTTGGAGCTTTTGTTCTGTGGGGTCCTGGGGGGGCCCCGAAGGTTAGGAAGCGTCGCGGGCAAATCGCTGGGCTTCAGAACCTGGGAAGGACCTGTTTTTTAAACACCCTGCTCCAGGCATTGGCAGCATGTCCTACTTTCATAGAATATTTGAGAAAATACTCCAAAGCTGATGGAAGGAACTCAATGATGACTACTTTGTATACTGTTATTGAAGGTGAGTATATTTTAGTATTTACCTATACCTACATTTATAATGATTAACAAATATTTTAAAACTAATTTGTACTTATTGTACTTATATGTAAAATCCTTATTCTATATTGTACACAAAACACTAGTGAATACAAAAGAAAGGCATACTTATTTCTGCAAGATATCCTTAAGTTTAGCAAGGTCAAAATTGGTGAGATACTTAAGTCAACTTATTTCATCTCACCGGCACTTCCAAGTGCCTATTTCAAAATTGTAGCTCTGAAATATAATAGAACCAGAACCAAGGTGATTATTGTCCAGAAGTTGTTGGATGCTCATTTAATTGTAATATGAAAGACATGGACTACATTTTTACATAATTCATTATTTTGAATTTAAAAATAGATATCATACTTACAAAATGTTACCAAATAATTATCATTTACCATTAAATTTAATTGACGCAGGAGTACTGGTAAGGATATTGGCTCAACTAGTGATGTCTTAGGCAATTATACTTGGTATTTGTATGTTGTATGAGACGTGACATTGAGGGTGTAAGTGGGTTTGACTAATACTTTAGGACCCAAAGTTAACCTCACCTGACAGTGGTGCACCCGGCTATTTAACACTCTGACACTAAATAGTTTATCATGCTTTATTATGACACAAAAATATTTTCTATAGAATTTGTTACTGGTTGCTAGTTTGTTGCATTTGTGCCCAAAAAGTAGGATAGTGGGTGTGACTATAGTCACATTACATCTATCTATACATCTATACTATATATATATATAATATTATAAAGAGGAAAACTTTGTTTGTTTGGTTGTAATGAATAGGCTCCGAAACTACTGGACCGATTTCAAAAATTCTTTCACCGTTAGAATCCTTATTGGACCTGGATGAACATAGGCTATAAGAATTTCCCGATATTCCCACGGGAAGGCGACCAACGGGAATTTAATATTTTTTACGAAAACCGCTATACATATGAAGCTGAAATCGGGCATATATGTTCATTGGGGACAACGAGGAAGGACTAAAAACGGATTTCCCGAAATTCCCACGGGAAGGGGACTAACGGGAATTCATAATTTTTACGAGAACCGCTATACATATGAAGCTGAAATCGGGCATATATGTTCATTGGGGACAACGAGGAAGGACTAAAAACGGATTTCCCGAAATTCCCAAGGGAAGGGGACAAATGGGAATTCAAACGGATTTCCCGATATTCCCACGGGAAGGGGACAAACGGGAATTCATTTTTTTTTACGACAACTGCGATACATATGAATTTGAAATTGGACCTGTATGTTCATTAGGGACTGCGAGGGAGCACTAAGAACGGATTTCCCGAAATTCCTATGGGAAGGGGAGTTACGGGAATTTAATTTTTTTACGAAAACAGCTATTTATACGAAGCTGAAATCGGATTAGGGCTACAAGGAAGCTCTAAGAACGGATTTCCCGAAATTCCCACGGGAAGGGGACCAACGGGAGTTCCAAATTTAAACGAAAACCGCTGTACCTACATATAAAGTTGTATCTATGTATTGATATGTACCGAAGCGAAGCGAGGGCGGGCCACTATCCTTAATAAATCACATTTTCTAAGGATTTGAATCTTCTGAATTCAAAACATAAGTACCTACCTATCATACATATAATAAAAATGTAACGGATCACTGTCTGTACATGGAAAATATATGAGAAAAAATATTATAGGAGACCTTTATCAACGCAATAGTACCCAAAATAATGATTTTTGAAATTTTTGTCTGTTTGTCTGTTTGTCTGTGCGTTTGCGCATGCTAATCTCAGGAACGGCTGAACCGATTTCGATGCAGTTTTCAGGAATATATTGTGACATTGTCCCATTTAACATATAGGCTACTTTTTATCCAGGGAAAATGTTTTTATCCTGGATAATTTTGACATTTTGTTTTTTCTGTAGTCCACGCGGACGGAGTCGCGGGCGTCCACTAGTACATAATAAAAGTGTAACGGATCACTGTCTGTACATGGAAGATATATGAGAAAAAATATTATAGGAGACCTTTATCAACGCAATAGAAGCCAAAATGATGATTTTTTAATTTTTGTCTGTTGGTTTGTCTGTGCGTTTGTGCATGCTAATCTCAGAAACGGCTGAACCGATTTCGATGGAATTTTCAGGAATATATTGTGATAGGTCCCACTTAACATATAGACTACTTTTTATCCCGGATAATTGCGACATTTTGTTTCTCTGTAGTCCACGCGGACGGAGTTTAATGTTGATGTTCATGATGATGAGGAAAATCTGTAGTAATCGAAACGTCGACGACTAAAAAACACCCTGTGTGTATGAGGCAGTATCTGTAACGTAGTGCGTGTGATGTGCCTCCGTCAGTGGTGAACGGCACGCACGCGAGCGCGCGCGGCGCGGCGGTCTGCCCGCTGGGTGTGCTGGCGGCGCTGCGCGCGGCGCGCTGGGTCGTGCCGCCCGAGCAGCAGGACGCGCACGAGCTGCTGCACGTGCTGCTCGCCTGTCTGGATGAGGAGGCCACTGCGATGGCCAGGAAGGTACGCTCGCTAGTCGTATAGTCGTCATTTCCCTTCCCATGGCCCTTTGTGGCGTTACAAAAATTGCATAGTGAGCGTGTCTCCCATGAAGAAGGTATAAAAGAGTGAGGCCATGACGTCATGATAGGGGCGGAGCGCCAGTGTAACGCAGTAGCTGTAACCACACGCTTGTGCTCCGAAATATAACCGTATTAAAATTACAAAGACACTAGCACTTTTATCAGGGTACTTTTTTTTACCAAAACTTAGTATAATATTGCCATCTAGTGATGACTAATTACACTAGTAAAACAATCTTGAACCATTCACTATGGGTGTGCCCACCACCGGGCCCTACACCCTCCACTGACCCTCGGATCTGATAACTCATAATTGCGACAACAGGCACTTGCACTAACTACAATCGCCACGAGAAACCAGACCCGAGCACCAAGCACGCAAGACGATACATTGCACTATTCCGAAATCAAAAACTAGATAAATAATCTACATATGTTTCGCCAACAACCGTGGCATCCTCAGGATTATAGAAATTAGTAAATTAGTAAACCACTAATTATTATGAACCTCTAAAACCCAACACATTACTTACACACACACACACACACACACACACACAGTGTAAGTGATTATTTATCTAGTTTTTGATTTCGGAATAGTGCAATGTATCGTCTTGCGTGCTGGGTGCTCGGGTCTGGTTTCTCGTGGCGATTGTAGTTAGTGCAAGTGCCTGTTGTCGCAATTATGAGTTATCAGATCCGAGGGTCAGTGGAGGGTGTAGGGCCCGGTGGTGGGCACACCCATAGTGAATGTTTGAACTTCCGAATTGTAACGCCTAATACAATTTCATTTTTAATCTTGAACCATATTGATAATGAGCAAGTATTTTGACTAGTCACTACAAGGTGGTTTCTATGTAAATGGGCAGGGCTACAGTGTTCAATGCTCCCCTCGTCCCATACTTCACCCCCCGCTCCACGAAAATATACTTAGCCGCTACTCCTCTTTTATTTGTTCTCCGTGGTGGCTCCGTTCTCACCACGCTATATGCGACACTCGACGTAGGTATCCCGGCTTCACACATAGACAGCACGTAGCCGTCATTGTTGTAATATAGTTTGTCAATGGACAAAACAATCTTGTTCATTTCTGTGCCAGACTTAATTAGATTACACCAGTTGCTCCTTCTGTGCATGTCGTAAGAGTCTACTTAGGAACTCTATCATTAAGCTAGCAAATTATCACTGATCATTTACATCTGTTTATGCTATGCTGAACGTGGATTTATTCCACGAAAGCACGTTAGATTAAACGCCCATTCTCTTACTGTCATCTCGCGCTTTGCCGTTAGTCTGTGGTATAAACTGTGAACAAACCAGCACTACCCTTTAGCCGGGCTGCCTGTCGGACGCGCTGGGTCTGGGCGGGCCCGCGGTGTCTGCGCTGGCGTCGCCCGCGTCGCCCCCGGCGGCCCGCGCGGACTCCACGCCGCCCACGCCGTCCGCCGCCACGCGCCCCGCCTCCGCTATGCATGCAGAGCCCGAGCTGGAGCAGGGTGAGTGGGGATTACCATGGAGCGTTAGGCATAGGCGTTTTTTTTGCACATTTTTGAAGTGCCGTTGACGCTTATTTGCCTCTTGGCACTAGTCATTGAACTGATATCGCCTTGCTTAGCAAAGCCGAAAATGAATCTGTTAAATATTACCATGCATAAGCCAGTCTTGATACAAAGAATATTTGGAAGGAGGCGTTTTTATCAATAAAATCTGTCGTCTTTGTTAGCGAGGCTGCCGGTAATCCGGACGCACTTTAAACGTCAGCAGGTGGTTTAAAGTGAACTCGACATCAGTACATACAATAAAGAAATATCTTTAAACTTATTTATCAGTGTACTGTAGGTATTATTAGGTATATGCACATAAAATATATAAGTACCTGCACTTACGGTGTGTTTAACATACCTCCTCCGTTATGAAATCTGCCAATGAAGAAAAGACTGCGACTTCGCTACGGTTCCGCGGTGGAGCTGTGCCTCAAACGTGAGTTACAGAAAACCAAAATAAAATGTGTTACATTTTCCGTGGTTAAAGCAATCATATCCTGACCCCCCCCCCCTCACCAGACGTGGAGCCGGCGCGCGCGCTGGGCCGCGGCGTGTCGCGCTCTTTCAGTCAGCTGAGCGCACTGGGCCGGCGCCGCGCCGCACCCGCCCGCGCCCCCCCCGCGCCCCCCTTCCGCGGCTCGCTCGCCTCCACGCTGCAGTGCTCGCAGTGCAACCACAAGGTGCGCCGGGCACGGGGGACTTGCATCTCTATGACTTATACAAATACCAAGTGTGTATCGAAAACGATTCACATGGCACTGGGCAACGAACAACATATAGGTGCGAGTGACAACCAGGCAAATATTGCTATGCTGACAGAACCATGATTCTGCAGTGAAAAACACTAAACATACTGAATTTTTCCGAATTATTAATTACTTTTTTCAGCATCAAGTAGAATCGGCGTCGACTTATCTATCAACGCATTATAGCCCATACTACTGAATCGATCTGGCATGTAGATTGATAGCTTTTATGATGTAGGCACTCACTAAAAGAGGCGTGGTGGTAAATGATATGCAAGAAGTTTAGTAAACATTGGATATCACACTCTGAATCCTATTTTACGCGATATTACTAGAATACCTTTTCATCAACAGCTGATATCGATCAGAATAAATAAAGGTATAAACTAGATTTATGAAACAAGCATTATACCTGCCGGCTAAAAGTCTTTTAAGTCTACATTCTGCAACAACAGGATTGGCGTAAAGCAGACAGCAAAACAAATATCAAATCTTGGCAATTATGACTTTCGAATGAAACCATGTTGCGCCGACCTCCTAAATTAATAAGGGGAGGAAGATGATGATTTTGCAACACCAGTTTTATATAATGTGGTAGCAATACTTATATAATAATGTTATCGTTTCAGAGTCCCGTTCGTTACGACAAGTTCGACAGTATTTCCCTGTCGCTGGACGCCGCCAGTGTCAACCCCTCGGGCTCCTATAGTTTAGCAGGTAATTTTGTTGACCTCCGCCATCCTTACCAGAGGAAATTATTATTTTCCTTTATTTTTTTGTCTAATTGTTAACGGAAGCAGGCATTAATTACAATTAATTAATTGACCCGGTGGCTTAGTAGTTATAGCGGCTGGCACGGTTTGCAGTGGTCGTGGGTTCGATTCCCACTCGGGTGAAGAATTTTTTCCATTTTCTTTATTAATAATTTTATTAATTACAATATTAAACAATTCATGTCTGTAGGATTAAATAAAAATTTACTATGTTAATATAATCGTAAAATTTTGATTTTATTTAAATATCTTAACTGTTCTACAGTGGGCTATAGCCTTAACACACCCCTTCAGTTACACCCTGTTTGCCGCAGGTCTGCTCCGCGCCTTCACAGCGCCGGAGCTGGTGAAGGGAGTGCGCTGCTCACGCTGCGCGCCCGACAGCGACGGAGACACCACCAGAGCGGGACAGACTCTACACACGCAACATTTGCGCACGGTGCACTTTGGGAAGGTAACCTAATGAAGCTTAAACTCACTTTTTAATTGCTAGTTTTACAGGATTTCTAGCGATATTTTATTTCAGTAGGTTAAGCACGAAGCTCTCGATAAGTCGTACAGAAGGAAACGACTAAAATTTTTTGGTGGTACGCAATGTATGGTGTCTAGTTTTTGCGTTGGTTTTTTGAGAGGAAAATGTTTGTTACTTTTCTGTCTACATGCATTTCTGCAAAAAAAAAACCAACCTGATAACTCAATTTTTGACCCTAATATTATACGTTGAAACCTGGCATTTCTCAGGTATACTTCCATGAAGAAAAATTTTCGTGATGACGAGGAGAAAACAACATTCGGAAACGTCGACGACTAGAAAACACCCTATACTTTCGTACATATCTGTCTGTATCTACTACAGTAATACCCCACTTTACGCGACCTCGTTATGCGCGGTTTCACTATAACGCGAATTTTAAAATTCACGTTTAAATGCTTCGCATAATGCGAAAGAATGTGTATAAATATAATTTAGTTATTAACTCCCCTTTGGTCGCGGGAATCCTCGCGTCCTCTGAACATTCTGATTGAAGAACTGGGGATTCCCCGTACTACAACTTTGTTCTATGGCAAAGATTAAATTTTGAATATGTTTAATCATAAACCTCGATATACGCGAATTTCAGTTAACGCGATTTTTTCCGAAACGTATCCCTCGCGTAAAGCGGGGTATTACTGTATAGTGCTTTGTGTACGACGAAGAATAAGAACAACTAACAGCAGCCAAAATAGACGTTTTCTTTCTTTCCATTGTCCGCTAGTTGCCGCCATGCCTGTGCCTGCACATATCGCGGGTCACGTGGCTGGGCGGCGCTGGCGGACTCGCTAAACGCTCCGAGCACGTCGCCTTCCCGGAAGAGTTGTCTATGGCGCCCTATGCGGCACAGGTAATGTTTTACACAATTCACAGTCATGTTATATCTTTATGTCAATGGTTTTCTGTCTTGATCTCGTTTAAAATCTTTTTTTTTTATTTAACATACAAACTAAGCTAAGTTGTTTATATGTGACATATGACTTTTTAAAGTTTTCTGAAATTAATGGACTGCCCAGTGTCACTCTCGCGATCATAACTAATCTAATGACACATTTCAAGATGAAATATGACAAGTCGTTTAGGATCTAGAGCGTGTTAAAAAGTAATATCACGTACACTCGAAAAACACAACCGACCTTTTGTCGGGTAAAAATACATACATATTGAATTGTATCAGGCGTCACTATTCGGAAGTTCAAATCTCTATTGAGGAATCGCTCGCTATTATTAGTGTCGTACGACGTCTTGTTACTATCGCACGATACTTGATAGGATGATAATTATAAATCCTTGTTGATTTATACTGATTTTATTTACTACACAAAACTTGTTTCTTATGTATAACGTACTTGCTACGCTGCTGTTATGCGACTACTACTTATTTTAATATAAAACTAAATCTGCTGACGGCGGAAAATGTACGGTATTGAGACCGTACATATTCCCGGCCCAACAAGATAGATCAAACTAAGATAAGAATGATAAAATGTTAAATTATACAAAATGTAAAAAGCTCTTATAAAAATATTCAAATTATATATGTAACATTAATTGTTATATATTATTCTTTGTAATATAGGACTCGTAGATTTGTTTTGCGCTCGAGGGTTGGCTGTGTCCATCCTCCCGGGCGGCGGCACGGCGGCCGGTTCGCTGTGCGCGGCGGCTGGCGCGGGCGGCTCGGCCGGGCTCCTGTCTGCATCGACAGCGCTCGGTTGCTGCTCTGCTCGGTTCATTCGCCATCTGAGATGCGAACGTCTGGCGGCATATACTAACCCCATCGCGGTTACTATGCTGAGTATAATGTAGATCATAGCGTAATGGTGTATGTCATGATACGATACACTCTCTGTTAATACAGTGCTATCCTTTAATTCTTGGATCTGATTTTGAAGAACTGCTTCCTCTTTAATGAATTCCAAGTGTTCTTTACTTGTCATATTAATGTGTAGAACAGAAATGTTGATAAGATGGTTGATTGGTGCCATTGTTGGAGTATATAAATTTGGGGATATCCTGACCTCGCTTGTGTGAGGTTTGTGAGGATATATGGTGAATTCATCTGTTCTCAGAATGCAACCATGACCTATATTTATGAGGCCGGCACCTGTAAGGTGATATGCTATTATGTTATCTTCGCATATTGCTCGAACATTGCATTGATTGCAGCACATATAAATATAAGTGTTTATACTATAACTATCTTGCCACGTGTTACTGCATAAACTTTCTCTTGCTTTGCATTCTTGGTTTTCTAATTCACATAGATTTTTGTCACTCTTCATCTGATATTCGGGCTTCTGACTGTGACAAAAATATGTTTCTAGTTGAATGAAACAACCCTTGATGTCTATTTCGCTCATAGGTATAAAAGTGTATCTCTTGATATTTAGAGCTACGTAATCTGATATCGGATATATCTTGATAATTTTGTCCTCGTGATATTTTGGAATTGGTATGATTTTCAAAATCTCGTACGTTTCTCTGGCGATTAGAGGTATCTTTATTTCAAATAGAAGGTATTCTTGCAGCATCCTTGTTTTGACTTTGATAAGATTATATAACTTGCGTAAATCCGAATGAATATTTTCTATAGGCAGGGTTACATCTTTAGGTAGTTTGCTGGATAAGATACTTAATTCTTCGATGAATTGTTTTGGCGTTAGTAAATGTAAGTTGAAGCGCCCTTGATAAATATCCATTACTGTATCTAGTAATGTATTTTGTAAGGCTTTTAGGTTACTGAGTATATTATTTGCTATTATGGATCCAATTGTGAAGTCGTTAAAGATACTACTCGCTTGAGCAGAATTTTTTAAATCTTGAATAGTTTTTTCTAAGCTTATAATATGTTGATTTATTATTTTATGTTGTTGGTTCATAGAGTTTTCTGTGCGTTTTAAAATATTATTTTCGGCTTCTATTATTGTAGTTTGATTTTTCCATAGGTTTACTATGTGATTTTGATTTTCTTGTAATAAATTAATATCTTTTCTGTACTGTTCGGCGAATGTATTATCCAATACTCCAAATAAAGTATTAGCGAGATATCCGACTCCGTTGATAAGACCTCTTCTCCGCCGCAGCCTGGCTTGTCGCTCGCCGAGTTGCTGACTCAGTAGCAGCTGGTTGTAATACTCGAGTTCGGTATAGCCTTGACGTAACTGGAGTAGTACTGCATCACATTGGGCTTGCTCCCGCATTGTTTTGCATATGTTTTCCAGTGCTTGTATATAGTTATGGAGTGCTTTATTTCCTTGCCAATAAGGTTCCATTTGATAGTACACGACGAGCTTCCATTCATCTTTTATAAGTAACATGTCAGAAACTTTATCAAAATAAAGAGCTTGATTTTCTCTGAATTTCGTGACGTTGACATTGGCTTCAGAACTCGATATTATTGTTAAAAATAACAATAATGATGCAATCATAGACGCGAAAAAGGGCTTTGTTTTTCTTGTATTGGTGACCTTGCTCGCATAATTTGATTGTACATGAGCACTTGTGGGGTTCTTGTTTGTGACTTCGGGGTCGTCTTGTTCAATAAGTTTTGATAGCTTGATGATTGGCCGTTTTAGGTAGTCTTCCTGTGTTTTCAGAGTCACGACGCGAACGAAGCCATCCTTTCCTGGATGGAGTTCTGCAACTCTAGCCATTATCCACTTGCCTGGTGGCAGGTTGTCGTCGTGAATAAGAACCACGTCATTTATCTTGATATTTTGATTTGGTTGTTTCCATTTTGACCTTGATGTCATTTGAGCTAAATATTCGGCGCGCCATCGTTTCCAAATATCTTGCATAATTTGTTGCATGAGATGCCATCGGGTTCTTAGGTCTCTTTCAGATGGTACTAACGTCAACAACGGTCCACTTGTAAGGAAATGCGATGGCGTTAAGTAGTTTAAATCTTCTGGATCATCTGTCAAGGCACACAACGGCCTTGAATTTAAACATGCTTCTATCTGGCTTAGGAGTGTATAGAATTCTTCGTACGTGAGTTTCTGCTCTCCGATCACTCTTTTGAGGTGATACTTAAAACTTTTTACGGCTGCTTCCCACAGTCCTCCAGCAGATGGCCATGCAGGAGCATTGAAATGGAATATTATTTCCATTTTAAGCAACTCGTGATGTAGCTCTTCATTAAATACTTGTAGAATTTCTTGATATTCTTCTTGAAGGATCCTATTTGCCCCGACAAAATTGCGTCCATTATCGCAATATATGTCACTTGGTGTTCCTCTTCGAGCTGCCATCCTGCGTAGCGCCGCAATGAAAGAAGACGTGGTTAAGTCGGAAACCAACTCTAAGTGCACGGCCTTGGTTGCCATACATACAAATACAGCCACATAGCCTTTTGAGGTTTTTATACCGCGACCCTTGCTGGCCTTCAAAAAGACGTGACCGGTGAAATCCACGCCCGTGTGCTCGAAAGGGCGGGAACGATTGACTCTTGCTCCAGGTAAGTCTCCCATAATTTGTCCTTGCATGACTGGTTTGTGTTTTTTACATGTGACACATCTGTGAATATATTTCTTTGCTGTTCTATGGCCACTTAATATCCAATATCTTTGGCGCGTAAACGCTAGTGTAACCCGAGCTCCGCCATGATATGTGAGCTCGTGTGCATTGTTTATTATCAACTCTGTTAGGCGATGATTTTGGGGCAATATAATAGGGTTTTTCATATCAGGGCTTATGTAGGCATTCTGCAGTCTCCCACCCACACGGAGAATCTGGTCGTTGTCTAAAAACGGATTTAAATTTTGGATTCTGCTTCTTGATGAAATCGGTTTTTTATTTTTCAAATAACATATTTCTTCTTCAAATATTTCGCTTTGTACTTGCTTTATAAGTTTTTTCTTTGTTTCTCGTAATTCCGATAGAGTGAGCCATGGTGTCGTTTTTCTATCTTTTTTCGTAAACCTGTATACCCATGACAGCACGTTTATAAGTTTAGAAAATGTGCTGTATTTATTGATTAGCTCCTTGATGAGGCTGTTGTTGCTGATCTGTGTGACTATATTGACTTTCTTATGTTTTATCTGTTCTTCATTTGTATAGTAAATAGGTATAGGTTGATTTTGTTGTGTTGTTTTCATACTAGCCAACCATGCCGGTCCTTGCCACCATAGATGATGTTCTAATAGTAGGTTTGCTGTTAGCCCGCGGCTTGCGCAGTCTGCTGGATTTTCTGATGATTTTACATATTGCCAACAGTCAGGTGGCATGACTTCGCCGATCTGACGAACTCTGTTTGCAACAAACGGCTTCCAGCGATTGGGATTTCCTTGTAGCCATCCCAATACCGCCATTGAATCTATCCAACCATGTATCTTGATGTCCAAGTTGGGTGATAGTGCTTGCTTGACCTTAGCCATCAGTTTGGATAGAAGTAGGGCTCCGCTCAGCTCGAGTCGTGGCAAGGATATTTCTTTATTACGCGGAACTAGTCTTGATTTTCCGGCGACAATATTTATTTTAGCTTGACCTGATTTTATCATCTTACTGTACACGACGCACGCATATGCCTTTTGCGACGCGTCACAAAAGCCGTGTAATTCGAGCTTGCTGTGACTGCCAGAGCCTAACCATCTCGGTATTTTAATTGTATTTATTTGGCTAATATCCTTTCTTATTAATAGCCATTCTTGAAGTAATACATCTGGAATCTTGTCCTCCCAGGTCATGCTTGTATTCCAAACTTGTTGAAAAAGCAGTTTCATTTTTGTAGATAATGGAGTTAGCCACCCCAATGGGTCAAATAGTTGTGAGATGGCTGATAAGAGAGATCTCTTAGTATGTTGTATACTGTTGTAGTTTGTACATTGAAATACGAAGATATCTTGTACCGGATTCCAATGTAACCCGAGAGTTTTTGTAGATTCTGTAAGCTTGAAGTCGTAGTTTATTTGACCTTGTTCGGAAGTGTTTTGTTGTAATAACTCTTGATAGTTAGAATTCCATTTTCTCAAGTTGAAACCTCCGGATTTCATAAGATTTATAAGATCTTGTTTTAACTGCAGTGCGGTTTCTAGTGAGTGTGATCCGTGTAACAAGTCATCCATATAAAAATAATTTTCTAGTATGTGAGCAGTTTTTGGATAGTTTTCTTTTTCGTCACTTGCTAATTGACGGAGCGTCATCATTGCGAGAAACGGGGCGGCCTTGGTGCCGTAGGTAACCGTAGTTAACTGGTACTCTCGTAATGACTCATGAGGGCTATCTCGCCATATAATTTTCTGATAGGGCTGATCGTCTTCGTGTAGCCAAATTTGCCGAAACATCTTTTCAATATCGGCGGTGAATGCGACTTGATACTGCCTCCACCCCAAGATTAGAGTCAGAATGTCCTTTTGCAAATTAGGCCCTCTACACATGCAGTCATTTAGGCTTGTTCCACTTGATGTTTTTTCGGATGCGTTGAAGACAACACGGTGTGTTGTGGTACTTGAATCTTCGCGAAGTACACAGTGATGTGGTAAGTAACAGTGAGGTATCATGTTACCACCGGGAGCGATTTTCATATGGCGTAGATCTTGATATTCTTGTATAAATAACTTGTATGCTATTTCAATCTTCTTATTTTTATAAAACTTTCTTTCCAATTGCCGAAATTGAGCTATATATTTGGATAAGCTATATATTGGATATATTTGGAGTGTCCCAATTGATTTATGTTTGATTCTAGAGGCAGTCTCACTTTGTATTTTCCGTCGACATCCCTAGTAGTTGTAGACTTATAAAAATCGATACATTTACTCTCTTCTGTCGAATATGGCATACTTTCTGGCACATCTTCTATTTCCCAAAATGTTTGCATGTCTTTTGTATGGTTGAGAACTAAGTTGCAATTCAAAGTTTGTATTTTTCCACATAAAACCCACCCGAGTCGCGTTTCCTGTGCGATCGGAGTCATGTTACCGGCTCTGCGTATGCCACTCATAATTATATTCGAATAAATATCGGCCCCTAATAAGATATCAATAGGCTTGCTTATATTGAAGTCTGGGTCTGCCAAATTTATTTTTTGTAAAAATTCCAATGTCGGTTTCTTGAATGACTCATTAGGTAGATTTCTTGTCAAATTTTTCATAATGTAAGCCTCTGTACTGAAACTGTAGTTTTCAGTCATTGATGTGCAGATGATGTTTATCATGCCCGTACAAGTGTTGTCCTTGGTGCCAACACCGGTTATGATGCCTTTACATTTTTGATAAGGTATACGCAAAAGTTGGGCTGCTTTGTGCGTGATTAGGGAGACTTGCGACCCTTGATCTATGAGCGCTCTTAAATTTTGATACTTCCCATCTGCTCTTTGTACTTTTATCAAAGCAGTTGATAATATAATTTCCGAAAACTCTGATTTCTGGGCCACGTGTGAAGTGCTGGGTCGCTGGCTTCTTGACGTCACGTCGGTTATCATATTACTTTTGGTAAAAGCCTCGTGTAAAATGGTATTGTGCCATCCGTTGCATTCTCGGCATCGTTTACTTGATACACACGGCTTGCCATTGTGATTGTATAAGCAATTGCAGCAGTAATTAAGTTTCATAATTGCTTGGCGTTTCTGTAAAGGTGATAATTGTAGAAATTCTTTACAAAAATAAATCCCATGCTCAGCACTGTTGCAAATAGGACATTTTGACTTGTTTACACTTGATTTCGAAATAGCCTTGTTACTAGAAAATTGCTTGTAATTATATGATTTTTCTTGTCTGTTTGATGCTAATGATATTGGTTTCTGCTGATAATTTTCTTGTTTTCGGCGCGCTGATTCCATTGTGGTGAATTTATTTTCCAAAAATTTCAAAAATTCGCTCAAATTTGGCAATTCTCGGGGTTCTTTTAGGGACTCAAGATAGTCACTGTGAGTTTCAGCGTCAATTTTTTGTGCCAAAATATAAACCAGAATAGGATCCCAAGTATCTATGTTGACCCCTAGATTCTTGATTGCATTTAGGCACTCTGTGGTTACATCGTGGAGGCGTTTTATATAATTTGCATTAGCTTGTTGCATGGCTGGAAGGTTTATCATAGTATTCATATGTGTTGTAAAAATTAATTTCTTGTTGTTAAATCGGTTGTTCAATATTTCCCAACAGGTATGATAATTTTCGGAGCTAATCGGCAGATGCTGAATTAAACGCTCTGCTTCACGCTTAAGTTTGCTCTTCAGGAATTGCATCTTTTGGGCGTTTGATAAGGAGGGATTATTATGTATGCTTTCACTGAATAAATCCTTAAAGGATACCCACTGTTGGTATTGCCCATTGAAGATTGGAATATCCAGTTGAGGAGTAGATTTTTCTCGATGCATAACTGACCATAGCTTGCTGTTTATGGCTCTCTTGATATCTTGATACTTTTGCTCGTGTTCCGTAAATCTTGCTTCGTATTGCCAATTGGATCCGTCTAATTCGCTGTCTATTTCCCAGTGAAGTAGGTCAATTGCTTTCCACCGCTCCTGGAGAGTTCTTAGTGTATCTTCAAACTCCCACCTTTCCTGTATGATCTCCACATTGATGTTAGACACTGTTCTTGCAAATGCCTTGAAGTTGCTCAATTGTTTTTTGAACATCTCGTCAAACTTGCTGCTATTACCAGTACTTGTGGTGTTTTTAGATGAATCTCTTGCGAATACACTTGACTGTATATTTTTATATTGATTTGTGATATTGTCGCCGTCAGACAAATTTTCTTCTTGAGCTACGTCTTGGAGTTGTGGCTCTGGCTCACTTGTAAGAGCCGACGCCGACGGTTTTATTTTATCTAATTCGGTATGATCTCGCGAGGTGCTTGGCATAATCGACAGAAATTGTTTCGAACTCATACTTGTCCTCTCAATAAATTGTTTTGTTTCTAAATAACTTTGTCTGGTTTGCTCATAATAATCACTGACAAAGTATTCATGTTCGCCTGGTAATAAGTCGGTTAGTTGTGCATGGTTTACCTTGTACTCATCCCAGCACCTTTCTAACGTCTCCAGACGTCGCTTGATATAATCTTGAGTCTTGCGTGCTTGACCATCTTTTTTAAAGTTGGATAAAAGCTTCTTGATTTCTTCTGCTAACAGAGATTGCTGATAAAGAATATTGTTCACTTCCATTTTTATTGATACTTGATAATAAAATATATAACTTGATAATAGATTCTTGAAAAGTTTCTTGCTTCAATTGATATGATTTTGGATTAAATAAGTAGGTACCTTACTTGTTTAGTTTATCGTGCACAAACTTGATGATAATATGGAGAACTTGTATTTCACAACAAAATTTCCACTTTAGTCTTGATACTTGATATTTGCTGGTTCTTGATAGTCTAGTGTCACTAATGTGTTTTACGAGTGATATATGCGCCTTCTCAATCCAGCTGGGGAGGTCCGCTTGTGGAAGGCCAACTGAACCGATTCGCTATCACACGAAAATCACAAAAGATCACTAAACTGATGCTCGAAGGACCAATGTCGTACGACGTCTTGTTACTATCGCACGATACTTGATAGGATGATAATTATAAATCCTTGTTGATTTATACTGATTTTATTTACTACACAAAACTTGTTTCTTATGTATAACGTACTTGCTACGCTGCTGTTATGCGACTACTACTTATTTTAATATAAAACTAAATCTGCTGACGGCGGAAAATGTACGGTATTGAGACCGTACAATTAGCATTATTATTAGGATTAGCAGCTATGTATTTATGGTTGCATGCTAGGTGCTTGGATCTGGCTTCTCGTTGCGACTGTAGTGTCTTGTGTTTGTGATCATGAGTCGGCAGATCCGAGGGTCAGCGGAGGGTATAGGGCCCGGTGGCGGGCGATCCCTCAATAGACATACATATTATTATGTATACACGTTGTGTTCTCAAACATGTTACTCGTAGATTAACGTTTAGCTCATCGCGGTCATATAAGAAGCATTTTCTGTCTTGTAAGGGTCAATTCATACTAGCGCAGAGTCGAAGCGCATCGAAGCGTCAAATTCCTCACAATCAAAGCGAAGTCGCACGAATACGCGCGTATTCGCGTGAATTAGTGAGCATTCTCGCGCTTTTTCGTGGCATTAGTGATGGACACCAGTTGCCAGTTGAATCTCGTTGTTGAAACTCGTATAAAATGGTTGACATTGATCTTGCTATGATGTTGCTTATATCAGAAGTTGAAGAAGAAGAAAACGCAGAAAAAAGAAAATTGCGAAATTTTGGAGTTCACGACTTGTGGAAGAAAAGACGTATATCTGGTGAATTCATTTCTTTTTGCGCAGATTTATATCTGTACCCAAGTATTTATTACGACTATTATAAAATGAACTATGATCAATTTGAAAACTTGGTCAATATTTTGAAGCCACACACTGTAAAACAAGAAACTAAATTAACGATACCCATTTCCGTTGAAGAGCGAATATCAGTCTGCTTAAGGTGAGTTTTACGTCTTTTTGTAATTTTTATATAAATATAACTAATAAGAATAACAAGAAGATATTTAAACTCTTACTTACGGTAAAGCTGATAGAAAAGTTAACCAATATAATAAATAAACAAGCTTATATTTGAAATTCTTTATTTTAAAAAATTCTTATATAGGTAATTATTTGCCATGTAGAATCATAATTTCTAAGGTCAATAATAATGAATTAATGAATTATTACTATTTGTCAACTTTTTGCAAATAGTCTTCGATTTCATCTAAATTCGGTTGCCGCTGATGCTGCATTGTTGAAATCGGCTGTGGTACGTAAGGTGATGGTGGTGGGACCAAACTGGTATCGAATGTATTTGGATTTTGTTGAATGGTCATGGTGGATGGGATGTAAGTTGAAGTAGATGGCGGATAATAATTTTGCTGAGTAGTTTTAAGTGGCCGCTGTTGTTGTGTTTCATAGTAGTTAATCAGAGATGGTGGAGTATCGTTTCTTTCCTCTGAGGCAAGTTTTACTTCTGCGTCGGTAACTAGGCCAAGTATTGACTTCTTTAATTCGGCTTGTATTGATACAGGCATTTTTTTTACTGTTCCACTCATTGATAAAAAAAACACATCTAATGGATCTTCTTTCTTTTCTTTGGCTTCGAGATATTGTGTGAATAATAGCTGCGATAGGGGCAGTGATTTTTTTCTGGTGCTATAATTTGACAACGATGAATCAGAGCGTGGACTTTGCATGCCATCTGATGGTGGTGCTGGTGACTCTATCATTGTGTTATCTTCCGTGTTTATGTCTAAACTATCTTCAGAACAACCTAGGTTTGATGTTTGTGGTTTGTCCTGGAGGTAGGGTTTTAAAAATTCCAACTCCTTCTCAAATTTAATTGGTTTTTCATTTTTTCGCGCAGATCCGCTTTTATATTGTCTTAATCTTAAGAGCCTTTTTATAGCAATCACGTAGTTTCTTCCATTGTTTCTGACATTCAGCCACTGAAAAAAACAAATTAAATATATGTACTTAATTAATACTTTTATACTTTATAATATTAATACTTTGTTACAGGTTTCTAACTACTGCTATTAGTTGCAAATCACTGGCTCATAATTATCGCATGGGCTATAGTACAGTTTGCACAATCGTACATGAAATTTGTGCTGCAATATGGAAATATTTACAGCCTCTTGTTATGCCAAAACCAACGCTAGAGTCATGGATTAAAATCGAGGAAGATTTTAGAATTCTATGGAATTTTCCCAATTGTATAGGAGCGATCGACGGAAAGCATGTCAATATAAGGGCACCCTGGAACAGCGGAAGTCTGTACTACAATTATAAAAAGTTTTTCAGCACTGTCTTGTTAGCTGTTGCTGACGCTAAATATAAATTCATTATAGTAGACATTGGAGCATATGGACGTAATCACGATAGCGGCATATTGAGCAGTTCCAAATTCGGCCAACTATTACAAAATAATATGATTAGTATACCGCCTAATAAAAACTTGCCAGGTATGACAAACACAGTTCCTTATGTTTTTGTTGGCGACGAAGCATTCCCTTTGTCTGAACATATTATGAGACCTTATCCTGGTAGTGAGATGTTAAACAATAGCCAGAAGAAAATCTATAATTATCGTTTAAGCCGAGCAAGGCGTATTGTGGAAAGTGCCTTCGGAATATTACAACAAAAATTTGAAGTATTTCAAAAACGTATAAGAATGCAACCAAAGTATTTAGATACCATGATTCTTGCATGCACGTGTCTGCATAATTATATTATGGAAGATTTTGTGTCGGAAGACATTGCCGTGCCCAATAACAGCATTTTACAAAATTATTCCGTTGACAGTCAAAACATGGACATAACCGGTAATCAAAACGTGGATGCCATGGAGATTAGAGAGATCTTTAAGTCCTATTTCATTTCTGAGCATGGGGCAGTATCATGGCAAAATGAAAAGATAACACGATGTTAAGTAATAGGACAAGATTATAAAATATTATATATATTAAATGTGTGAAATTACATGTTACTTCTTGACGTAAATGGTTTGTTTTTGCGCCGCTTTACGACGCGCCAGCATGTGAGCTGGCAACGTCGCACGGAAGCGAAAACATGTGTAATAATAATAAATACTTAGTACTTACCAGGTAGTTTCAATTCACTGCTAACTTTTTCCCACGCATTACTTTTTGAATTTTTGTCGCTATAATGTTTGGACTTCGAATTAAATAAACATTCGTATTTTTGGACCAAATAAATTAATTTCTCGTCGTTTTCCATTGTGATTCACTTCGACACAAGACAGTTTCCGTCCGATTCCGATTGCCGACTGACCAGACGGCGCGTAGTTCGCCTAATAGCCGCTTGGCTTCGCGCGAATGCGCGCGCACCAATCAGAGTTACTCGCGCGCAGGCGCGCGAATTCCCTCGAATGTGCGTGAATTCGCGCGTCTTTTTTTTTCCTTGGAAGAAATATGTGCATTACATTGTGGAAATAAGGGTGAATTTGCTATATTAAGTTTCGGATTGACGCTTCGATGCGCTTCGACTCTGCGCTAGTATGAATTGACCCTAACACGTTTCCCTCTTCCCGCGCAGTCGAGCGTCGTGCCGTCGTCGGAGCCGTGGCCACGTCCCCCCCTCCCCGGCGGCGCCCCCGCGTCCCCCGCTCCCCCCGCGCCCCCCTCCGCCCTGTACCGCCTGACGGCGTGCGTGGTGCACGTGGGGGGTGCGCGGGGGGGACACTTCGCCACCTACCGACGCGGAAACGGGTTCGAGGCCGCCAGGTAACAGTGTTGAAAACTATTCAGGCTATAGGCTGATAAGGTAGTTGCGGGCCACTAGTTGTTTGTTTGGCCCATGTATATATTCCAATCATTGTGAGAAACTTCGATATCGCATTCTAGGATTTGCATTGGATTGTGGTTTTCTCTTGCATCAAATAATTTGCTCCATTATACAGGTGTTTTTTCGTTGCCACCCTTAACGAAGGGTACGTACTCTATACATCAAATAAAGTACGAGTAAGTTTATGCCAAAAAAAACGCTGAGGTTTTTTTATATTTTTTTTTATTTTTATTACTTGATCAGGCGAAATTTATAGTATCCAGTGTTTATGTTCGTTTTTTTTAGACAGATATTAATTATTTCTCATGGAAAAATCTTGCTACGCGCGTCTATGTGCATTTATTCACAAGGACGCAGACTATTTACCCGACTGCGCGACGTAAAGGAGTGGTATTGTGTTTAACAGCCTATGTATGTTTGTATGTTCCTTTGAAGCACTACACAGACCAAACGCCTCGGCCGATTTTTATGATTCATACGTCAATCGATTCCTCTTAGTCCGGCTAGTGTCACTAAAGACATGACGTTAGTGAAAATCCAATATGGCGACTACTGGACGCCATTTTGTGAAAATGAAATATATCGAGTGGGGTGTCGTTGAATAGGTATTTAAAAATCATTTTTAGGTTTCTCTCAACATTTTTCGATTCAACCAACCGTTAAGGATCTATATCGATTGAAAGTTTCGTAACAACCATTCTCACATATAAGTTTTTAGACGGCAGCAAGACGAAAACTTCTTGCTGCCGAGCATGTTTCTTGAAGCGTACCTATTAGTAGCTAGGTACTCATAACAAAAAAGTATAAAATAAAAAACATAATTTAAAAAATTCAAAAACCCGACTGCTTAAAAAAGAACCAAATAATACCTATACATAATAAAAAACTGAAAAGAAAATTAAAAAAACGTAATTTAAAAAATCAAAAAACCCGAGTGCTTAAAAATGAACCAAATAATGTACATAATAAAAAAAACTGAAAAGAATAAAAACAAGCACTTAGATATCCGGTGGTCTAGAATTGTATAATATTATTATGGAATGAATACTATTGAAGAACATAAAATATTTTCTAATGATCGTAACATAACAACTGAACAGTCGGGATCCATTATCCGACAGCCAAGCTAATATTTAAATGTGCTTGTTTTTTTTCTTTTCAGTTTTTTATTATGTACATTATTTGGGTTTTTTTTTTCTCAACTTTGAACCCTAATATCTTTGGACCCAGACACTTCCCAGGTATGCTTCCATGAAAAAAAAAATGATCGTGATGATGAGGAGATTCCGTAGTTTTCGGGAACGTTGACGATCAAAAAATATCCTGTATAGTCATTCATATAGGTGTACATAGTAACTAGCGCCGTCGTTCAAAAGAAACTATTTGATGCAACGCAAATAAACTTCTAAGTTCTAGTGATATTGCTGTAACAACATTACGCGCCATAATCTAATGCTAACATAATAAATACTTGAATGTCTAGTTTTCGTGTAGCAACGACTCTATTCCCTCAACTGTCTCAAACCTACTCTCACAAAACGTATTTATTCCTGAACTATACCTCATTTTATTTAGAAATAGAAACAATCCGAAAGTACGAAATCAGGTTTTTTATTAGGCACAGTTTTGTGTTTTATCATCATCAATAGTTCCTAAAGAGTTTTCTAGTCAATTCAATAGTACCTCCTCTTATAAAGTTTGCACTCTAAAAAACCTAAAAAGCTGATTTCGCAAACACCCAACTGAACTTTTTAGTAGGATACATCAATGTGGAAAAACGTCAAACTTCACTCATATCTTACAAGGAGCTTACAAGTATGAGTGTTCTAATGTTTACAAACAATGCTTCTTCGAAAATAATCTTTCTATCTTAAAAAAAAAAACGGGCGTATAAATAGGCATGACAAACTATGTTTGATAATAAATGTATTTTTGTAGATATTTAGTTATATTGCATTCTAAAGTTTGTTTATGCAGAGGAAGAAATCTCTGTTAGAGATAGGCTCGCCTTTATATATTAGATATTTGTCACACCCACTGGTAGTCCCTTCACAACGGATTTTGATGCAGTTTTTTTAAATAGATAAAGTGCTTCAAGAGGAAGGCTTATATGTATAGTATCATTATTGCATACGTGGCGGGTCGTTAGTTATGATTAATGTTCAGAACAATTCCTCAGATGGTGGTACACATCAGACACGCTGGTGCATGAAGTGTCCCTGAGTGAAGTGTTGCGTTGTTCCGCGTACATGCTGTTCTACGAACGAGCGCCGCCGCCCGGATATGCATTCTAATGTACGTACGTGTTACAAGTATTCCCTAAGGCTACTAAATTACCTACTATAATCATCGCAAAATAAAAGGCCAGTTTTGAACTGTCAACTGAACTGTCACGCCCATAAATATTTCTAGTTTTTACTGATCGAAATGTTCCAAATGTTATTAAATTTTTCATTGATGGGTACCGCCCACTCGGCTAAGTGCTGTGCATACGATTTTTTCATATTATCCAAAGAATATTAATACATACATACATACATATAATCACGCCTTTATCCCTTACGGGGTAGGCAGAGCACCAAGGGCCGATAGAACCACATGGTGCCACTTCTGACCAATTTTGAGGGTATAGTTGAGATGTACAAGGTCGGTGAGTAGTGACAGGTGGTCAGCCCATCGCCTACAAAACACCAAAATCCTCTTGTCCCTCTACTAAGAGTAACAAAAACTTTTTATTACGATGATCGATGTGTTTACATCTTTGGCCTAAAATGATATATTTTCAAATCAGAACTTTAATCCAATGCACTTTACAATACATATTCATGCAGACAAAATACTCATGCAAACTTGAGTCGATTTATCGTGAGTATCGAGTATTAAGTCGTATGGTTACATCACTAGTTAGGTCGCGAAGACAAATGTCAAAACGGGCCTTTTATTTTGCGATGAGTTTACAAACAAAGATTATACATACATTACCAACTAGCTAAAAAGTAATATTATTACTATTTATTTCACTTAGGGCCGTTTTTTTCCAAACGTCAGATAGCTTATCGGAACAATAAAGTTGGTGCTGTCTGTGTCTAAAACTTAATCATGATAGATTTCTGGACAATTTTTTCTGATAGACTATCTGACGTTTGGAAAAATCGGCCATTACGCGTTACAACAAGCAACACACACATTGTAGTAATTTTCTATTTATTTATCCTGTGTTCTTTTGATTATCTGTTTATTGCTTGCTGAAATTTAAAACAATTTGTTATTTATGGGATTTTTTCTAACAAAATATGCTTTGTTTCAGTTAGGTATGGAACTTGGAATGGCTATCAGAATAGCGTAATCACCAATACGGACAGCGAGATGACGTTATTTCGTGTCGACGGGAACTGCACTTGTAAAACGAATCAAACATGAAAATACTATGTTTGTTCACAGTTGCATAGATAAAGGTAGGCTTAAATAACGCTTCTTGATCGAATCGATAGAAATTCGTCATCGTGACATTTGGTCCAATAAGAAGCCTGCACTTTCGTTTTAGTTAGATGACGTAATCAAGTCTAAACGCTATTGGAAGATATGTTACAATAACGAACGATGTTACATTGGCTAAGCATCTAGTGACTCGAATCGAAGCCATCGTACTAATATTATAAATATAAAAGTTTGAGACCATGGATATATGTATTTTTACACAAAAACTACCGAATGGATTTTAATGAAACTTGTCAGTTATGTAGCTTGTACCTACATCAGAATATCATTGGGCGTTTTCCACTAGACGACAAGGCCACTGCTTTTTGTCATCTAGTATGGAGGGCCGTAACGTCATCTAGTATGGATGGCTGTGTCGTCTACTGGCAAAACGTCTATTTTAACGCAGATGAAGCCGCAACGGGCGGCTACGAGTGATTCGATAAGTGCAATGAAATATGAAATATTTAAACATTTTGTGGCATTATAAAACTGCAATTTACTTTTCCAATACTATAAGATGCATTCTATTTGAAATAGATATGCCATTAAAACTAATGAAGTAATTTTGAACCGCACACTATGTACCTATATATTATTGTAGAGTAGTGGACTAATGATTGAGTTTACCCCGCCTATCGACCGCGCCTGCTTTCTATGAAAGATTAGATCTTTATTTCCTTCGTGATTTCATTGTAATTTTGAGACTATAAAACAGATATTTGTGCTATTAAAGTATGTTATAAACCCAGTCCACTATTCTACGAAGATCGTCCGATATTTATAAAATAGGTATAAATAGGTCAGTTATCATTATTCAACAATTTAAATCTATCTCTACACGAACGTTTTATCAATTTTTCGTGCAATTTTTCATGCACACTTTGGAATATGGTTAAAATTAGAACTGAAAATGCATTTGGAAAGTCGATTTTATAAATATTTGAAGTAATGTACTTACTTATTAATTGTTTCTTCAATAAAGTGTGATTGTCATGTAATTAGGTATTACGAATTTACTCAGCTAGGATAATATTTCAAAATGTCTATTTTTCTCGACTTGTTAACTTGTAGCATTTTAAAACTTTCGCTACGAATATTATTACTGTAGAATTACTTAAATGAAAACTGTATTTTCTGGTCATGTATTTATAATGTAAGTATCGCGTGTTTAGGCCATTTCTGTAAAATTTTCCAACTTATACGCAGCTGAATTGCTGTAAAAAGGCAGAGTAAGGCTTAGGCCGCGCTACGGCAAAACCGCCGCGGTTTATAATCGCTTGACTTTTTTAGTATGGCTGAGCAAAACCGTCAGTGCGGCTGCTTCCATTAGTTTCTTTTGTTCACAAAATTAGGCGGTTAAAAACCGCGGCGGTTTTGCCGTAGTGCGGCCTAAGATTAAGAAGCAATAATTACTGATCAACGGATATTCATGAACTAACTGTGTAATGTCGGACATTTACCGTATAATAAGTGTTATACAGGATGTTTTTTAGTGGCCACCCTTAACGAACGGGTACGTACTCTATACATCAAATAAAAGAAGTTTATGTCAAAAAAATGCTGGGAAACGGTAAATTTAAGAAATGTAATTGTTGATCGGTCAAAATTTATAGTGTCCAGTGTTTATGTTAGTTTTTTCATAGACAGATATTTATTATTTGTCGTGAAAAAATCTTGCTACGTGCGTCTATGTGCATTTATGCAGAAAAACGCAGTCTATTTACTCAAATTTGGACCCTAATATTTTGGAAACCAGACACTTCCCAGGTATGCTTTCATGGAGAAAAATGATCGTGATGATGAGGAGATTCTGCAGTTTTCGGGAACGTTGGCGACCAAAAATCACCTGTATATGGTCAACTGAAATTTCCTTGCTTGTTTTCATCTTTAAGCAACAGGTATATCAAATTATTCGGTTCTTACTCCTTATCCTTTTTGGGTTGACGACATTATTTACCAATCTCGAAGAAAAAGTAACTAATGTGCGAGTCTCTTTATGTGAATGTATTTTTATACTTATTGAACTTTAATTGATCCTGTTTACGGTATAGTTAGGTTAGATTTTATATTGAGTGCCATATTTGTTTTGTATTGAACTCTGTTTTAGCACAAAAAAACGCAAAGAAAAAACAAAAATAGTTATGCTTTAGTCTGAAAATGCTTTTACCTGAGAATATTACATATTTAAGTTTTGAGAAATTCAGTTCATGAGCCACATTACGTAATTTATTTTTAATCAGACAGGAGGGTCGATTCCGGCAGTTACACTTAAACGTAAACCTAATCTTAGTCAGGTCTATCTCTCTCCGTTCTTAACATAAATGGTTGAGAGAGAAACGGACAGGTAGGACTAATTTTACGTTTTAGTTTTAAGGTTTAAGTGTGACTGCCGGAATCCATAGTACCAAATTATTAGGTACCACTTCAAGGAAATTACTACATATAATGTTACAGTGGTAGGTACTTCCGTGATATTACTTATATTTCTCATTGGTATCGGTCACGTATCGATCGACTATTTTAATGGGACTACAGACAGTCGTGACCATGGAGAAGGTAGGACTATGAACTGAGTCGTGTGGCAATCGTAATGCTCCGGCCACATTGTCGCGACAAGATTCGTGTTGCGTTGTCGCGAAAAAACATCGTGTTCGATTTTACGACGAAGCGCTTGGCCACATTATAAAAACTTCAACTTCGAACCGTAGAGGTGTGGCATAAATATTGGAATAGGTATGTGAATTAGGTATTTTCAATACTAGTACACTATATTATAATACCATTACCACAAGTACACGAACTTTGTCGCGATAAAACCTTTTGATGTGCGGCAATTTACCGACATTGGCGCGAAGTACATTTTGTGTCGCGATGATGATTCGCGACAGGACGAGCTTTTTGGCCAGACGTGTCGCGACAACGCGAATCTTCGCGTTATCGCGACAATGTGGCCGGAGCATGAGGCCATGACGTCATGATAGGGGCGGAGCTTCAGGGCCAGGTAGCATTGCTTCGGCTTTGCTACTTACTGCAAGTTACGTAATAGCCCTATCCATGTTTATAATGGACAGGGAAGGAAAGGCTAAGTAGGTAGGTACCTTTAAAACTGCTTATGCTATCATGATATTTTATTTATCTATGTAGATTTTTTATTTAACTTTCTTATCTACCTCTTTTATTTTTATAACAATTTTATGTAAATAGTAATATTGTATTTATTTTTTAATGTTGAATGTTAAATGCCTGTAAGGTATTCTCTTGAAATTGTATAAATAATTTGCATTATGATGTCAATGGTGGGTGACCAAATTCTTCCTTAATTATGTTAAATATGCATTTTATTAGTTAAAATCTGATATTGCGAGCCATTTGATTGTAATATAGAATTTGTTTTGTCCTAGGATAATTAGGAACTAAAAGTCACATTGTGTAATTCTGTTAAATTTATACTAATTTATTTGTACTGAGTACTGCAATACTCCTAAATTGTGCAAATGACCTGTCAGATCATGTTACGGCCTTTATTTTATGTGTTTGTATAGGAAATCATATATGTTTGTTTAGTAGCTTTGTTCTTTTGTAATAGGATGTACTGATAGTGATTAAGGTGAGTGACTTCCAGACAAAAGAAATGATGTGGCAACTGTATAGGTAGATAAAGAAATATGTTTGAGCTATTTGTAAAATAAAATTTACTTTAAGTACCAATTTGCTGTTCTTGTTATTATACAATTCTTTATAAAATTTAAATAAAAAAATAACTTGAATTCTCACATCCACTGTTGGACCACCACAGTTTCTCCACCCTATCCTGGTTGGGTCAATAGAACCTTAATTTGGAAAGGTCCACATTCAATGATACTCCTTATTTAAGTGTAAATTTTGAGATAATTGAATAAGAATTACAATAGTGCTAGTTTAATTAAATCCAACCCTAGTCTGAATATTATGTACATATTCCTACAATTTCTATCTGTGGAGTATAAAATAAAACACTTCATTTAGGTAATAATTATTTATTTGCTTAATTTTATAAACAAAAGTGTCATCCCAGGTGGTACACTCACACTGCAGAACAGAAATCTTGTCAACTGGATTTATTGCAAATAATGTCCTGAACTTAGCAAAACAATATCACATAAGGAATTTGGTGCAATTGTCTAATGTTATGACATGCTGTCAATGAGAGAGGCTCTCATTGTGGATGTGATCGCTGTTGGTTTGGCATCATTTAATTTAAATACACTTTCAATTACTGAAATTTCTGTCGAGGTAGTGTCCATGCCACAGAACGCACACCAGTCATTGACCACCATCCCTGCTGCGACCACGTCACTGCCTCGGTTCACCGTCGCTGCCACCAGAGGCACTTGTAGCAATGATGAGAGCTCATCTTGATCTTGTATAGTTGTTTTGGGATGTACCAGCCCTCCGCGGTTACTGAGCGCCGCGTACGAGCCCACTAGCACGTTTCCTGCGACGGTTTGGCGGAACACCTCCACATCTAATGTGTCGGCTAGGATCTCCTCTGTGTCCCGGTCCAAGTCAGGGTGCACTAGTGCAACATAGTCGTTGCATGCGATAACATTTCCGAGAGCACTGAGTCGCTCCTCCACTCGACGCACCTTTACACTATCTGGTAAGCTGTTGCGTATATGCTGCAATTCAGTATCTGTGGTGGACGATGGCACAATAAGACCGTTCTTATTGGCGACGGTCATGCGGCCTATAATTCGGCAGCCGGCAATGCTTACATGAACAACAGGAATCGTCTCGGCGAGCTCCGCTTCGAAAACGCTGTAGAAGTTCTCCGAACCACCGATGGCAACCAAACAATAGGAGTTTGTTAGTTTGCTGAATACTCCAACTTCGTTATTATTTTCGAATTGTACACGGACAGCCATGATTTATATGCTCGATAGATTCGCACTAATAATTTCAAAGTATTTCACAATTAAATAAAATCTTCACGTGGGGAAAGAAAAACACTCATTGGCATTGGCGATTCTTGTGAAACGTCAAATCATTTTTTTTTGTTTAGTAATGTTTAGTTTATCCCGAAGGAAAGGCAAGGGAAGCTAAGCCCATACAGCCATTGTCTTTAGTAAATGATATCTGAATTTATGATATCTGAAGATACTGCCAAAATATATTAAAAAAATTTAATGATATGATTAATAGACCTTAATTTGATTACATAGGTACTTTATAAGTAAATATTGTATTGGTGGATAGGTAGAATAAGTGTAGGTTAAGACGAAGCTGACATTTTCGCTGTGCGATAAAAGCTTCAAAAAAAAAATAAAGAGAAAAAAAAATGATGGATGATCGATCATGAATGGAAACGTCGGGAAAATCCTCAAGAATGGGTGTAAAATGAGTAAAGATAAAAAAGAATTGCAGAAACAACTTACATGAGCCCATGAAGAGATCGTATACCTGCTAAAATTTTACTCAGCTTACCTGCGTATAAAACCATACACACGCACTAGAATCACATCACAAGTAATCAAAATATAACTTATCTACCAGAAAACATCATTTTACGGACACATGCAAGCCATTTACAAATAATTTTAAATTTTCACAAGAAAATTACACCTGCACCCTTCCAACTTTTCCCGCCGAAATCCCATCAAGTCAAAGAAACGTCAATTTGATTTTTTATCCCGAAGGAGAGGCAAGGAGAACTAAGCCTATACAGCCTATTTATTTATTTATTAAGCCTAATAAATTATTTCTGAATTTATGATGGATGGTATTGATGATGAATAATGATGATGAATGGAAACGTCGGGAAAATCCTTAAGAATGGGTGTAAAATTAGTCAAAATAAAAAATAATTGCAGAAACAACTTACATGAATCCATGAAGAGATCGTATTCCGGCTAAAATTTTACTCAGCTTACCTGCATATAAAACCATGCACATGCACTAGAATCACATCACAAGTAAACAAAATATATACACCTAACTTATCTTACTTACCTATCTACCAGAAAACATCACTAAATACATGCGTCCGTAAACACATGCAAGCTATTTACAAATTAACCTACCTAAACACGTCACTGAAAATAACAAAGAAACGTGAAATATAAACTCAGAAATCGGAAAGAAAGCTCAGAAATTAAAACTGCAATCAGTCAATTCTTGTCAAAGAAATGTCGAAAATGTCATTAAATACAAAATGTTTACCATTATTGTAGATCTTTCCAATAAATAAAATATATTTCCGTACAGCACCATGACCCCACATTCGCAATGAAAGATGCGTAAGTTTGCTACGCTGAATTGTTTGATAGATTCCAATGAGAGCTACCCTTCCCCAAGCAATGTAATACAAAACGTGAGACAGGCAGTTCTTGCTCCTGCTGCTTATACGCCTGGCATACAGCAAGCGCTCCAAACCGTTAATTTTAAATTCCACAGAAGTTGCAGTTTGCAGGAAATATTGCGGGTAATTTTTATTTAGAGGAGATGTATAAATACGAGCATCTGATTCGCTACAGTAAAGTACTTACCTACCTCGTTCTAGCACAGTTTTTTTTTTTTTCATAGAATACCTAATATTTAAGATCCGATATATCATAGTCTGTGGGTAGATATATATTGTACTTACTTACTTATTATTATGGACATTATTTAGTCAGATATTACATCGTCGGTCTGTCGGCATGCTCAACATACCTACCTGTCTCCAGTGCTATCTAAATAAATAAATATTCACACACTTCACACATTGACCTAGTCCCACACTAAGATCCCTAAGGTCTTGTGTCGTGGGTAGGTACTAAGCAACGGTATATAAATACATAGATAACTATATAAACATCCATGACTCGGAAACAAACATAGTTTAAGATAATTGTTCGTAAACTTGGTTCCAGGAGTGCAATGTCGGCGAAGGGCGCATGTTGTTGATGTTCTGGGGCATTAACCCTTCCACCAGCAACGTTACTATAAGCATGTCCGCCTCAAGCTGCTCCTCGCTCCACGTGCCTTTAGTAAATATCTTGTTTTTTGTTAAATGCTTTAGTTTCCAGATAGTAGGGCTGAAATCGCACCTAAGAAAGCCTATGGGGCTATCGCGCAGGTGGAGGTAAAATTAGAATGATTTCTCACGTAAGGTACCTACCTACCTACTTACCTATCGAGTGTACCTACGATATTATGGAGGATAGATCATCTGGTGTACGGGAACTTTAACGATTTGCCTTATAATTGACCACGATGGTTGACATGGAATGCGAAACCAAATAAGAAATCATAAGATATTTAGTTTCAGTTGGTTTACTATTTACAGGCTGTGAATAATCAGCGAGAAAAAGATCTTCGCTCCATAGCACAACAAACAGAAATCACTTGCCGCCTTTATACTCCAAGCCACCAAGCACCAGGTAGATACTTTTAATATCTCAGGTCAACTTCACACTTGTACTTAGTAATTAATTAGTTAATTTTGTTAATTAAATGCCAGTAAAATAGAATTATAATTCTATTGCCAGTAATATATACCTAGGTACCTTATTATTCTAAGTTGACCAGCTAAGTTGACTAAGCTGCATATCTTTTGCTACATGCATGCTGTGGGTAGACGAAGATACGAGTAGGTACAACTCTCGAGGCGCCTAATACTTCCATGTGGTCGAAAGAATGGCATGTTCTGTTTGGTCAAATGGTACATTTGTAAATCCAATGTCTGTGGTAAATCCCTGCCACATAGGTAATGAAGGACAAAGAATAAGACTAAGAAAGAAAATACTGACCTGATTCTCTCCCTAGTCCCGTTATGCTTTCCTGCAAGATTTCACTAGATCGGCCTCCAAGTGCTCGAAGCCGATAAATTACAAATATGGACTTTTTTTAAAGCTATAGGAACGTTTATGAACGTTATTACGCTGCGTAAACGCTATCAACTCGTGAGCAAAATCTATGACATTTGTCTTGGATTGCATCAGGTTATCATTTGCTAGAACTGATAACTACGAGTCATCATCGTATTAGCTAACAGTCCACTTGCAGCCACCCTGACGGAGGCGGAGGAGCAGATGATAATGCGCTCACGCATTGCGGACTCGCTGACATTCTCGTCGCCAGCGCCATCGCTGCTGCAGCCGGCGAACCGCTCCATGTCCATACTAGGCTCGGTTTGTGCGCTCTTGCTAAACAAACAGGTGAGGCATAGAGTAACGATGCTTTTGCTAGTTTGCTATACTAGGCTCGGCTTGTACGCTCTTGCTCAACAAACAGGTGAGGCATAGAGCAACGATGCTTTTGCTAGTTTGCTATACTAGGCTCGGTTTGTACGCTCTTGCTCAACAAACAGATGAGGCATAGAGTAACGATGCTCATGGAGTGAAAACGGTTGATAAGCCGTGTGGTGAAGGATTGGATCCAACATGATAGAAAATTATCATTCAACTGTGCAGACGATAAACAGATTTATCGACATTTAGCCTGTCAAAATACGATAAATATAGCAGCCATGTTGAATTTTGTATTGAATTTTGTATAGAGACGTTACGATATCGACGATGTGTGGTCATGCTAGGGGGGCTGGCCCCGCTATTTTTAAACTGGCTGTAGGATTGTGAACACTTCAGTAAAAAAAAATATGAATAGTACACTCTATTAGACGATATTTTCTCAGGGGACTGCACCAAAAGAGGTGTCTAGTTTCACGGGGCAACCGTCGGACAACATCTGCCGCATCTGCTTCGGCGGCGAGTCGGCGGAGCGGCTGGTGCGGCCGTGCTCGTGCCGCGGTACCATCGCCGCCGTGCACCGCTCGTGCCTCGAGCGCTGGTTGCTGCAGGCCGCCACCTCCTACTGCGAGCTGTGCCGACACCACTATATGGTCACCCGGACTCATAAGTGAGTTATTTATTTGTATATACCAAGCCAGTGTCTTATCTAATAGTGCAGGCCTAGTAGTATGACATGCGAAACACGGTATGATAAACCGATTTATCGACATTTAGCCTGTCAAAATACGATAAATATAGCCGTCATGTTGAATTTTGTATAGATACGATACGATATCGTACGATACGATATCCACGATACGTGGTCATGCTAGGGGGGCAGGAGTAATAAGATAATAGTTGTGGGGAAGCTAGCGAGCTATAGTCTTCACAAGTTACCGCATTACACACATATCTGCTAGCTACCTATTGTTTTTATTGGTAACATACTTCGATCGTGGATGCTCATAGACCCTAGACAATGGACCTACCTAATAGTTTTACAAACGACGGCGAAGGTCGCAAAGTTATTGAAACATTTACACAGCGATTAGACATGATTACGATGAATGCGCTAACATGTTTCCTATTGGAAGAAGATTAGAGTACCGATAATTTTGCGAAGTCGACTCTTAAAATTGTTACATAGTCAGAGCCCCAGGCAGTGCCTTTTATGCGCCCTGTGCGAGCTTCTATAACTGCACCCTATTTAGTTCTGCCCGGTCTGGCCATTCCTGCGCCCCCCTGAGTCTACGCCCCGTGCCTGGGATCGAGTGGAACCCCCCTTTTTACGGCCCCGGCATGTACCAGTCGGTGCCCATGTGCAGATGGTCGTGGCTGCGCTCGCTGCTGGAGTGGGCGGCGTCGGGGCGCGGGCGCGCGCTGGCGGCGGACGCGTGGCGCGGCGCGGCGCTGGGCGCGGCCAGCGTGCTGGGCACGGCGCGCGCGCTGCACGCCTGCGACGCCGTGCTGCAGGCGGGCGCGCGCCGGGGCGGGCCCGCCGCCGTCGCCGCCAACCTATTCTCCTCGCTGCTAATCGGTATTATCGGTAAAGTGCTCGTTTTGGCTGAATTAACACTGGACTAATAATTGTAGAATCTCCCTTTATGATTCTGCAGTTCTACCTCTCTTATTTCCGGGAACACAGCCCGAATAATGTAGTCTTATGATGATCACCGACCGTATTTCAATCAAGGCGACCAATCTCTACGGAGATTGGCCAGGTACGGAGGAGATATTATAGTGCACAAGTGTGTGCGCAAACACAGATGCACTCTCTATTCCCTCACTCTCATAGTCCGATGGGACGGAAAGCCGACACGACGGGAGAGTGATCAGGCGCAGGACCAACGGTTTTACGTACTTTCCGAGGCACGAGCTAAGTGACAATTTTTCAACATTAAAATATGTACATGAAATAAATTCACTGGTACAGGCCCGTGACAGGGATCGAACTTACGCCTCCCGCTTGGAAGGTGCACGACTTAACCACTGGGCTATCATATATATATATATATATATATATATATATATATATATATATATATATATATATATATATATATATGTAGTCTTATACACAGTAACACTATTATTCAAAGGAACTATTTGGTGAAATGCACTGTAACATACTTGTATTATGCCGGCTCTAAGGATCATCCAATAATTAAGTGGATGGATTGTTTGTTCATGTTGAGTCGCATAAACTACTGACAAAAAATATGTTCTAGTGTTAAGACATGATTGATGTTATATTCAGATGTTGGAATGTTGGACGATCGTGTGAAGATACGTAAAGATTAAGAAGTAGGACCAGGTTTTGTTAAATGGTCCTTCGAGTCGGATATTAAAATCTTGTCATATCCATTTTTAAAATGCTAATACTTTAATTCTCAGGTGCCCTAAACGGTCTGCTAACAACGTGGATGCTGCTGAAGATCCAGGAGCACCAGATGTCGTGGCAGGCGTGGCGCGACAGCACGCTGCACGTGCACGTGTCTCTGTCGGCCGAGACCAGCGCGCGCGCCTCTGACGTCACCGTGGTGGCGCCGCCAGCCGACACCACCGACACTAGCGACCGAGCCACCAACGTCGCCGATCCCTTCATGGTGTCGCTCCCCTACAACTTCACCGACCTCAGGACCTCACAGTCCGTCGAAGACTAAACCCTCAGCTGTTCGAAGATGTCATTGACGTTTGTATACTGCGTCACCACGTCTCTGGTATGTTTCATCATCCTATTCTCGTGGGTCATGTTCAACCATCTCGGCCGGTCGTATTTAGAAGCGTAACTAGCGAATATTCAAATTATCTAATAAAACACTGTTAATTAAAGTTAATATTTTTTATTTAGTTTACTTGAATATAAATTAACGTAATCTCTATATATTTGATAAAATCAGTTAAATTATTACATAATGTCGCGGTTATTAATGTCAAATTGATAGTAATTAAAATAATATAGTAATGTTACCTAATGAGAATAATAAAATTCGACTTTACACTGAATAAGTACAAGGATACAACTTTCTTATTATACATAAGTCAAAGCGATCCTCGCGCGACCAGTGCGACGGAACTTCGACAAGCGATTGCGGAAGATACATATTAAATATAAAATCTACACAGTAAGGCTATCGTCTATCATTTGCATGTTAGTGTAGGTACCTTACGAGCTAATATCAATAAAATCACATACATCTTCATATTACAATAATTAGGAGACTGCGTCGAGACAGCGCTTGGAGACAATAACGCGTTGGGCGGACGTTAATAAACATTTAACAAACATAAACACGAATAAACAAATCAAATATCAACAACATACGCTCTTTGGACTCGCTTTACATCCTTCTAATAACATACATGGATTAATACAATTTTGTGACTGAATCGATCGACTACTTGGAGCTAACGCCTCGTGTTAGACCGCGGTCGGACTGCATCGCCGCCTCTACACGCGTGGCTAGAGATCTAACGGGGTACGAGTATCGGCGTAGAGGCGGCGACGCAGCGCGCTCGCTACACACTGCCGGGCGGCTGGGGCGGCGGCTTCAGGCCTGGTCCTTGAACCGGCGATGGATGGACTGCACGTACGTGAACACGCACTTCCAGTCCGGCTTGCGCATGGCCACCATGTCGTCCACGTCTAACAGCGGATAGATGCCCGCCTTCTCACTGCAAATTAACAAACAAACAATATAAATACTGAGTACCTCAGTTAAGACTACGGGACAGAGTTATTGGTACAATCATGTTGGTTTTCGAGATTAAAACCAAAAAATGTATTTTCAGACAAGCAACTAAAATTGTCATATTAGGGTCGATTCCGGCAGTCGCACTTAAACCTAAACCTAATCTTAGTAAGACCTATCTCTCTCCGTTCTAAATGGCTGAGAGAGAAAAGGACTGAGGGCGTAGTACGAGTTTTCACTTCGAACTCGTTCGCGTTAACGTAAAACAGCCAACCAATCACATTATGGTATGATGACGTGATGCAATGAAAGTGAGAACAAAGGCACGCCGTGATTGGTCGAATAGTTTACGTTACGCAATCGAGTTCGAAGTGAAAACTTGCACCATTAGGTAGGACTAATTTTACGTTTAGGTTTATGTGTGAATGCCGGAATCGACCATATTATTTACTAGTGGACGCCCGCGACTCCGTCCGCGTGGACTACAGAAAAAACTAAATGTCGAAATTATCCGGGATAAAAACATTTTCCCGGGATAAAAAGTAGCCTATATGTTAAGTGGGACCTGTCACAATATATTCCTGAAAGCTGCATCGAAATCGGTTCAGCCGTTTCTGAGATTAGCGTGCACAAACGCACAGACAAACAGACAAAAATTCCAAAAATCATCGTTTTGGGTTCTATTGCGTTTTTAAAGGTCTCCTATATAATATTTTTTTTTCATATATCTTCCATGTACAGACAGCGATCCGTTACATTTTTATTATATGTATAGATAGATATAGATTTTAAAACGTTATAGGCGAAACAGGCTCGTAGCACGTAGTCCGTAGCACGTGCTACGAAAAGTACCCGCACAATCAGTGCATACTGTAGTCGTACAGATAGACATTACATAAAATTATTATTAATAATTGTATCATTTTCTGAAAATGCATGCTACATATTGCTTTAGTTAGAAATTCACTGAAAATTCATCATCAACCATGAACCATCGGCTGATATTATTAGTTACACCTCAACTATCCGTGCCGATTGGACGATACTCGTAGGAAGGATGGACTATGGCCATCATAAGATAGGTTGTTAGTTGTTATCATAACTCACTCGGCAACTTTGAAGGCGAGCGTGAAGTTGTGCCGGCGCTTGTCGGGCGTCAGCTGCGAGTAGTCGAAGGCGTCGGGAAGGAAGTGGTGCACGAGCGCGCAGAACGCCAGCCCGTCCGCCCAGCTTGTAGAGAAGTTCTCCAGCTTCACATTCTACCAGAAACCATCGGGAGGGCTATTACCTCAGTTGTAGAGCGTGTGTGTGTAACAACATTGTAAACGACCTTGTCACAGCAACGCGATATTAGTCCTTATTTTGCCAGCGCTTGGCTATTGCAAGATACATACCCAGCCACCGGCAGGGAATCGGAGTTTTAAACTTCTAAACGGGTTTTGATGATGATGATGATGATGACGTGTCAAGTTATATAGCTTTATACATCAGAAACATAGGCTAAAAATTCACGTGGCCGCTAGTACTCTCACTCTCGATACTCGGCGTTACAGCGCATTATTTTCTAAAAATCCATGCGATTGCTTTTGATTTTCTCTCGCACTCAAAATTTTCGAAGTCACATTTCTTCGGCTTTACTACTGTAAGCTACGCAATAGCCATGTCGGAGAGGTATGAATCTTGCAATAGCGAAACGATAGCAACGCGATAACGAAAAAGTACAATTATCGCGTTTTTATGTGACACGTTTTTACGATTGTTGTTACGTGATACAGCGATAATATGTAGGTAGTCTAAATTTTTGCTTTTGCGAGGAAAACAAGTTTACAATGGACTAAAAAAGTGATTTGTCTTATACAGACGCAAGTTTAGTACACAAGGATAGTGCATTTCGACTGTGCTATGACTTTGTCTTTGGCCTAATATATTGTCAAGTGGTTATATTAGAGGTGACTGTGCAAACTATCTAAGTACTATTTACTTTCGATTACTCTTATGTAGGAAGCCAAAGAAATATTATGGTTTTATATTTTTACTTTAGTCTATCTATGATGGTCACAATTTTTTTAGAGAAGTGCGGAAAGTGTCTATAAATTCTTAATTTACAAAAGACATTAAAACAATCGGAGAGGGTTCTGATAGGCGTGTAACAAAATAATCATCAGTAGTTAAGTTTAAAAAGGAACCTTGTTGGTGTGCCTACGCACCTCCACCGGTGTTTTAATGCTCAGCACGCAGCCAATCAATTACAATTTTCATGTGATGGTGATTGGTTAGCAACAAAACGTAAGTGCAGTCGAGTTCGAATTCAAAATTCGCACTCTTCGTAGTAGTAGGTACTTTGTTAAATTCGTAATTTCCTTATCATCTATTATTGTATATTTCATGCATCTTTCCAAGACACACAAAATTCACATCGCTATTTTAGGAGACCGTTTTAAAATACACAACATGCTTTAATAACTTTTGGTTTAAGATATTGTTAGTATAATAGATGATGGTTTATTAGAATGTATGATTTTGTTAAACGTTTTTTTTTTTCACCAAATTAACATTGGCATAAAGTATATGAAGCTAAACATGAATATGAATAATTAAAATTTAGATAGTAAATAAAATATATACAAATAATAGTACAGCAGTCATCAGTCATAAAAGCAACGGGAAAAGCGTGGAGTGTTTGAGTGGCGTGACGTAAACGACGAGTTATACTCGTAGCTCGGTGCGCGTGCGCCGCGTTCGCTAACATGCTACAGTAACGCGCCGCGGCCCTCGGCCCCGCCCACACAAGCTGACGCTAAACAAGTGAATGACTTCGTCAACATTGCATTCACTTAAATAACCCCAGGTTTATTCACACGTAACAAGTGATACAAAAAGTACACTTGGTTATATTTACACAATTAGTTATCTCAGCACAGTGGTAACATGCATGAAACGCAGTGGGGTCGCCAGGCAGCCGCGTGGAGTACCTCATAGTCCCTCGTCTTGTCGCGACACCACTGCAGCAGACGCTCTTTAATAGTGACGGCGCTGCATTGCAGTGCGGGGTCCGTGAACTTGAAGAAAGGCTGCGACGGAGAGCCCGGGCTCTGCGGCGTCTTGGGGCTCTTGGGCGAGCTACAAGGGGACTGCGGTTAGTGTTCCGTGCCGTCGGGCCGCTACTCCACTGCAGTGCACGGACGGTATACCGTTTTGTAGGAATTTGGGGTCAGATTGTAATTTGGAGATGATGTGTGGAGTAGACGAAAACGTTAGTGAGTCACGCATGATCAAATAGGAATGTGGATGGAGGCGTATATGAGGGCGGAAATAGGAACGTAGGATGGGATACCGTTGTCGCTGACGTGAGCAGCCTCTGACGCGGTTACAGCATTAGACAAGGCTGACACTGCAGCTTCGCTTGTCCTGGTTCCGTGCTCGTCAGTGAAGTAGCGCCTACCGCCGCCGGTTAGTGTCGGCTCACGTTCATTAGTCTGTGCTCTGACACAATCGAGTGCTGACGCGTTTTTCAGGCCGCTGGGTTATTTACAGTTTATTAACGTGTGCTTTATGCGGTTTTTGGAGTAGTTTTTACTTCACGTTACTGTATCGTTTTATTGTTATGTTATTTAATAGATATAAATGCACCAGCGTATTATGTAGAGTCTAATGTAACGTTATTTTTTTTTATTAATTTCATAATTTCTACATATGACTATATTACAAAAAAAAACGGTTGATTCGAATGCCTAAATGATCTATCTATTGAAAACTCTAATGAAGCTAAGTTCTGTACATGTTACAAAAATCAGGCATGTAATATAATATTTACTTGTATTTTATCCTTACTGCTATCCAGTGATATGACTGCCAAATAAATAAAATAAAAATGTTGCATTAAATTCGATATGAAGCTGGAAGGTACCTAACTTATATTACTGCGATAAATAAATATCATTTAACAATATAATGTAGCTAATAATACTCCTATACCTACAAATAGAGCATTTGCACACGACGTTTTTAAAAGACATAAACACTCAAGTCTACAGGTGGTATTAACACATGTGTGTGCACACACACACAGCCACATGCGTCATATTATATCTCTCCCGACTAGTGTTGTGTCACATTTATCGGTTAAGATCGAGCAGTACTAGTGATGTTCTTAATCGTTTGTTGTATTCGCAAAGATTAATTAGGACCCTTAAAGACGTCGTGTACACAGCTTGATGTGACAAAGAGAGTCGCAGAGAAAGAGAGAGAGAGAGAGAGTACTTACTTTGGAGTGTTGGTGGAGTTTTGTTTCTCGAGCTGGCGGAACTTCGCGAATGGCGACACGGGCTTCGGTGCCGGCCGAGTTAAACTTTCGACCACTAGAATATAAATAATACTAATGTCAGCAGAGTAAAATAGTACTACTCCATGTCTGTCTATGGGTATTGTAAGTGACGATTGAGAGTTTCTGGGAGGTGGGCACAGCGCCTCCTGTGTTGATAATATACAGGGTGTAAAAAGACAACGTTGTTCTTTTAATACCTCGTATTCTTTGTAACGTAACGATAGTTTTTTTCTATGGAACCATACCATGGGAAACGAAAAAATAAAAAATAAAAAAAGATTATTGCAAGCAATGTATTCGATTGACAAATGTACCTACAAAACTAACATTTATAAATATTAATACATATGGTGTCTTAAAGAAAATGTTTGTTAACTGTTTCCAGATTTATTTTTAAAAAAAGCTGATATTCATGTAACTTTCTCGGACCTCAATATCTTGAAAACCCGTGGTTTCCCGGGGGTGCTTCCATAGAAAAAAATGATCGTGATGTTACAAAGAATACGAGGTATTAAAAGAACAAAGTTGTCTTTTTACACCCAGTATGTAGTCCAACCCAGTGTGGTGATTACGGGTAAAAATCCTGTTATGACCGTAGCCTTGTAGTGTGCCCTGGGGGAAGCCTACGTCCAGTAGCAGATAGAGTGTGTAAAGTATCAATGTCATCTATACTTGTATAATAATCTACACTAATATTATAAAGAGGAAAACTTTGTTTGTTTGGTTGTAATGAATAGGCTCAAAAACTACTGGACCGATTTTAAAAATTCTTTCACCGTTAGAATCCTTATAGGACCTGGATGAACATAGGCTATAAGAATTTCCCGATATTCCCACGGGAAGGCGACAAACGGGAATTCTATATTTTTTACGAAAATCACTATACATATGAAGCTGAAATCGGGCATATATGTTCATTGGGGAGAGCAAGGGAGGACTAAAAACGGATTTCCCGAAATTCCCACGGGAAGGGGACAAACGGGAATTCATAATTTTTACGAAAACCGCTATACATATTAAGCTGAAATTGGGCATAGATGTTCATTAGGGACTGCAAGTAAGCACTAAGGACGAATTTCCCGAAATTCCCACGGGAAGGGGGCCAACGGGAATTAATTATTTTTTATGAAAACGGTTACACATATGAATCTTAAGTTGGGCATATTTGTTTATTTGGGACCCCGAGGAAGCACTAGGAACGGATTTCTCGAAACTCCCACGGGAAGGGGACAAACGGGAATTCATTTTTTTACGACAAGCGATACATATGAATTCGAAATTAGACCTGTACGTTCATTAGGGACTGCGAGGGAGCGCTAAGAACGAATTTCCCGAAATTCCCACGGGAAGGGGACTAACGGGAATTCAATTTTTTTTACAAAAACCGCTGTACATGTGAAGCTAAAATCGGAGACTGCGGGGAAGCACTAAGAATTGATTTCCCGAAATTCCCACGGGAAGGGACTGTCTGTGCGTTTGTGCACGCTAATCTCAGGAACGGCTTAACCGATTTCGGTGAAGTTTTCAGGAATATATTGTGACAGGTCCCACTTAACATATAGGCTACTTTTTATCCCGGGAAAATGTTTTTATCCCGGATAATTTCGACATTTTTTTTTTCTGTAGTCCACGCGGACGGAGTCGCGGGCGTCCACTAGTAATATTATAAAGAGGTAAACTTTGATTGTTTGTTTGTTTATTTGCAGCGAATAGGCACCGAAACTACTGGACCGATTTCAAAAATTCTTTCACCGTTAGAATCCTTATTGGATCTGGATGAACATAGGCTATAAGAATTTCCCGATATTCCCACGGGAAGGCAACCAACGGGAATTCTATATTTTTTACGAAAACTGCTATATATATAGGTATGAAGCTGAAATCGGGCATATATATTAATTAGGGATTGCGGGGAAGCACTATGGACGGATTTTCCAAAATTCTCATGGGAAGGATACGAATTCCCATAATTCAAAATTTTCATGAAAATCGCTGTACACATGAAGCTGAAATCAGACCTGTATGTTTATTAGGGACTGCGAGGGAGTACTAAGAACGGATTTCCAGAAATTCCCACGGGTAGGGGACAAACGAATATTCCAAATTTTTACGAAATCCGCTATTTTTACGAAGCTGAAATCGGATCAGTGACTACAAGGTAGCTCTAAGAACGGATTTCCCGAAATTTCCACGGGATGGGGACCAACGGGAGTTCCAAATTTTTACGAAAACCGTTGTACCTACATATGAAGTCGTAGCTATGTACTGATATGCACCGAAGCGAAGTGAGGGCGGGCCACTAGTGAGTAATAAAGACAAATGCCGTTACATATTAACTTTTTTCAGATGCAATTATTAATTGAAATAGTGTAATTGAATACCTTTGGAAGTGTGAGTGGTAGAACTACTGCTAACGGTTTTCTCGGACGAGTTCCTCCTCACGCTCGATGTCACGGTTACTTCCTCTTCCTCTGCAAAGCACAGACAAGATATTACAATGCGGTCGAGATGCGCTTGCGCTACAGTATAGGAAACACGTGAAAACAACAGCCAGACAATACAACAAGTCGTAAGCTATTAGTCAAACGAACACGGTTAGAGGACTGCGTGAGATGATCGGGTTTGTTACAACGCGGTATGTACAGTTACGCTGTCGATGGGCATGCGGCGCGGGCGGGGCGGGCGGGGCGGGGCGGGGCGTGCGGCGGCGCGCGACACAAGCAGGGCCACACAGACTCACGCGCGTCTCTCTCCGCCTAACGAGTGGAATGTCTACGCGAGCGCCGACACGAGGTGCTCGAAGGCGTCGTCGGCGTTGCTCTCGTCCAGCAGCTGCACGGCAGGCGCGGTGCGGCTGCGGGCCAGCGCGAACCCGCGCGCCGGCGCCGGCTGGCCCGTCGGGGCCGCCTCGCCCGTCTGGCCGGTCTGGCCCGCGAAGTACGCCTCCACGGAGCGGCGCTTCTGTGGCAGCTGCGCGCTCTCGATGCCGCCCTCGAACAGCGTGGGCACGGCCAGCAGGTGCAGCGACTTGGTGCGCGACACCACGCGGCGCGGCGACGTCGGCTTCGGCGGCGGCGGCGCGTCCAGCCGGTGCCACGAGCCGGAGCGGCCGAGGGGGCTGGCGGGGGGCGGGGGGCTGGCGGGCTCGGTGCAGGGGGCGGCGGGGGCGTGCGGGGCGGGGGCCGGGCGTACCTGGCGGCGCGGCGCGGCCCGGTGCAGCGCGCCCCGCAGCGCGTCGCGACCGCGCTCATCATCGCCGCGCGTGCGCACGCCGGGCGTGACGGTGGCGGCGCCGCGCACGGGCCCGCGCATGACGCGCGTCACCACGCTGCAGTGCTCGGTGGGCGGCGAGGGGGGCGCGGGGGCGCCGTCCGTGATCACCACGTCGGGCAGGTAGTCCACCTTGTGCGCGCGCGCCTTCTCGATGTCGGGCGTCTGCTGCAGCGGCACGAACGCGGCCGTGACGTCACCGGGCTGCGCGGGACTGGCGGGGGGCTTGCCCGGCGCCGGGGAGATCTCTTGGCGAGCCTTGTCGCGAATCTGTTTCTCGTAGAATTCTATTTGCAACTTCTGAGCGTCCACTTTCGGGAACGAATCCTTTCGCGGGTCCGACATTTTCTTAACCAGCTCGGGCGCGGCCAGGTTAGTTTGACTGGGAATAGATTTTACAGGGTAGCTGGGGATTGGGGAGGTCGCGTAGCTTGGGGGAGTCGGAGGGTTGTAGGACGCGTGACGCTGAGGGGGCCCTGACGGGATTTCATTTTTGTTCTGACCGTAGGGGCCGTAGGCTCGTCTGGATCTATCGGGGTCTACGGAGGACCAGGCGGCCGCGGACGACGGGTTGGGGGCGAAAGACTTGGCTCCGATCGGACCCGGCGGCGGGGGGTACTCGAGGGAGGGGGACACTACGGCCGTCGACGGAGGACTCCAGATATGTGCCGGAGGGGTCGTTGGAGAGGTCGCTTTATTCGGAGGCTTAAAAGCCGACATAGGGGCGTGCGAGAATTGATTGACGGGGATCGGGCGAGCGACGAAAGGTTTGACAACTGTCGGTCTGGTGGGGGACTGAGGGATCGGAGGGTGCGAGGCGTGGTGAGGGGGGCCGGGGTGGGCCGCGGGAGGAGGAAGGTGCGGGGGGGCGTGTTGAGGGGCGTGCGGGAGGGATTGAACGGGTGCGTTGTAAGGGGGGTATACTGGAGATTGGACGGGAGGCTGAGACTGAGGATGGGATTGGTAAGTATTAGTAGGGATGCGGGGTCGACGCTCGGTTACCCACGGAGGTTTAATAATTTTACTATTTGCTTCTGGAAGAGTACGGCGCGGGGCGTGGGCCGCGGGGTCCTCCGCAGCCTGCCAATACTTCCGAGCCTGCGACGAGGTGCTGGAAGATCTACTCCTGTCGTCTCTGTCTCGGCTCTCAAAAGCATTTTTGATATTACCAAACCTATTGCTCCAATTGGAGTGGCCGTTTCCGATGCCATTCTCCTCGTTCTTTTTCATGAAAGCGACGAACTTTTTGTCGTTTTCAGTTTGAGGTTGAAATTCGGGTACAATAGGTCCCCGCCGCGGTCCATCGTCGTCCGTGTCGCTATCGATGCGATATCCGGCCATCGGTCGCCCTATATCTATGGTGTTGGCGCGCTTCATACGATTTCTTTTGCTACTGTTAAATCTACTGAGTGGTTTGGATACCTCTTCCGTGGCAGGAGGAGCGGCAAAGTTATACCCGGGCGGTAACGGCACGTACAGTGGCGCTTTGACCCTGGGTTCCTCCCTTGGTGCTTGCTTCTTTTGAATGAACCCTCCGTTAGCTTGAGGGGCCGTCTGCTGCTGATTCAAGAAACTATTTACATTGATATTGGACTGATTGCCTACATTCATAGGGCCATTGTAACGATTGATTTGATGATTTTGACTTTGAGGTCCGTGCGACACATAATTTTGAGGTACGTTTGGATGGTATTGCGGTCCGTTCGACATGTTGTTGTACTGTGGTCCGTTGTTAAACACGTGATTCTGAGCACCGTTTTGAACATAGTTTTTGGGGGCATTTGGCATATGATTTTGGGCACCGTTTGACGTATAATTCTGAGCACCGTTTTGAGTATGATTTTGAGGCCCGGTTGGATGATTTTGTGCTACATTCGGTATTTGGTTCTGATGCCCGTTTGATATTTGTTTAGTGAGGGGCGGACGTCTAATCGGCGGAGGTGTCTCCTGAGGTTGAGCGTTGAATTTGTTGGCGATTTTAGCGATGCTGCTTGTTTCCGGACGCCGGTTCTCCTGTCCGGCGTCGCCCGTGGAGTGTCGGTAGAAGTCAGGTTTCCGGGCGTGCGGCGCGCGGCGCTCCACCCGGCTGACGGGCGCCGCCTCGCAGCTCACGGAGTGCGCGACCGGGGCCGGCTTGGGGCGCGACTCCACCGCGCTGTGGTAGCTGACCTCCTCCACCTCCTTGTCCTCAACGCTGGCGGCTTCTCCCGAAGGGGTCTCAGGCTGAGCCGGTTTGTCGGCTTCGGGTTTGTCATCGGCCGCCTCCGCGCGCTCCAACTCGTCCCTGTCGAGCATTCGGCGCGCCTCCTGAAGGTGCTCATGCGTGACGCCGACGGTGTGCCGCGCGGCGCGGCTGCGGCGGCGCGGGCGGCGCTTGCAGCCGTCGAGGCGGTCGGCGGCGTCCAGTGCATCCTCCAGGCGGTCGGCCAGCGCCAGCAGCGCGGCGGCCTGCGGGTGCGCGGGCGCTGGTGGCGGTCCGGGTGCGGGCGCGGGCGCGGGTGCGGGCGGAGCCTGCAACGCGCTGCGCAGGCGCGCCAGCGAGCGGCGCACGTCGGCCACGACGTCCTCGTTGGCGGCGCCCAGGCCGGCCAGCAGGCGCGCGCCGCCGCCGCCCAGCAGGCCCTGCAGCAGGGGCAGCAGGAGGGACTCACCGCGCGCCTCCGGGCCGCCCTCCGCCGCGCCGTCCGCCGGCGCCGACTCCAGCGCCTCGGACACTGCGTTCGCGCATGCTGCAAAATCATCGACACTGTTTAGAAAAGATTGAGAGCTGCATTTTTTATGTGCCTACCTATACATAGCGTCAAAATAGTTCATGCTTGTTATTACATTTTATTGAGGAAAGCAAGTCACAATATTAAATTATATAGGTATATCATCTAGACTTTAACAGATTTCTGACAGATGATTAAATACGATTAAAATGGTGTACGTTGGGCTACGTAGGAAAATTTAACATTTTGTTTTAATATAGATAAAATAACACATAGTTACTCTTCACTTCTCAAGATATCTCACCTTCTTGTTCAGCCATGAGTGTGCGGATGCGTGCGCGCAGGCGACGTCTTTGCTCGTAGTCCGTACACTCGTCCAGCTGGCAACAGACGTTAATTCAAAACTTACTTAAGGACGTCAAAGTAAAAAAAAAACATTTATTTGACATGAAAGTACTTAATTCACAACTTAGTTTTAGATTGTAATGTTAAGTTCTTAAAGTAAAAGTGCAAGCATACGTTAGCATTTCGTTGCTTCTTACATTCTTTCTTCGTAGATTCTTTTTAGAGATACTATGAATCACTACATACTATAAAACAAAATCGCTTGCCGCTGTCTGTCTGTCCCTATGTATGCTTAGATCTTTTAAAGTACGCAACGGACATTAATGCGGTTTTTTAAATAGATAGAGTGATTCACGAGGAAGGTTTATATGTATAATATCAGCACTGCACCCATGCGAAGCAAATAGATATAGGTAAAAAAATTGAATTGTGACGTATTTTTAGAGAAAAAGAGCATATTTGCGATGGCGCCTAAGATATACAACAGGTTACCAAAATACATTTTGAAAAGTGATAGTGAAAATAAATTTAAATTACAATTATCAAATTATCTTATTGACAAATGCTACTACACTGTAAATGACTACTTATCTGGAAAATAATTTATATGGCTGCATGCTAATTTTAATACTCTAAAAGCTACATTTTATGTCTAAGGTGCATTCCTACTATTTATATTTGTACGCAAATGTACAATAACCCAACGTATGTAGATATGGTTCATATAAACAAACGTCACTTATTGAACCTGTTTTTGTTTGTGTAACAAAAGTATACGTCATGTAATAAACAGTTCCTATACAACATAGCTCTTTGTGCGAGGAGCTCCCTTCCGGATAAGGCGGAAGTGCTCCTGCCCCAGTTTGCCCCACACTTTGTGCCTCGCTGCACACGTACGGGTATGCAAACGGCATTGTTCGATTGAATATAAATAATCACGAATCATTTTTGTGTGTCATTATGCCGTTCATTATAATGCAATTTGTGATTTTTTTGTATCGTATGTTTGCCATATACCTACGAGTAATCATTCCAAATTATATTTTTACGCAGTTGGTACATGACATTCATCTGACCATGAATTAAACTTTGTAAAGAAGTATCAACAAAATTCTACTTCAAAGACCAAAGTGATTCAATTACCTACATTAGAATAGATTGTCTCTATGCGAATTTAAATTCAAAAGAGCCTATCTACAGTACTTATATCTCTCTATCAGCGATTGACCCTGTCAAAAGCATATATATGTAGGCAAATGAATCACAAAAATATCGATATCTGTTATAGTAAAGTGGCTAAGGGAAAGGCTAATATTTTAGTCTCGTCTCGATTAGAACAGCGTATTTTTGTCGAGCCTTATCGATTGAACGACATGATGCTATGTTCCCACGCTGTCCGCATTCAAGCAAGGCACAAGACATGAGGAGTTGTTTTATTTATAAATACCTACATATAATTTAAAAATATTATTTATGTATAATAAACTCCGCGTCAATCACTAATATACGAATTGGTATGTGGTATTGGTACATAGGTATTTTTTACAGTTTGTGTGTAAACCTATACAACTGATTTTTCAACTTGATTCAATCTAAAAAGATTACTAACTTTGCACGTAAATAGTAAATACCCGCAGAGCATGGGAATCGGGTAACATCCATCACACGACCACGATTAAGCAATAATTGAGAGTGATTATTACCGAAGTGCCGAGTCACCTGACGCTGACCACCACTCGACGATCGATGACTTCCTTTTCACTGCATGACCATCGCCGCAAAAAGTGAGAGTCACTTACACGCACGGCTAGCTTTCAAGAGCTTTCGTGTTTACATTGTAATTAAGGTGCTTATGGACTGAGTAGCCTTAGATAAAGGCAGGTACACACAACACTGTATCTACTGTGATCTGTGATTGCGCTATTTGGAAATCCTTTGAGTTAAAACCCTACCAATTCTGGGCTGTGGGAGGGTTTACTTATAACTAGCAATTTAAAGAAAATCACTTAATCTTTCTACTTATGCATAGTTTTAGACTCAAGTATAATAACCGATACTTCAGCTACTTAATTTATATCCTATAACACATAAAAGTTTGTGCATTATTTTTTTAACAGTTCTGTTGAGGATAGTTCCTAACGGAATTTTGCTCAAGTCCACACGCATCTTTACTCTCCGGGAGTGAGCGGACACGGGGCGGCCGGTGGTTAAATTCGGAGCTATGCGCACCGAATACTTGCTAAAAAAAACTTTCGATTGCAAGCGTTCTGAAATCTAAACCATTTCTTCACTACCGGTTTGGCATAGCGGTGAAGGTCATTTGGGGTTAATAGTTAGGTTAGTTGTAAGATAATGGGTTCGGTTCAGGTAGCTGATGGATAACTTACAAGCTTTTTGAGCACTCTCTCGTCCCAGCACTGGTCGATGTCCTGGATGCTGACGGAGCTGGTCTTCTGGCTTGTACTGATGCGGACTGTCTCCTGGGGAAGAAGAAACATAACATAATCGTATCGAGCTAGATGAGATAGGGTATATTTAAACATAGGCATAGACAATAATGCTTCAAATCGCTACTACTACATTAGTACAGAAAAGCTAGCCTGTGGTGTAAAAGCATCTCGCTTGCTGCTTTTTACGTGCTATTTTCCTTTTGAAACTTGAGCGAGCAACCAGTTTCTCATAATATTTTTAGCTGAAAAAACTATGATAGTGAAAAAGACCTTGCAGTTCCGGAGGCCGCCCTTACGGTTCTATTTCAGTGCGAGTATACTATAGTATTCGACGAGTGTTCTCTTTGGAACCGTGATGTGAATCATCTCCCGACGGATACGTCGTTATTTTAGTCGGTCGGGTAAATGTAGTGTCGCTTGTCTTTACGTTTGAGGGTCAGAAACAGCAACGATAATACAAATTACATATCGGTATACTAAGCTATGTTAATTAACTACTATATAGGTAAATTGTGATTAATCATTTTTGATTGATCAATCAGTCCTTCATTAACCAATAGCGGTTAGATATCATCACATCATTTAATGTAAGTGACAAATGAAGGTTTCCTATTGGAGGAAATGTTTCAATAACTTTGCGAATTTCGCAATCGCTCGTAAAAATTGTTATAGATTACATATGTCTAAGCCCCGGGTTGGTAGTTTTTTGATCCATACAGTACCTGGAAATAAGATATCTTTAAACTGGAGATCTTCATGATTTTAGTTTAGTTACCTTCTATATCTAACACATTAACATACAATACTCATAAATCGTTTCTCAAAATAAACTATTTCCATGCACTGGCTTTACCTCAAAATGTAGGTAATGTTTGTATACAAGTTGTAATGAGAGTAGTGAGGCTGCCCCACTTCGAGAATGAGGTCGATCGACTTCGTCACGGGTTATTGGGTTTCAATAATGATGGTGATCTGATCAGGGAAGTGTCATAAACTATTATTATGTCACGATAATATTGTACTCGTATTGCACAAATAGATAGGGGTGAATTTCCCAGGTACGTTTTTAGCGCGGCGTGGATGAAAATCGTAGTGGAAAGTGCAAAATGCACATTTATTAATTTTTTTTCATTAAGTTCAGACAGTGATCTAGACTAACGTTTAAAACTTAAGACCAAAATCTATTTGTTTACGCATTAAAAAAATTATCAAAGGCTCTAAATCTAATTGCGGTGCTATGTCCCCACTTCATTTGCAAAAATAAATTTGGCTATTTAAATTTTCGGGTGAATTAATTTAACAGAATACATACATATTTTAAAAATACATTAAATAACACTATTATTTACACCATGAGCAGTAATTTAACTTAACCCGGTAGTACCTGTAACAGCTTTTTAAAAATGTCCCGCGGAAAAAGTCAATAACGCTGGCGCATTTTGAACATTACACTATTTCATCATAATTAATGAGATAGATGCTAAGCTATCTTTCCCCGCACTGCTCTGTCAAGCCATCGTATACCAAGTACAAGGATGTTTGATACACTGAACAGTTTTCCCGCCAAAAACGTAAGTATAACCTGCGGTGGCGCAGGAATACAAATTTATCATATAACGGTGTCATGTGTATTTAAAAAACTAAAAGGCTGTTTAAAAAGAAATTTTACAGATGATTAAAGATTAGATGTATCGACGTAATTGCAAATGAATTATTACAATTAAAATAAAAGTGTCCGTTATAATTTGAAATTTGTTACTTAATTCTAAGTACGGTGTCGCAACTCCAGTGGCTCCGGTGGCAAAAAAGAGGGCCACCGTAATATAATAATGTCACCGTAATTGATATTTTGTCTTTTTGTATACAGGATGACTGGAAAACGGGTATTATTTCTATTGAGATGTAAAAGTACAGCCCATTTTCTACCTTCATGGGTAGGAAGACCCATTAAAAAAATTACGGCTTCAGGGTTATGCCCCATTTTGTAATGTTTTTAAAATCACCTTATTATTAAATGGAAATGCATAAAAAACTAAAATACGTGTATATTTCAGTAATTCAACTAGATAAATAAATAATCATTGGAGACAAAACAATAGACATCAACTTGGCATTGTCAAAGTACAATTACCAAAAGGTTTATAATTTTTTTTTCCTGATTCTTTCCTATTCATTCAAAATAATGATTTCACGTAATTCGCACACTTAATTAAACTAAATTCAAAAGGTATAATTATGAAAAAGCTTACCAACAGCTGACTAATAAGAATTTTAAAAGTGCTATACTATGGCGCGACAACCTTTTTTAAATAAATAAAAAATTTAAGTAACCTAAGTTTGTAGTCAAATTTAAAAAATACAAAGGTGATGAACTGACATTTATATATATTATAGCATAGGAATCTTACTGATATCCAAAGGCCTTTTCATGATGCAGTTCAACTCGAATCGAGGTCATACCGCCACCTCCATCTCGTCTTACTCCTACCCCAGGCAGCCGCTCTGTAGCATCCAGCCAGTTGCACTGTTCGTCTATCTTTCGGTGTCTAAACGACTAACATGGCCGGCACTTTTACTGTCCAGTTCCTTTTTGGTAGGCGATTAGCATACCTAATAGTGTTCCTGATGCAGTCTGAGCACTGTAGGTCAATCGATAGACAGCATAAGCACACATATCGACAAGTAGACGTTATAAGATCATAGGAAGGGAACCGTTCCTAAATGAACTAAGTTCTTCCAGGCACTTAAGATTCATCTCTCAATATTAATAGCTGACCAATAAGAATGTAATATTTTTCTGAGTCCTGACTGTTCTCAGAAAAAATATCTATATATTGAATGTTCTACTGGCCTAGTAGGTGTACTCATGCACATAATTATTATCTACTTCAATCCCACGTTTTGTGATATTGATTAAGACTTGGCCTTCGGTTCAAACTCAAGGAAACCACCCAAAATTGCTACTATAAACCCGAGTAACTTTGCGATAAACCCGAGTAGCTTGAACAAGTACGCCTGATGATAACAGAAGAGTTCTACATTCTACTTGCCTCAATATAACACTGCTATAGGCTGTAGCGCCACGGAATGTATTTTTTGAAACCTATATTGGTCAGCTGCTAGTAAGCTTTCTCATAATAAATTACACCTTTTTGAGTAGCTTATTAAATAAGGAATTTAGTTTGACAAAGGGTACGCATGACGCAGTATATTATTTTGAAAGAGTAGGGGCTTAATTGGCAAAAACATTTAACAAATTTTGCTTGACCATTCCATGTTGATAGATTTTTGGGAGGTCAAAGTATAAAATGTGATTTATTTCTTATATGCCATTCTACTCATCTAAAAGGAGATTTAAAATATAATAATAAAGTGTCATATCTCCGACACTGTGAATTTCCGGATGGGGTGTTCCTTATATATAAAGGTAGCTAACGAGGTGCACTTTCAAATGTGAAAAGAAATGATCCTTATTTCTGGTTTTCGAAGATTTTTACGTACATATAAATAAATACGGCTAGGTTCCTGAAATGGTGTAGTCAGAACTGCGAGATCTTATAGGAGATACCATGGCCACTACGTTTTATGCTAAGAAAAAAGTCACTAGGAAGCATTTTAAAGTATCTAATAAAATATTTCCCTAACTGTTAACGTGTTCCTTAAATTTGTTATCATAGTTTCTAAGCTATAATTATGATGATAAACATTATTACCAACTAATAAACGAAAAATCTAAAGTTTTCATATTCTTATAAAATAAATAAATAGGTAATTCGTATGATGTTCTTCCTGTATTTATAATTCCGCTGGTTGTAATAAATTTCAGTGGAGAGATTAACAATTTCGGTGGTTTGATAATAATATCGGTGGCGATTGAAATTTTTAAATGCAGATATCTCAAGAAATAATACGTTTTTAAAAATGTGTACCATATGACTGAATATTATATATTTTTAGCTATTACTTCGAATACAAAAAAGTTATAGAAAGTGGATATAAAATTTCGCCAGCGTAATTAGTCAAAAATCGAGGTTGTTGAAATTCACCCATAGCTGACTTTCCACCGTTTTCACGTATAATAAATTGGCTGGACGAAACTTGATGGTATTTGGAATATTGATAGAGGTATGTCTAGGGCATAGGCTATTTTGATCGCAGAATGTATAGGTTTTATAAAATGAGATAAAAATCAGGGTAAAAGGAATACCAGGATCGTGTGTTGTAAACGTAAAGTTTCAGTAACAAGTTTATTATACGAAACCACGACAATGTAAAGAAATGCAATAATTTCGTAACAATGAAGTCAGAGCTGAAAACTACAGTGCAACACTTCAAACAAAACAAAAATCAGTCTACATAACATTATTTTGTTCTGAATGCTAGTAAAATTTCCTGCAGTACCTAAGGTATTCCGTTACGGTTTGGTATAAGTAATTTAAAATATTGTACCCGAAGAAGAGTAAATAATGGTATAAACTAAAGAGGTGCTATTGTTTATATAATATTAATGGAATCGGTTGAAAGATAAAGTATTTGATTCGACCTATTCAGTGGCGGATTTACAAATTTTCAAGGTATAGGCTGAATAGTTTTTGCCGCCCTTGCCTCAACAATTGTCATATCATACATTCACTATGGGTGCGCCCACCACCGGGCCCTACACCCTCCACTGACCCTCGGATCTGATAACTCATAATTGCGACAACAGGCACTTGCACTAACTACAATCGCCATGAGAAACCAGACCCGAGCACCTAGCATGCAAGACGATACATTGCACCATTCCGAAATCAAAAACTAGATGAATAATCTACATATGTTTCGCCAACAACCGTGGCATCCTCAGGATTATAGAAATTAATAAATTAGTAAACCACTAATTATTATAAACCTCTAAAACCCAACACATTACTTACACTTACTGTCTAAAACCCAACACATTACTTACACTTACTGTCTAAAACCCAACACATTACTTACACTTACTGTGTAAGTAATGTGTTGGGTTTTAGAGGTTTATAATAATTAGTGGTTTACTAATTTATTAATTTCTATAATCCTGAGGAAATATATATTACTTACACAGTAAGTGTAAGTAATGTGTTGGGTTTTAGACAGTAAGTGTAAGTAATGTGTTGGGTTTTAGACAGTAAGTGTAAGTAATGTGTTGGGTTTTAGAGGTTTATAATAATTAGTGGTTTACTAATTTATTAATTTCTATAATCCTGAGGATGCCACGGTTGTTGGCGAAACATATGTAGATTATTCATCTAGTTTTTGATTTCGGAATGGTGCAATGTATCGTCTTGCATGCTAGGTGCTCGGGTCTGGTTTCTCATGGCGATTGTAGTTAGTGCAAGTGCCTGTTGTCGCAATTATGAGTTATCAGATCCGAGGGTCAGTGGAGGGTGTAGGGCCCGGTGGTGGGCGCACCCATAGTGAATGTTTGAACTTCCGAATTGTAACGCCTAATACAATTTCATTTATATCATACATTATTTTTACAATGCAACAATTTCGTTGAAATTGCACGTAAAATAATTTTTCGGTATATTTTTGAGCTAATCGAAGCTCAATCATGTAGGGGCGGGGTAATGTATGCTATTTACACAATAATGAACATAGTTTCGTGCTTTATTTTCCTTTCATCCGATTTTGTTTTCGTTTTTCGCCTCGATTTGTTCGGGTAACCGGGGTAACCCACACGGTTATTGGAATAGAGAATGAAGCTCGCCACGTGCACGTGCAACATTGACGTCATTAATAACATTGTAGCATTAAAAAAATACCGCGTTCGGGGAAAAAATATTTTTTTGACTTAAGACTATTTCGCTATTACTGTTCAAGATTTTTTTTAAATTCCAATCGAATTTTCTGAAGCTACTAGTGCATGTGAAACACATAATAGTCGATACATAAGATTAAAATCGGTAAAATTATTCACTAAATTTATTCATTATATTCGAATAAAAATCGAAACATTATATACAAACCATCCAGTTCGTAGCCTCCAACCAGTAGTCAGACTGGCATGTATGGGTTGTTAGTGGGAAGAGGGGCATATTTTTTACAATTGCGCTCTTTTCACTCATAAGAAGTGTGGGCAAAGGGCGCAGAGGCGCGAGGCCGATCACTGCTTGAGGGGCGGCGAACTAGCTGTTTTACTCTAGAATATGGAAGTTTGCTACTCTCGGAATGTGCAATGACAAGTGAGAGAGAAAAGTCATCGACAAAATTTGTTGCAGACATCAATGTGTAAGACATCAGAAAACCGTCATAGAAAAATATTTTTGATTTCTATGAGGTAAAAAAAAAGCGGGTGGGGCTGTGTCGGGGCACACGGCCGTTGGTTTTAACGTGAAACGTCTATGTTAGCGAATCGCTTTTAAAGTAAAAGATTGAAATGAAAACAAGATGGACGCTGTTTTAAGTATTTTAATAAAAAAAGAACAGGTACGTAATAGAAACATAAAATACATAGCAAATGTTTATATATTTATTGTCACTTTCTGGTTATTTTAAATAGCAGCCGCCCACGACTTCGTCCGCGTGAGGGGGCGTTGTACCCGTGCGAAGCCGGGCAGGTTGTTGTATAGACTGTAGCCTTCCTTGGTAAATGGGCTATCTAACACTGAAAGAATTTTTCAAATCAGACCAGTAGTTCCTGAGATTAGCGCGTTCAAACAAACAAACAAACAAACTCTTCAGCTTTATAATATTAGTATAGATATAAATACTGTCCAAATTACACTTATTTTTGTATAAATCAATCGGTTCAAATAAACTTGACAAACACACGAAAGAATCACCACGCTATAAAGTCGGAGTCACGAGTTACACTGAATAGAAACAAGCGCGAGCGCCGGTTTCGCACAGTTATCGCAGTATCCCTCCCCCGCCCCCCCGCTTGACCCCGACACGAACTCAATGTCATAACAGCGAGCTGACTATATAAGTGAAATATTTACACCACATTTTTGTTTCTAAGACCAATAGTTTTTTAATTATTAAGGTACGATGATATAGACCTTTTCGTTACGGTCCAGTTTTTAAACCTGGTACCCGTATGTGTCGGCGCGATTTTAAAGACGTTTCACGTCAAAAATCGTTCCCCAAATTTGCCGCCCCCAAAATCTGCCGCCCTAGGCTCGAGCCTACTCAGCCTGCTGGTAAATCCGTCACTGGACCTATTTATCAGTCCATATATCAAGGTAGAGTGCGTTTTACCAATGTTATGTAGTTCATTTGACTATACAGGTTGTTAACAATAGGGGTACATAATGCTGTGAATGAAATATACACACACAAACGTAATATAATCCTTCTTCTTGCGTAATGTGGTAAAAATGTTGGTTCCGAAATCGTGCCCGAGAACATTTATGTGAAACAAACTCTATGTTACAAGCAAACGGATACTGTACTCGTAAGTTAGTATTTTGTTGGAGCGCTGACATGACTGTGTAGGTGGTAACTTCTGTATTCACTACATAGCTGCTACATAATATTTACACTAATATGCTAGACGCTTGTAACCACTGAATGATACGAGTTTTCTCGACATTGGCCTTGCCTCACATCCTTGTGTATTAATTATTTTATCACTTTTTCCGAGACGTTACTATTCGCACATGAGAAATTTAAATGTTTTTTCGCAATACGAGTTTTATTTCAGCTTTGCTAATTTATGTGACATTTCCTTGGTTGTTAAATTTACATTTTCTTTTCAATGATCGTGCTGTAAGAAGCAATTCGAAAAGTAAATAGAGCAATCAAAGATTTACTGACGATTTATTTTATATCTTTATTGTATAGTATAGCATTAATGTCCAAGAGCTTTTTGTTTAATTTTATAGCATAGAGGCTTTATGGCCAATGGGAATCTAACACTGGTGTGTCCTAAAGACGAAATCTAGGAGAACTGTTAAAGTTAGTGCTCCTTTATGTCAAAACCAACATTAGGTTTGACAGACCGTCGTCCATATCACTGTTAACACTACGAGTATTTAGAAAGTAGGTACTTACATTTAATGAATTAACAAATGTAATATCTCATTGTAATTGATAGGAGAGGCTGGCGACCCCTTCCTGCCAGTTTGTTTACATTCGCGGCCCAGGCTGGACCCGTTCCAACACGGAACCTAGCTCACGGCACATGCGCTAATGACGCCGCCCGCTTATAGAAATAGGCTATTATTGTGCGTCTTACATTATCTAGTTTTCAGACTAGTCTTGCTGAAAGCACACACAAACATAAATATAGTCAGTCATGTCCATTATCCCTAATTCATCAGTCTGCCTATAAAATCCCCCATAAGTGGTGAGACTACCGCCAGATTTCGAGCACGAATACAAGAAGAGACTGGTAACGAATCCAATGGGAAATGTTATGAAGTTATTCAAAACAGATTTTGGATATATTGAGCCGTAAACAAGATATTCCATCAACAGAAGCACTATTCTCTGCACAGACGCGTTTATCTATCAGCAAACAGATATCTGACGATGGTGCCAAAAGCGCCATTACTAGTGTTGACTGCAAGAGATACCAGTGGCAAGATTACACATGCGAAATCTAAAAGGGTATATGACATACAGACAGACATAAAACACGGCTGGGTCCCCAAATTGGGGTCACCAGAACTTTGGGATCAAGAAATGACGTTTAGCATAGCGCGCAGAGAAGCCAGATGTAGGTAAATGGTCAGTCACAAGTCGTCTGCAAGAACTTTGCTAAGTTCCTTCTTACGACATGCACGGAAGGAGTTGCAGCTGATATATTTTAAGGAAGCCCCGCATAAGCCTATAAGGTAGGAAGCCCACAGTTTTACGAGCTTTTCGTTTGTTGATTTACCAGACAGGTCTCTGTACTGTATGTTGAGCCATGACGACAATTAGGAAATCACCTGATATACTCGTATTTCTATGATGACTTGCAAAGTGAGAATTCCTCAGAGATAGGTTTATTTTTTTACAAGTTTACGCGCACCACGGGAAGTAAAGATGTAATTAACGGATCACTTAGTTAAAACCTAATATTAGCATAACCGAGTTAATACGAGTATTAACCACTTCATGGCTCAACTTAATGTTAATGCAGATGAATATTTGCGTAACCATTAAATCTGTGTTTAACGTGATTTAGTCAAGAATTAAATATTACAAACACGAATTTCCGTTGACAAAGAATCACGGCTACATTTGGTACAAAAATTGAGAACACAAAAATATAAAATAATTTTTAGAACTGAGTAAAAGGAATTTGCTTGGTAGTATCCATTGGTGTATGGGAACAGGAGCTATGTAATATGTACGAAGGGCGATGTGCCCATAAAAGTCTTTACTGCTCTCACATGAGCCTCCGGTCGTTAAAACGATACCTAAGTTAACAAGATAAAACTGGTAAGTGGTAAACGCTACTTTAACTGTTTCTTTTATTAAACCAAAGTATTGATGGCGACTCTACCTGCATAATAATGACATTGGATATTAAAATTTTTCGGAATGATGGAGGAACGAAAGAAATAAGAAAGAATTTTAATAGTACCTTCGAAGTTTATCCAGGCATATATCGTCAGATTCTATTGGAGAGAGATCATATAATAACTAAGATGTAATTAGACATGGAAATTAATAGAATACTTATACAGGATGTAACAGAAAGGGTATGTTAAGCGAAAAGCTGTATAAATAGCCCACTATAGAGAACCTATTTCCAAAATTTGAGACTCGAAATCGTATTTTTATTTTTCAAGATTGTATGAAAATTCCTGAGATATTTAAAAATTCTCCATACTATCGGAAAAATAAACATGTGATTTCGGATCTCAAATTTTGTGGATAGGTTCTCTAAAGTGGGCTATTTACATAGCTTTTCGCTTAACATACCCTTTTTGTTACACCCTGTAGAAGCAAGAATAGAACCACAATTAGATAGATGTCAGATAATAGGAAATTATAATGTAAAAAGTTTTAAGTAATGTGACTTTGTTTTTATACTCTACAGGGTGTAAAAAGACAACAATGTTTTTTTACTACCTCGTATTCTTTGTAAGGTTACGATCATTTTCTTCTATGGAAACAACCCTAGGAAACGACAAAAAAATTATGAAAAATACTGTCATTTTATTGCCAGCAATGTATTCGTTTGATGCGCAAAGTAGGTATAAATGTACCTACATACCTAACTAACATTATAACATTTTGACATGGTATCTTTGATAAAAATGTTTGTTAACCGATTTCAGATGGATTTATGTAAAAAAAGATAATATTAATATATATATTATAATTAATGTAATATAATAAGTATATGTATATTATAATTAATGTAACTTTGGACCGAAATATCTTGGAAACCCGTGGTTTACCAGGGGTGCTTCCATAGAAATAAATGATCGTGATTTTACAAAGAATACGAGGTATTAAAAGAACAAAGTTGTCTATATACACCAGTATGTATCGAGTTGCCTGTCATCGTCGGAATGGCAATTTTCCAGAATTATTTCCTATTTACGACCAACTCGCAACATTATCTCTTTTTGAGAATGTAAGTTTCGGTGACTGTCCGGCAGATCAAGGACAGGAAGCACAGAAATTCAACGGGTAGTTCATAAAATGTATTTCGTTACGTGGTTCCCAACTTACAACCCAGGGTACGACAGTGAATGAATAGTAGTTAACCTTTTTTTTTCATTGAAACAAAACATCAATGGAGGATAGTCAAGTAGTAAATGGGGACATCAGCAGGGTATTATATTTAAATAGCTAAATACATAGCAGCTTGTCGATTTCGCGAGATATGTGGGCGGCGGGCCACAGTCTTGGCAGGTCAACAGTGGTTACCGAAGCGTAATGCCAGCCATTTAAAAATAAAAGTAAGGAGTAAGTACTCAGAATTTTCTTTCTTTATTTTCTTGGGACATACTCGATGGAGTAATGATTTCTATTAACGCTAATACAATGTTGCAATTCATCATTCGCATCGTTATTTATGTACAACAGATAGATAAAAACGGGTTACTCTAGTGAAGGCCGTGGTCTATGGTGGAAAACGCCCATGGATAACCACAGATGAGTTGCAAGGGCGGCGTGAAGAAGGTATTTGGTTCAAAGTGAACCCAAAGAATTTGAAGTACAGTAGAAGGAGCCTACACTAACATGGTAGAGAGGGCTAGAAAAGAAGATGAACAAGAATGACGCTGTGATAAGACTGGTGACTATGAGGAAAACTCCCCTATAATAGTAGATTTGTGGTGTGCCTGATCCCTGGGGGAGGCCTATGTCCAGTAGTGGACTGCAATAGACTAATGTGTATATACATATGTATTCATTTTATTACTGCCAATGATTGAACATAACGGTTATATTAGTCCTAACTGGACACATTGCGTTTCGTTCCATGCATCACGTATCAGACACGCGAATCAGAAACCAGGCGTATCAAAAGTAACGGATAGCTCATCAGGTTTGCGAAGTGGTTTGATGATTTACTGGAATACAATTTCACATAATTTTAAAATACAACATCTTTAACTGCATAACCCGAAAACCTACAAAATCGGCATGATTAAGAAATACAAGCTGGGTATTTGGTTTTTACGAACCGTTTTGACTCTAGAAGGTGCTAAAGAAATACACATATGCAAACACTCGAAAAACATAACCCTCCTTCTGGCGCAGTCAGGATATTATAACATCTTATATCATTGTTTTTCAGTCTATCACCGGCAAGGCATGACTAATTGACGATTTCATTTTTTAGGAAAGCGTATGGGACCCGTACTTTATTAAGTTAGATATGATGATAAGATTTCTAATTAGCCGTAATTAAAACTACAGTGTAGTTATGTATGTTTATAATAATGTTGCCGATAGTTACGTTTTACACAAGTCAAGTGTTCAAGGCAGATAAGTTACATCTCTATGAAATCTTTAAGGCCAATGCCAAGTTTAAATGTATAGAAATTGTGATTGAATATAAAACAGCAGAAACTAATAAAAATCCTTTATTTGCATGTACATATTAGCTATTGTATAAATATAATAAATAAATAAATATTCACACACTTCACAACACATTAACTTAGTCCCACATTAAGATCCCTAAGGTCTTGTGTCGTGGGTACTAAGCAACGGTATAGAAACGTATGGCGCTGATATGTCTTGAAACTGTGATACAAGAAAGATCCGTCATCAATAGTATTCTTAAGCCTGCAATACATGTTGGCCCAGCCTTGCCGAGTGAACGCTAGAGGTGAGGCATAAATATTGGAATAGGTATGTGGATTAGGTATTTTTCAATACTAGCCGGTACCTAATACAACGTATTAGGTGTTAGGTATGGCATAAAATATCATCTCATTTAGAGAAATCAACCGTAAGGCTTAGACTATAAGTTACAATTTTGTTATTTATCAAAATTACTACAATATCACTAGAATACTATTGTATTAGGTACCGACTAGTATTTAAAAATACCTAATCCACATACCTATTCCAATATTTATGCCTCACCTCTAGCGTTCACTCGGCTAGACTGGACCAACGTGTATTGCAGGCTTTACGGCAACATATTGTCCGAAAACAGCAAATAGAATAAAAAAATTGCTTCCTTTTGCCCGTTATTGAAAGCTATGCAAAATATTATTTTCTAAATAGTGGAGAAAGTCCAACAGTAAAACATGGCCAGTTAAATACAAAGGAAACGTGAAGGTCGTAAACAAACTTTTGATTATTAGAAAAGCTTGTCTACACATTTCCATTACGCGCTCTTTCTTTGTGTCGAGCCCTAAAGAAAGAAAAAACTAACGGCAACCTTGGCCTTTCGTGGAAACGTCCCTGTTGCGCCAAATGCCAAATTGGGACACAGGAACGGGGCAGAGACAGAGAGGGAAGGAGGTCGTTGTCTCTGCGCACGCGCATGTTGGCAGGCGACCAACTGCCTTGTTTTAGGGAGTTTTCTTTTGATGCTGTCGACTGTAACTCCTTATTAGGCCGCGCTCTGTTTCATTGTGTTTTATTTTATTAGGCGTAAGACGCATATTGTTGTTAGCAATCTCTATACGTCAACATACCATATAAAATTAAATATTGCGCGTCTAACCGTACTTAGATATATTTGTCCTTTACCCACAACAACAAAAAAACGGGTATTATACAGATTCTTAGTATAGATGTAGCTCAGCGTCAAAAGAAATGTCTAAAAGGTGACTAAAGCCCTGTACATAGTGGCTAGTTATTTGACCGTAGGCGTGCGTCGACAAGTGGAACTGTTGAGTAGTTCCCAATAGTTCCTGTTACGTGTGTTTGGACGTGGTATGGTATTTAGCAACTCGCGGGACGAGGTTAGCGGGTAAACAATGTTATTGTTTAGGACTAAATACCAGTTTCTTTGTGGTATTCCTTGGCGCGGTTCCCTACGTTTACTATTACTCGTATGTCAGCTCATAAACTAAAATATGACAAAGTTTTTCTTCAACTATAATTGAGCTGACTATTTTTTCTACCAAATAGGAAGAATAAACCAATATGAAATTCAATATAATGTTGAACTAGAGAAGTGAAGTTTTTCTGTCCGATGAATCATATATGATACTTAGTGTACCGACACCGCAGACCAACACCGACAAGTTCATTAATGGAGAATAGTTATTATGCATACTTACTTCTACTGGACATAGCAAGACGGAGGATTCTAAATAAAATGTCTGTTTTATGTGAAACAGTAAATATAAACAATACGCAGTAGGAATCTTTGGAAGACGTGTCTCAATAATTAATTCTGCGTGCATCAAAACTACGCCGGATCCCGCCCTAGCGAACCCATACGTTCTATGACGTTTCTTATAGCGCTATTTCTGCTGCTAGCTATTAATCTGACACGTACAGTATAGTCATACGTCGCTCAGTAAGCCGAAGTGTTGTGCTATCGATAGTGACGTAGCGAACCGATCTGAAACAATTGACCTATTTGCCTGCGTTTGGCACGGGAACCAAGGAGGTATAATTAGTCGGGTGAACGGCCTGCTTTCTCGGGTTACTCGCTAGATTGACCTCTCATTCGGCAGTTTTTGCCAAGATCTAATCAAGCTCTATAAGCTATGAGAACTGGTTTTTGTAGGGCATTGTCCTGCAGAGGCCACTTATGGACCAGTATTTTGTTTGCTGCTTCAAGTTTTTTTGATACCCATTATCTTGTTTAACTTGTTTTTAATATCTATCTATCTAACGATTCAATTTTTTATTATTTACCAAAATATAATTTTGAATAACTGAATCGCGAATGAAGAATTACTGAAGTACCTACTACCTGTCTTAGGATTAATGCAGGTGCAGTGTAACAAGGTATCTCCGCACAAAGTTAGGCTACTATACGAGTAGTACAAACTAGAGCCATACTCGTATACAGGGTGTAAAAAGACAACGTTGTTATTTTAATACCTCGTATTCTTTGTAACGTAACGATCAATTAATTTTGAAAAAAAAATCTCTTTTTATTGCAAGCAATGTAATCGATTGACAAATGTACCTACAAAACTAACATTTTTAAATACCGTAAGGAGGGAAAGGGTTAATATGGTGTCTTTTTAACTTTTTAACTGTTTCCAGATGGATCTATTTTTAAAAAATGCTGATATTCATGTAACTTTGGACCTCAATATCTTGGAAACCCGTGGTTTACCAGGGGTGCTTCCATAGAAAAAAATTATCGTGAACAAAGTTGTCTTTTTACACCCAGTATATTAACTATCTGAACCCATGCGCTTTCAGGGACTATGTACAAAACGGAATGCAGTGTCAATTGCTGTAGTCAATGTTACACGACTACGCAATCTCAACGGACACATGACACTGAAAACGAAAACAAAGTTCAGAAGCCTAAAAAGTTCAACTAATATCTACTTTCTTTTAAGCTTGTTAACTGTGTTTAATTTTCCTATAATATCTACTTTGTTGGTTCTCCGACTCTTTCTCTACCTTTCCATTTCGTCTCGTTATTATTACTTACCTACTATTTATTGGCAATCGCCAATTAATTTCGATTTTATTTAATTCACCCAATACATTTTCATTTATTAATAGATTCTTCACGTTATTTCTGTGTTATTATTATTTTAATTGTAAATTACATTCATAAAGTAAATGTAGGGTTGCAGTACACACAGAGTCATAAACGGCACGAGGAGTCCACAAGTCGTTTGTCGGTTTTGAAGGTTTTTTGAAGTTCTAAATTTACTTTTAACAAAAAAAATTGGGTAATCGTAGTTCTGATATAACTAAATAGGATGCATTTACCATGGAAATGCACTTAAAAACGTATCCATTACCTACCTATTTACGAAACTAATAACCGTAACCAGCAGATAGGACAGTAGCAATACGAAAGCAATTAAGCCTCTAAAATCCGAGCTTAAGACAAGATTCAATCAAATGATAATACATATCATATAAGTACGTCTGTTCTGTATACATTCACATATATGTAATGTATATACTTGATGTTATTAACAGTATTAGAAACTTACACGACGACAATCTTGATCTCTCCCTGTGTATGGTTTGTTGGTGACTGGTTTGCGAAGCGGGTTCGCTGCCCATCTGTTGTTAATTTTTACTGTCAATTAGTGTCTAACTATTGTATGACCAGCAGTGAAGATTTAACTGTTGAAATTCAGTAGCTTACAGAGTTGTTTGACAGACGCCCGATTATTTGGTAAATATATGTAAAAACTGTTTTTAAGTGTCTCATCTTCGTTGATATTAAATGTTATTTATTCGTTCATAGTTTATTTTAGTCAAGGACTCCATGCGCTTTTCATCTGCTGTATTTTGTGCTTCGCCGATAGTTCTCGTTGTGAGTTTGTTATCATTTCCATGACTTTTATGATTTTTGTTATTTTATGCCGTAGGTAAGGGTTACCACAATAAGTCTAAGGTTCATGGGTTAAGCAATGCCTATACAATGCCTTCTCCTGTTTTGACAAGTGTATACTTTATCTAAGTAGGTACATGTCTAGCCTTTAGTTTCACAAAGAGAGAGAGAGAGAGAGAGAGAGAGAGAGAGAGAGAGAGAGAGAGAGAGAGAGAGAGAGAGAGAGAGAGAGAGAGAGAGAGAGAGAGAGAGAGAGAGAGAGAGAGAGAGAGAGAGAGAGAGAGAGAGAGAGAGAGAGAGAGAGAGAGAGAGAGAGAGAGAGAGAGAGAGAGAGAGAGAGAGAGAGAGAGAGAGAGAGAGAGAGAGAGAGAGAGAGAGAGAGAGAGAGAGAGAGAGAGAGAGAGAGAGAGAGAGAGAGAGAGAGAGAGAGAGAGAGAGAGAGAGAGAGAGAGAGAGAGAGAGAGAGAGAGAGAGAGAGAGAGAGAGAGAGAGAGAGAGAGAGAGAGAGAGAGAGAGAGAGAGAGAGAGAGAGAGAGAGAGAGAGAGAGAGAGAGAGAGAGAGAGAGAGAGAGAGAGAGAGAGTGTCTTGCCACAGAGAAGATACCAAATCCCTGCTTGCCACACACTTAAAAAAAAAGATGGAGCTTTGATCGGATCGAGTACCTAATGCGAACCTCATTTGAACTTATACAGGATGTTTTTTTGTGGCCACCTTTAACGAAGGGTACGTACTCTATACATGAAATAAAGTAAGTTTATGCCAAAAAAAAATGCTGGGAATTTTTTTTTTTTTAATTTTAAATTCCTTGGTCGTGCAAAATTTATAGTGTCTAGTGTTTATGTTAGTTTTTTTATAGACAGATATTAATTATTTTTCGTGAAAAGATCCTGCTACGCGCGTCTATGTGCATTTATGCAGAAAAACGCAGTCTATTTACTCAACTTTGGACCCTAATATTTTGGAAACCAGACACTTCCCAGGTATGCTTCCATGGAGAAAAATGATCGTGATGATGAGGAGATTCCGTAGTTTTCGGGAACGTTGACGACCAAAAATCACCCTGTATTATAATTTTGAAATCTACGAACGGTACCATTAAATGCATTTACAAACTTTTTTATGGCCTGTAGGAAAGCAGTTTGTATACAATCATAACTTTCTAGTGACCGCTTGTTCGTAAATGATGAAAACTGCAATTTTCTCCACTTTTACGACTACAAATTATTAACTGTGAGCCATTCTATTTGCACCCATAAAATATTAAAGCTAATTACTTGATTGTTCTTGTCTTTTTGAAGAAAAAAATATATTCATATTATTACATACTAGTGGACGTCCGCGTGGACCACAGAAAAAACAAAATAATGGTAGGTTTAGTGGATTTAAGATTATCGTTACAATAACAGCCTCACGTTGGGGTTGGGTTAGAGCGCAGATTGAAGTACTTATTTGATTATCTATATCGGGAAACCTCTAAACGATTTTATTAAAAACTAGAAAGTTATTATTTCTTTAGTGCCAGAGTTGTGTATTAATTATGTAGTAGCTACCTCACATATTTACTTACAATAATTCTATGCTTCCATTGATTTATTTAACTTTGACTGCACGGTTGTGCTAAGCGCCAAGTAGGTTTCAACACATACATACATACATACATAATAATCACGCCTTTATCCCTTACGGGGTAGGCAGAGCACCAAGGGCCGATAGAACCACATGGTGCCACTTCTAACCAATTTTGAGGGTATAGTTGAGATTGAGTTGAGAGTAGGTTTCAAAATTTTACTTAATTAGTTAAGAAGAAAAAAATTCAAGAAACCTTCCGCAAAGCAACAACAACACTCTGCAACACAGTACCATACTGCAACTTTTGTGTCTATTTGTTAGATAATGTTTGTTGATTGTTCCTGAACGCGTAAAGATACTAAGATTATTGCGGCAACATTTGTTGACAATAAATAACTTTTTGCTATAGGATGTTGTTTAAAAACCCTTGGAAACGTTGACCGACAAAAAGTTACTGCGGTGTGGACGCACGGTTAAGGAATCCTCTTTTTTCGTACAGCATTTCGCAAAACAAGCCTATGCTTCCACTCTACAATAGTTGAACAGAACCTCTCGTTCACTTCAGCACCCGAATATTTCAGGAATGTCTATCCCACTGAATGTCACTCGCTAGGAATGCGTAGTATTTTGGTGCACGACAGTTACAACACCCGACCTCGGCGCCTGTTTGACTGACAGACACAATGTCAACTTTGACAGGCGCCTGAGGCAGGATGGGATAACGGCGCTTGGGGAAGCCGACGCGAGTCATCCGTCAATTCAAACTTTTGTTAAGTAGTTAGAGGTAAGTATGTGTATTACGATGGGATTTGAATTTAGACACTATTGAAAGTTATTGATAAATTGGAAGAATTTATTACAGAATATAAATTTGCAATGCGTTTGCGCATTAAGAAGTTTCAGATATTTTATGAACCGAAGCTTTATTTTGAACTTTAATTTTTTTTGTTTTATGTTACAAAATAAATTTAACTACCTACAATATTAGATGAAAAATTCATAAAATCATCAAAATACTCGTAATATGAAAAGTAAAAAAAATAGTAAAAAAACTTACCAAAAAATTGAGATAATCCCGAAAGTGATCCTAATTCTACAACACTACTCTACACCGCAGTCTCTGTACAGACCAACTATGTGTAGCTATTGCACTATTTACTGTTACTAATTACTCCATAAAAATTATGGCGAGATTTAGTAAAATTCTATGACATTTCTATTTTGGCGCGCACCGTTCTGCGCGAGCTTTCGGCACGGACTGCGCGCGCGGGTCCGCCTGACGTCAGCGCGCCAAATATAGTGACCACACCAGTGCGCGGGATTTTTACGTGAGCCGCGTCTTTGTCAGTAGCAAGCATGGCCGCTTATCGCTAACTCCGCGCTGTCAGTTACGCTCTTGCGCAGGAGCAGTCGGGAAATGTCGGGTTCGTGTTATTTTTACCGGCGCTTTCCGCGGAGCGTGCCTAAAACGGCAATACGCAATGCATGGAGAGCTTTTTGTTTACTATTCTCGTATCCATAGTAATCGGGAATAGTGTCGATGATTGAGAAAAACGCGAGTTTCAGTTGTCGTGGGTTTTTAACTAGTTTCAGTGGGTTAGTTGGTCACCGGCGGCGGGAGAATAGAAAACAAATGCCGTGGTCCACTACGCAAATGTGTCAATGTGTTCAAGAGCGCGGCTTATCGTTTTCCCACATCCAGTATTTTCTCTAATGCCGCAAACTGAAATGTTATTAACGCAATTAAAAATGTATTTCTTTCCGAAGAACTTATTTCATTACATATTTAAAAGTGTAACTTAATGTAAATATCTTACAAAATCTTAGCACCCTCTTACTTAATTAGGTAACAAGATATTTTTTTACTTTATGCTTCGTAATCATTGAAAGTTAGCAAATGTGGAAACATTAGCGAAAATATAAATGCGAAATCATGTTGGAGAAATTCTATGAAATATATTATAATGTACCTACGGGTAAAGTCGCTCGCGTGTTTATGATGGCAGATCGCCAGGAGGGTCTGACTCTGAGCTGATCCAATCTGCTCCAACATTAAAATTTGGATCTGTTTGGATTCAAACCACTTAACAGCTAGTGTCGTAGATTATGTATTTTACTAACAGAAAACACATAGCCGAAATTGCAGAAAGGAAGCTAAAATTTGGCAAGTGTAGGAAGAACTAAGAAAGGAATTTTCAAAATTCTCACGTTAACGGGAAAAATGGGAATTCCACAGTTAATATTGAAAAAGCCACAAGCAGCTTACCTACTTACTAATACAACTTATATAAAAAACTTTATTGTACAGAATGCTATTACGATACCACGCAGACGTACGGCGAAAGCTTTTGTCGCATTTGCCTTTTTGACAATTTTTCTTAAGAAAATTTAGCAAAAGATCTACGCACGCATATCTATCTACTTTGTATGTGTACAATAAAGAATAAGAATATAAGATAACTTTGGGTTACATTTTCTGCGTAAATGAAGTACGTCAACGTCGATCACACGTGCGTATAATGACACCTATATCTATGATATCTATATCTTTATATATAAAAATCTTCTGTTTGTGTGTTTGTGGCTAAACGGCTGAACCGATTTTGATGAAATTTTGTATATGTGTTCAAGTGGGTTCGAGAATAATTTAAACTTAGGATTCGGTCAACGACATTTTGTTTTCTCTGCAGTCCACGCAGACGGAGTCCAAAAACATTATTTACTTGACCGAATTGTGAAGCTAAACCATCCTCGAACCTACTTGACCATACACACAAAATTTCATCAAAATTGGTTCAGCCGTTTAGAAGGAGTTCAATTAAAACCACACGAAAAGAAGATTTATATTGTTGTTTATGTTAGAACTTTTTAGATAGGATCCGGTAGACTGCGGTGCAGTCGCTGTGTCGAATATTCAAAAATATTCTTTAGTTTCAGTTACGCCCGGTAGATGGTTGTTATATCTCGGAAATGTTTCCTTTTCCTTACATAAATAAATCTTCTATTCTTACGTTTGTAATGGATTTCCTTCTAAACGGCTGGACAGATTTTGATGAAATTGTTTGTGTGTGTTCAATTGAGTTCGAGGATGGTTTAGATTCATAATACGGTCAACTGAATAATGTTTTTGAACTCCGTCCGCGTGGACTGCAGAAATAACAAAATGTCGCTGACTGAATTGTAAATCTAAACAATTCTCGAACCTATTTGAATACAAATAAAAAATTTAATTAAAATTGGTCCAGCCGTTTAGAAGGAGTTCAATCACAAACACACTAACAGAAGATTTGTTTTGTTGTTTTGTTGATGTTAGAGAACCTTTTACATAGGATCCGGCAGACTGCGCTGCAGTCGCTGTGTCGAATATTCACAAGGATACTTTAGTTTCAATTATGCCCGGTAGATGGTTGTTATATCTCGGAAATGTTTAGATTCACAATTCGGTCCAGATTGTTACAGCTTATTTCAGAAAGTTTGTATTTAAGGCGTGGGACAGGACAACGTCTGTCGGGTCCGCTAGTGTTATATATAAATATGTATATTTACAGGTTCACGTGCACAGCAGCGGTGCAATAGTCCGGCTTTGGCACCGTCACTTGACGGATGATATCACACGGAGCAAATATACTGTACTGTACGTACAGTAAATACATGCTATTTGATGGGTACAGTCTATAACTGTGATTTATTGCCTCTGATATTTATAGATACGTTACGAGTTTAGAATATAATATGGTAGAAGTAGGTAGGTATGATGGAAAATTGGGAAAAACAATTACAACTTGTTTATGGAATTTGAAATCCAGGTTCTTTTAAACTTGTATTAGAGACTTTCCTATGGTGATGCAAGACTTCACTAGAATACATCAGCTGCATCTCATTCGTGTATGTCGTAAAAATAACCTATATCTTTTTTCAGTCTCTACACTGCCAAATTTACCTAAATTGTACCAAATTTCGGTATAATTGGTTCAGTACCTTTGACGTGAAAGACAGGGTTACTTTCGCTTCTATACAGGGTGTTTTTTTGTGGCCACCCTAAACGAAGGGTACGTACTCTATACATCAAATAAAGTAAGTTTATACAAAAAAAAAAATGCTGGGAAAAATTTTTTTTTTTTATTTATTTTTTTAATTCCTTGATCGTGCGAAATGCAGAAAAACGCAGTCTATTTACTCAACTTTGGACCCTAATATCTTGGAAACCAGACACTTCCCAGGTATGCTCCCATGGAGAAAAATGATCGTGATTATGAGGAGATTCCGTAGTTTTCGGGAACGTTGACGACCAAAAATCATTCTGTATAATTAAAATTAATTCCCAAAATGCATGTACGCATGAATAACTTTTGAACTACTGCATAAAATTGGATGATTCTTTCTTTTTACCCGACTGCGCGACGCAAAGGAGTGGTATTGTGTTTAACAGCCTAGGTATGTATGTATGTTTGTTTGTTTCTTTGAAGCACTACACAGACCAAACGCCTCGGCCGATTTTTATGATTCATACGTCAATCGATTCCTCTTAGTCCGGCGAGTGTCACTAAAGACATGGCGTTAGTGAAAATACAATATGGCGACTACTGGACGCCATTTTGTAAAAATGAAAAATAAAATCAACAAACTATACATATTGATTGAAAGTTTCGTAACAACCATTCTCACATACGAGTATAAGTTTTTAGACAGCAGCAAGACGAAAACTTCTTGCTGCCGAGCATGTTGAGCATGTTTCTTGAAGCGTACCTATTAGTAGCTAGGTACTCATAACAAAAAAGTATAAAATTAAAATAAAAAAAAAATTTAAAGAATCCAAAAACTCGACTGCTTAAAAAAGAACCAAATAATGTACAAAATAAAAAAAAACTGAAAAGAATAAAAACAAGCACTTAGATGTCCGGTGGTCTAAAATTCTATAATATTATTATGGATATTATATTATATATGGATAATACTATTGAAGAACATAAAATATTTTCTAATGATCGTAACATAACAACTGAACAGCCAGGATCCATTGAAATATTATTAGCTTGGCTGTCGGATAATGGATCCCGACTGTTCAGTTGTTATGTTACGATCATTAGAAAATATTTTATGTTCTTCAATAGTATTCATTCCATTTTTTTTTTTAAATCTTTATTTTATAGAGGCTTTTATTTATTACAAATATGTCAGCCTCATCGTAGCCTAAACTAAATAGACTTTCCTTACAAACAAAAAAACTTAAAAAACTTAAATCCACCTACTTATCTAAGGTACTATTCATTCCATAATAATATTTTAGAATTATAGACCACCAAGTACTTGTTTTTTTTTTTTTTCTTTTCATTTTTTTTATTGTGTACATTATTTGGTTCTTTTTTTAAGCAGTCGGGTTTTTGAATTTTTTTAATATTTTTTTTTTTGTGTTTGATTTTGTATAAAATAAAATAAAAGTTTTTCAGAAATCTAGAAAATAAAGCGGTACGAAGTTCGCCGGGTCAGCTAGTTTATATTATTAGTAATGATTATGGTCCCGTAATGAATAATTAGGACTGACCTGGTTCCCCGACCGGCCTCCCTGCATGTCGGTGACGTATCCCTGCATGCCGGCCATGAGTACGGTGGCTCCGAGGAACTTGTTGAGCAGCGCGCGCGCCTCCGCGTCCTCACAGCTGTCTCCGTCCTCTATCACTGAGGAGGGACACGGGTGTTATACTCCTGCACTCCTTGGGGGCTCAGATAATGTAATAATGGCGGTCGACGCCAGAGACGTTGGCGTAGCGAGAGGTTTTCTGGTTCACTTTGTCTCGCAAGAGAAAATGTCTTTAGTAAAATGATATTTTAATTTATGATGAATGACGTTCTAAAATATGTTTTTTTTCTAAACGTACCAATATCAGCATTCTTCATCCTGGTCAAGATGTCCTGGACTCCTGTAACCTTCGTGGTGCTGTCCAGGAAAGATCGCTCCTGTTAAATAAACAACCCAGATTAACTATCAGAGTTACCTACCATCAGAGGCGTTATCTAAAACCTGACAGATAGACAACATGGTACATTGTGCTCTTAGGGTAGACTTGGTAGAACCCTAAACTAAATCGAATTTATAGTACTTTATAGTATGACCAGATTTAGCAAACTAAGCTAGACGTCGCTTAAAGAATAACTTAGATCGCCATTTTGCATCTATAATAATTACGATTTTACTATTCATATCTATAGTCCTCAAAGAGCTTAGACAAACGTGTACCCTGAACAAATCACACATCGTTAATCGCATTGTCTGTCTATTTCATCTACCTGTCAGGATTTAACAAGAGACCTATATTCTTACCTGAGTCTTCTTGACCTGCCCTGTAGTCCGTGTGGTGGTGACGGTGGTGCGCTGACCGTCACTCAGCTTCTCTGTCGTGGTGACCACAGTGGTGTCCTCTACGGATCCCAGGCTGTGTTCGCTGTCTGTTCGCGCGAGACCTTAACATCATATTAGACGTAGTATAGTAGGATATTTTAAGGTAGGTAATTTCAAGAGAGCATAATACAAAGTATTGTAATATGTAGGTACGAGTATATCATATATAGTTGTAATTGTAACTATGTACATGACTTTCTTACTGTCGATGCCGTCGCAGCAGCATTTTAGCTTAGACCGTGGTGGCTTCCTTATGACATACCAGTGTAGGTACTAAGAATTTCACTAAATTCTAACAAGAGTGGGAATTATAATGTTTATCGTGAGAGGCCGCTAGTAATCTCATAATGGGATCCTATCCCATTTTAAAGCGTATTTAGTTTTTTTTTTATAAAAATTCTTGCAACTAGTTAGGATAAGACCTTTTTGGCACTTAGCAAAACACTTCTATTATCTTCTTCTTTATTCTATCAAGTAATCTGAATGGAAGTGAACCAGGTCCCAACATACCATGTGCCGAGGAGTCGCTGGAGACGCTGTCCTTCAGTGTGGCGGTGCGCAGGATGAGGCCGGCCTTCGGATACGTGCTGCGGTCGCTCGTAGACGTTTCATCTAACATAAATATAACTATTAGGGCAATGTGCTGATGCGGGGCTTCACTAGAATGCATCGGCTGCATCGCCGTCGACTAAACAACCTGTCACTGATGTTGAGCATCTGTCCACGCTATGGTGAACGTGTCTGTGCCATCCCCTATATGATCCTCCAGTTCTGGCTACCCCATTCCGGGTACACAGATGTTATTATATTAAGTTATGAAATAAACACTAATGATTTGGCTCAACAACCTACAGATTCATATGGTAGATGAGCGGCTCGTGACACCCACCAAAACCTCTTAACCTTCCCTTAACCATGAACGTATAAAGAACAACGGACGTAATGCTGTCACTGCACAGATCAAAGCACCGAAATGGCGGCGTGTTGGGCATGTGTGCGTATTTTCCAGTAGGCGCCGAGCTTACTATGGTTTGTATATGTGGGTGGATATATGTGGGTGGATAATGAATGAGTCAATACACATCCCTACTCCATAGAATATCGTTACCGAGCTTACTATGAGTGCTTCACTCTGTGTAGTCACAACACTCTGTCCGTTATTCTTTATACGTTCATGTAACCAAGCAAAAGAGAATCATTATGTTAATTAACTTTGTTTGGGGCCGATTTTGGACAATAACGAGAAAACCAGAAGGATAAAGTTGATGCTGTCCCTATTTTGATTAAATTTTAGAGAAAGACAGCATCAAATTGACGCTAACTCTACTACTACTGTCATTCATACCAATATGATGACACATCTACAGTAATGGTTTTTAAATATCCTGATAAATAAATTTTTAACAACATTAAGAATAATCTGGGTATATAATTACATTTTCTTAACATAGTGTAAGCAGGTTCACTTTAATATCACTTTTGAATTCACTCTCGTTCGGAAATAATTAAATTCAAATTAAACCAAACCGTTAAACTATGAGTGTACCGTCTCGTCATCCGGTTATAGTTAACTGCCTCTAGTCTGTCAGACAACTATGTAAAGGTAACAATTGCATGAAACTTTACGCAAGCCATCGGTTGCGCGCGCGCATCGTGGCAATGCAACCGTTACGCCGAATATTTTCACTAAAATATTCACGAAACAAAAAAGAGCTCGTGTTTCAAAAAACGACGTGATCGCGTTTGTCTGATGTTTTTTGTTCCAAACAAATTACCTAAGTTTATAATACTTACATAATACCTATTGTCCCCTAGTGTTTTTTCTCATCATAACTAGAATAACCTATATCTACACTTTATCTTATAGGAAAAATTTACCAAAATATTTTTCATATACAGAATGTTTTTTTGTGGCCACCATTAAAGAAGGGTACGTACTCTATACATTAAATAAAGTAAGTTTATGCCAAAAAAAAATGCTGGGAAACAATTTTTTTTTTTAAATAATTAATTACTTGATCTGGCGAAATTTATAGTGTCTAGTGTTTATACTTGTTTTTTTTTTATAGACAGATACTAATTACTTCTCGTGAAAAAATCTTGCTACGTGCGTCTATGTGCATTTACGCAGAAAAATGCAGTCTATTTACTCAACTTTGGACCCTAATATTTTGGAAACCAGACACTTCCCAGGTATGCTTCCATGGAGAAAAATTATCGTGATGATGAGGAGATTCCGTAGTTTTCGGGAACGTTGACGACCAAAAATCATCCTGTATAAAGAAAAAAAGGTAAAACAGAATGGTGAAGTAACTAAGGTAGGTAGGTACATCTTTTGTTGTCAGTTTCTCTGTTTGTTTTTAATCGTCGCCATAGAAATAATGCGTGTAGATATTTCCTTTAAAGATGAGATCTCTTGATAAAACTATCTCTGCTACCAATCTACCTATATAACCGCCAATTTCTATAACACACAGATAACAGAACGAATGGTTCTGATTTGTCTATACTATAACAGATCTTAAGAGATTTTTTGCATATCTCAGATTTAATCTCCAATTGATTTCATGCAAAATTTCAAATTGGGAATAAAATAATCCGAGATTCTTTTTGATCTCTCGTATAGAAATTGGCCGTAAATAAATTATTATCTAACTACTTATTACATATAGCTCAGTGGTTAGAGCACTGACACGCGGAATGCAGAGGTCGTGGGTTCGATTCCCACCCGGGTGAGGAATTTTTTCCATTCCTTTATTAATAATTTTATAACTACTTATTTATCAAGATCAGACCATTTGGCATTATTTATTGGGTAAGGATAGCATTGTTACTTACTTGCATTTTTAATGTATTTTTCAGTGAGCGACTTCACTGAGCTTTGTCGTACAGTCTTTTTCTCTTCGACCCGTTTTTCTACCTTCTCCGTCTTCTCTTGTGATCTCTGAGTTTTCTTCTCTTCTCTCCTCTCCATGGTTCTGGTCGAGGTGTCTCTATCGGTCAGTTTGTCTTGTCGTGTATGCGCCCTGTGGTCACTAAGTCTGTCGTGTCTGGTGTCCACAGTTCTGTGGGGGGTAACGTCCACGATCCTGGTGTCATTGACCCTGCGATCTTGGTGGGTGAACTGGTCCAGGGCAGCTCGTTCTTCCTGCTGTGAGGGAAGCGAGACTTGTGAAGGAAAACTAGAAAATTACTCAGATTTTGTGTGAGTAACAGCGGAGTCAATGACACTTGTTATCATTTTGAAATCTTTATGATAACTTCTTGAATATGTCATTTCCTTTTTCTATTAGTCAACATCAAATTCATATAAGAAATCATTACGCTATGGATTTCTATTTATCATTGTATACATAGTGTAACAGAAGGGGTATGTTAAACGAAATGCTAATTATTTCCACTATAAAGAATTTGTCCAAAAAATTTAAGACTCGAAATAACAATGTTTATTTTTCCATGAACTGTGGAGTAAGTTATCCAAAACACACTGAGCTATTTTCATAGCATTACCAAAGATGGGCGGACTACCTCTAGTCAGGACCGACTGACGGATATCTGATGTATGCAGGCCAACAGGTCGCAGTGTAGATTGCTTAGGGAACCCTATATTCAGCACTGGACTCTGAGACTTATTATGAGGCATAACATAGGCTACGTCCAGTGACACCCTGCAACAACAACTCACCAGCAGCGCCTGCGTGTCGCGGTAGGTCGCGCCCGAGTCGCCGCCGAAGCGCGCCGTGGTGGTGATGGCGGCCAGGCCGTGCAGGCGCGCGGCGGGCTGCGCGCGCGCCGCGGGCAGGCGCTGCAGCTGCTCCGGCCGCGACGCGTACGCCGTCAGAGACACCGAGCCCGACGGCTCCGAGCCGTTGCAGGAATGCAGCTCTTGGCGGATCACCGTGCCTTTCACTGTGGTATAGTAGTTACACTACTGTGTTTCCGGATAGGACTCAGAATGACAGGATTACAATGGAAATTCCACGGAAACGTTTAACATAGCGGTGGCAAAATGATCAGTAACAGAAGTTGCTAAGGAATGCCCGGTTTCCTTAGTGGACTCTTATACAGGCATGGAAGGATATGTTGTAATAGAGTATTTACAAGCCACTCAATTTAATTAGTCAATTTAGCTTGCTTTATTGACGTACACTGAGTCCACTTTAGTGATGTTGTTGTGAATATGTTTTGTAAATGAAATTGTATTAGGCGTTACAATTCGGAAGTTCAAACATTCACTATGGGTGCGCCCACCACCGGGCCCTACACCCTCCACTGACCCCCGGATCCGATAACTCATAACTGCGAAAACAAGCACTTGCACTACCCACAATCACCACGAGAAACCAGACCCGAACACTCAGATAATACATCGCACTATTTCATAATAATTTGTGGTTTACTAATTTCTATAATCCTGAGGATGCCACGGTTGTTGGCGAAACATATGTAGATTATTTATCTAGTTTTTGATTTCGGAATAGTGCAATGTATTGTCTTGTATGCTAGGTGCTCGGGTCTGGTTTCTCGTGGCGATTGTAGTTAGTGCAAGTGCCTGTTTTCGCAGTTATGAGTTATCAGATCCGAGGGTCAGTGGAGGGTGTAGGACCCGGTGGTGGGCGCGCCCATAGTGTTTTGTACTAAACTTATGTTGTGTTACAATGACCAGATCTATGTTGATACTGTACTATTTAATAAGATGCGTGCGATAACAAATCTTGTTGGTATTTCCTTTCAGCTGAATAAACATCAATATTATATGAATCACTTTATTGTTATCTTAGTAGTTGTTACCTTGGTAGTTCGAGGCGCCATTCCTCAGCGCCTTAATGCCGAATAGCGGCCGCCCATCTGCGTCTAGCGGCCCCGGCCCGTAGCTTGACGTGATGACGTCGAGCGGCTTCGAGATCACCTTCGAAGGACTCGGCGCACGACACTTCAACTTCTCGCTCTCCATTTTCTTACTAGTATATGTACGGGTCTCAGACGTAACCTTCTTCAAATTTCGATTTGTTACCCACGTGGGTTTTTCCTCTGCTACATGTTTAGGCAATTTCTTTTCAACTTCGTAAACAGTTTTTATTATAGTTTCTTTGCTAGCATCAGTTTTGGGACGTTTGAAATCTGGACTCGGAGTTCGCTGATGTAACCGGTCAGATGGCTTGGTTGAAGCACGTTCGGGGCTTTTTCTTTTTTCTGGGGAAACGGATCTTTTTCTATTGACTTCAACAACTTCTGTGACATCTTTAGAAGAGGATCTTTCGCTAACATTCTTAGAAATTTCAGTCTGTTTTGATTCCACCAGTCTTTGCTCGTCAATATGTTTTGTAGTTTTCTGATCTAGTGCTTCTTTTCTTCTATTTATTTCTGTGACTTTCAGTTTTTCATTTTCAGTGAGACCAACTTTCTTCATGTAGGCTGAAGCATATTCGTTAAAACGATTAGGCTTAGGATGCTGTGTTGCAACTTTGCTCGGAGAAAGATTCCTTGTTCTCTTTTCTGGACTTGGTTGTCGAACAGGACTTTTGGTCTTAGGAACTGTCTTATAGGTTGGTTTTTCTGGACTCTTCGTACGTTTTTCAGGCACATTTCTGTTGCTAAGTTTAGAATGACCATTTAGTAGCGGTTTACCGTTTTCTTTCGTTTGTTCTTGGACTATCTGCGGTGTTGTGTTTGAAACACGTTCCGTTACTGTTACAGTGTGAGTTATGGTTTCTGAATGCCGTTCAGGAGATATTACTCGAGGGCGGTGATCAGGAGATTTATTCCTGAATTGTTTTACTGATTTTGTATACGTATTTGTATTGAGCGTGTTTTCAGTTTCTACCCTTTTTTTAGCTATTCGTATCTGAGCTCGTATGCGACGCCTTTGCTCATACCCTACAACCTTTTCCAACTGAAAAAAAAATGTAAATATTTAGCAATATTTATGTACCTACATTGCATTGTAATTAAAGTAAACAATCAGAAAATAACCTCGAAATCTCTTAAGTAGATGAGTGAGATATTTTTGTATGAGTCCTAATTTATTTTATGATTTTTATGTATAAAGCAAGAACTGTCACATAATTAGCATATTAGAATACTTACCATTTGTTCTAAAAGCTCCACATCATAAATATCCTCGATACAGGGTTGATGATGGTCGCTACTACGGCGCCGTTCACTGCTGACTGTCGAGCGTTCTGCACTAGTCCTTCTGAGCTCCACACCAAACTTGCCACTGCCTCGCCGAGTACTGACCTCCACGTCTTCAGTAGTCCTCACTTCCTCTTTGCACAAACTAGCCTGTGTTGGTCGCTGATAGTGTGATACAGGCTCTTTAGGTTTCTCAGATTTGTCTTTTTCTGGCTTTGTTTGCACGTTTTGTGTTACCGGGTAGCGAGATAAAACAGTCTTACCAGAAGTATTTTCAGTGTTATTCCGAATGTGTGATTTAGATTCATTCCCTGGCCGCGTTGGACTCCTTGGCTTATCATCGTAAGTGGTTCGACGTGGATGAGTTTCTTTTTCAGGCCGTGTGGTTGAGTCTCTTTCATCGAAGTTTATCACATCTGGAATTCCATCTTCAAGAGAAGGATGAAGAACAATTGTGGAGTCAGTTTTCGGCGATTTTTTTATAATACCGATATCAGTTAATTTTGTTGTATTATTGGTACAAACGGAGCCTTTTTGAGTTTTCTGCGATGAAGCAATATTTTCAAACAAAGCTTTCGCCTTTTTAACAGCTTCACTACTGCGTAAAGTTGTTATCTTGGTTGGTATTTTTTCAACAGTTTTTATGTTAGGACTTGCGTAATCTTTACTTTTGGCATGAGAGGAAGCTGTTTCTTTTGCAAAAGACCCTAATTTGGTGTTTGGTTGATCAGCACTTTTCCTAGTAGGATCTGTAGTATCATCTTCGTCTGCTTCATCAACTTGTCCCATAATTTTTTTCATTATATCATCATGTTGTTCTTTGATTTTTTTTTCATTTTCCTCTACATGGTAAGTTTCACTTAAAAATTGTTCAGCGGTTTTAACAAATTTGTTAACTTTGTCTGATACGCTGAGTAAACAATCATCACTTTTTATGGAATCGTCAACATTGCTTAGATCAGGTCGCTCTACTTTGTTACCAGATTTTGTTTTAGGACTATTTACATTTTCTGCTGTTTCAATAAAAAGATGAGCTTTGTCGTTTACACTTAATTTCGTATAATTATCTTGATAATCAGTATTATAATCATATTCATCGGTGATTTTACGCGATGGACTCTTATCTCTTGTTTTTGGCCCCTTAGCAAACTTATTTACTTTTTCAGATACAGATAATAAACATTCATCAGTTCTAAGATTTTCATCGAGATAATCGGAATGAACTTTTATTTCGTTATCTTTGAACGTGGTAGTAGAAGTTTTAGTATCAATGTTCTTAGAAAACTTCGATACCTTATCATTAACACTAAGTAGACTCTCATCAGTTTCGTCAACTCGATTAATATCTGTTCGCTTTTCAAAAAGTTCTTCGTCTTCACAAATTTCCACAATATCATCTACGAGAGATTCTGTTTCATGTATAGTTTGATGTGTTCTCTTAAAATAATCATCATCTGGCTCACTTACTTCATCTGGTAATCTTGGAGTGCCTACATCTTCCAAAAAGTTTATCGGCGTAGGACATATACGATCAGGAGAGTTTTCTCTTGACGATTTAGCTTGTTGCACATCGATTATCATACCATCTTCATCCTCTGAAGTATTTAATGCCGTTGCAGATTTAGGTTTATTAGGTAATTTAGAATTACTGTCCGGTCTAAGATTTTGTGTCTTAGTAAATGACGAAGTTTGTTTACTATTCTTAACATTAACAGACATCTCAGGTTTAGATTTGATTCTTTGAGGGGACGTCTTTTTAGGTTTTATGGATATATCACTAGTGGTCCGTGTAACTTTAATATCAACATCCTTTTTTGTTCTAGGGCTAACATTTTCTTTATCAATACCTTTTTGTGATAAAGGTTTTCTTGTTTCCGGCTCGGCTTTACTTGGCAGTGATTGCTTAGTTACATTTGTAGTTTTTTTGACATCCGTTACATTATTTTTTTCAACCTTAGTTGATATAGATTCAGAAGTACATTTTCGGGTCAATTGAGGCGACATAGGTTCTTTAGTTTTATAAGTATTTATTCTTGATATCTGCGGAGACGAAGGCCGTATCAAAGATGTGATTGTTTTTTTTGGTGATATGCTCCTTGTTTTATTTAGATTTTCGGGTTTTTTATCGTTTTTAACTGGAGTAACTACATGAGGGGATTTTTTAGTGGGAGACACATTTCTTGTAGGAACTTTGCTTGGTGAAGTATCTTGTCGTGTCTTTGCAATAGATTTAACATCCTTTTGTTTATTTATTTCCACCGTAACTATCTCTGTTTCTTTAATTTCTGAGTTTATTTTAGTTGGAGATTTTTCACGTCCAGGTGAACTTCTTACTCTCTCAGGTGATAATTTTCTTAGTGACTTTTGTACCTTTTCTAATATTTCATTTTCTCTTTCCGTAGCAATAAATTCAGTGTTGGTTTCAATATTTTTGTTAACTACTTTAGACGGTGAAGGCGTTCGAGAGGTATCACGTATAGAAGAATCAGTCTTCGAGATAGTTTTTGAAGAAGTTTGATTTGTTTGTACGTTATCACTTTTATAGGTAGTGGCGCTATCATCATAGAAATTTTGAGTTGACGAAGTTTTTATAGCGGTTTTCTCTGGACTTTTAGGACGTTTTATTGCTTGGGGTTCTATTTTCGTAAACTTAGATACCGAATGTTTCACATTACTATTTTTCGTAGTTTCTTTTACAACTGTATACTCCTCTTTTCTTAAACCTTTGACTTCTTTAGAGGGTGCTGTTTTCTCAGGCGACGTTGACCGTCGTACAGGTTTCTCTAATTCCTTCTTTGTTGGTGTTATAGTAGGTATTTTATTAATTACTGTTTTAGTAAGAATATCATCAGTGGCTTCTTCTGTTGATGATTCGAAATCATTGGACTCTTCCTCTTTTGAGATAATATCTTTCAATTTAGTAGGTGTATCAGTGGGGCTAATATTATTATCAGATGATAGTGTAGAATTCATATTTTCAGTTTTTTCTCTTGATATAAAACTGTGAACACTCTCTTTAGCATCTTGATAACCTTGATTATTTAAAGTATTACAAAAGGCTAAGTCCTCTGAAAGCCCTGGACTACCACAAGGAGAAACACTTGGAGAACTTTGATTAGTGTCATCTGCTTTTGAAGTCGTAGCTGTATCATGAATAGTATTAGTACTAGAGATAGAATCAGATTTTACCATTCCCAGGATTTTCCTACATCTTTCTTCATATGTTTCTCGTCGTTCCAGTGGTGGTTTAAAAGGCAAAGAAGAATCAGAAGTTTCTCTATTGGGGCGATCTTTTTTAACAATCTTATGTTGAGGTGTTTTATCATGTTGATATGACGTAGATACTGGAATATCAGAAAGATGTTTTTCTTTGGGAAAAACTTCATTATTATCAACAGATGTTTTCTTTAGAGAACTTTTTCTTGGTAAAGTATCCTTATTAGGGGACGACTGTTTGTCAAGAGAAGGTGACCTACAAGGAATCTTAGAAGGCGATGGAGATCTTTTAAAACCGAGACCATCGGGTCTTTTAAAACTGTCTTTAATATTTTTATTATCGTTTGGTGTATTATCGTCATCCAAGTCAGTTACAATTGTCGACTCTGGTCGGGAAGAACTGATGTATATAAATCCACTCACTGATGTTGTGGGCGAACTTTGGCCCGTGGAGGGTTCAGTCTCCTCTACTTTAGGTTTTCTTGTTGGACTACTAGATGGTGTAAGTAGCTGTCTATGGTTATCTTTAGATACCGTTCTCTTATTACTTTGTTCCGTTTTCCTTTCAGAAGTTATAAAATCAGTAGTAGTATAATATTTATCCTTTACTGGGGATTTAAGGGGAGATGTAGTGTTTCTTAAATTATTCTTCGCAGGTGATTCCGAACGTCTGGTTTCTTTTTTCGATGTTGTTAAAGTTTCATACCATGTATCAGTGGTATCTTCTGGGACAGATTTATTTTTAGTGGTACTCTCAGCTACTGGGGATTTAAGGGGAGATGTAGTGTTTCTTAAATTATTCTTCGCAGGTGATTCTGAACGTCTGGTTTCTTTTTTCGATGTTGTTAAAGTTTCATACCATGTATCAGTGGTATCTTTTGGGACAGATTTATTTTTAGTGGTACTCTCAGCTACTGGGGATTTAAGGGGAGATGTAGTGTTTCTTAAATTATTCTTCGCAGGTGATTCTGAACGTCTGGTTTCCTTTTTTGATGTTGTTAAAGTTTCATGCCATGTATCAGTGGTATCTTTTGAGACAGATTTATTTTTAGTGGTATTCTCAGCTACTTCAAAATTATCAATCTCGTTTATTCTGCGATTGATATTATAAGTTGTATCAACTGATTGTTTTTTATCATTGAAAGTAACAGGACCTTTCGGTGGCGATGGAGAGCGTGAATCTTTCTTCAGCGACGGACGTGATGGTGCCGGTACATCAGATGTTTTTGATATAGTTTTACTTGGCGAAGGGCTTCTTGTTTGCGAACGTGATCCATTTTTGGATGTCATCGAAGTAGTTCGTGATATATTCAATTCATCTTTATTAACTTGTCTATGTATTTTCGTTTTTTCATCAGTAAGTTTAGTACTTTCTTTCGTTATAACAGTAGTAGACTGAGTTGGTTTACGATCAGGACTTTGACTTGTAGGTCTAGGTTGACTTGCTGTGGTATGCTTCATATATCCTGGTACTCTGTCTGAATTTTCATTAGAATGTTCATAGGTTTCATGAATACTAACGGTTTCAGTGCTTTGTGTTGATCTTGTTGGTGACGTATATTTAGTTTTATTTCCAGGAGTCTTTTCAGGACTAAAATTAGATCTGAATGGAGAAGTTTGTCGGTTTTCACTATTTTCTTTCCGAGTGACTTCAGTGAGTTTTTTCGAGCTGGCATAATCTGACTGAGTTTTAACATCAGTCAAGCTATTTACATCATATTGTTTATTAATCGGACTGTCGTTAACTCTTGTACGTTTTTCTGGACTTTCACTGGACCGTGGTTGATATGCGTTATTCGGTTTCCTCTCAGGACTCTTAGAATATCTTGATGGAGAAGTTGGCTGAACGTGGATTTCATCACGACTGGTGTAAGTGCTGGTTTTTGTATCGTTTGTGGAAGATGTAGTGTGGATAGAAAAAGATGATTCCGTAGTGCGGCTCTTATTAGGACTACTGCCACGGCTCGGTGGCCTTCTACTCAGTTTATCGGGACTAACACTACTTCTGAGTGATGTTGTGCTAGTCTGGAAAGTTTTGGTTGGTGATGATCCTCTAGATGATGATCGTGTGCTGGAAGGCGAGTCAGCACGTAACGAGCTAGCCCAAGCCTGCTGAGTGGGACTCCAATCATTGCTTATCTTTTTCTGAGCATAATCACTTTGATAAGTTGTCTGATACTCGCTAGTTTGTTTTTTTACCATTTCTTCGACATTGTTATCTTGCACAACACGGTTTATGTTGCTTTTAGTCTGAGCAAAATCTGTTTCGTCTACACATTTCTGATCATATTTTCGACTGTCCATTTTTGTTTGAGTATTACTTTGCGTAACTTTGCTATCATGTTGTTGATTGCTAAAGTTATTGTCAGTTGTTTCATTCGATAAATAATCAGAACTACGTTCTTTTTTAAAATCATTTTCATCACTTTTTCTCTGAGTATCCACAATATCGTGATGTTTGCGGTCACTAGTTTCATTTGTTATTTTTATAGATCTTTTACTGTCGTGACGTTGATGTGACGATTTTGTGGACGAAGTTTTCATCTCATTCTGCGTGTGCTGCGAATGATGTTCCGAGTGACTAGACACTACAGCAGGCGCGCGAAATTCTCGTCGCGTACTGGTCACGCGAGTGCCGTCCGGCAAGCAGCGAGTTTCAACTATAATCTTCGTATTGTCATCAGGATAATCTATCTTCCTTGACAACAGCTCTCCAGTTTCGAAATCATTTCGAATGTTTTGACTGTTCGTGGTCACAGTCCTCTTAGAAATATTCTCTTCGTTAGAGTTGGCATCGTAGACTTGACGTGAAGATAGATAGGAGTTGTCTGTTACACGTGGCACCTCCTCTTGTTTGGTCGATGAGATCTGTTGAATTTTAGATGAGGACGTGGAGGTACTAGACGTCGACGAGAAATGAGTTCCATCATCAGATTGACGTACGACCTGCTCACGCGCGGCCGTCTTGGAGGAGCTTTCGTTTTTCTTTAGACTGGTGTTTCCATCGTCGTACTCCGTAACAGCTTGCTTCTGTTGGTCTACAGCAGCAAACTGTCCTTTGCCACCTTCGACGTCGTATCGTCCTTCAATGTTAGCGTGGACAGAGCGCACGTGTGTGTGGCCATCGTCGGTCGTTCGGTTTTCGGACTCCACGTTCCATCCGGCGTTGGAGAGCTCTTTTAGATCTGGAAATAGAGAGCACTTGTAAGTATATACGACAGATACGAGCGGGTAGGGTTACTGGTTAGCAAGCATTAGTGGAGTTAGGGAGTAGTCGTGGGCGGTAGGCACCTTGGCCGCGGTAGAAGTCGCGCGGGGGGGAGCCCGCGTCGCGCACCTCCTTGCTCTTCATGGACTGGAAGTTCTGGTCGGCGAAGGATTTCACGTGGCCTTGAGCGCCAGTGAACTCACAACCTGTTGAAGGTCGGAACATCTACTCTAGTGGTGTTGGGTAATGAAAACATGTTAACTAATAAGCCGCAAGTTGTGATTAAGGAGGAATTCGGTACAAAGTACTAACTATACTGCTACTTGTGGTCTAGTGCGAACAATGGTTCAAGAATTTAGACTAAAGCTATATTTAAACTAGATGATATTTTTTAAAAACATTGGTTTCAGCATCAGACAAGCCTCTTTACAGTTTACACAGATACACCTTGTCAGAAAAATAATAGAATTTTCAATAAAAGTAATAATAAGTCATACCTTTTCCCTGTATGACAGTGGGTTCGGGAGAGTAAAGGTTGCGCAGGCGCTCCTCTCGGAGCCGGTACATGTGCGCTCGTATTTCCTTCTTGCGTGAGAAGTCTTCGGTCTGCTGCCACTGTAACAGTATAATACAGTTTATGTTATCATTACGGCATATAAAAAAAGTTTAGGACTGTATGTAGGTAAATGCATCAAATCTACCCAACCCCAGGGACCCTGGGCCAGGGTTCATCTAGCATGTACAGTACACCCAAGTAATCTTTTTATGTATGAAGTCGTAGCCATAGGAGGTTGTAAATTGTTAATGACTCTATAAGAAAGGTACATAAGGCTGTAGTAGTAGGTAGTTGCAGCTATGAAATGGAGTGTGAAGGTGTCTTTTGATCAATATAAAAGTCTTCGAGTATTATTCATGGCTCGACTAAAACGCCTTACAAAATGTTTGAGCAAAGTTGTTCAGGCTAAGGAACGTTACTCACCATACGTCGGAGCAGATCTTCGTCGTTGATCAACGATACGTCGCCTTCCGACATGCTGGAAACAATAAAATAAATAAGTAAAGTAAATAAGTAGGTAACGCCAAGGATTTTTTGAACTGGAGAAAAATTTCAGAGATAAAATGAAATAGGTACTTAAGCTATGTAGCTTATTTGAGCTCGTACTAGTAATAACCGTTGTACCTATGCAATAAAATGAATAACGTATGACTTTGTGTAAAATATCATCTCAGCTGGTGACTTAGGTATAAAAAGTTAAATAAGCGGTTTAAAAATAATATCCTTGTACTCTATAGATTCCGCACTCTGAATGAATAAATAAGATTGAAGAAGAACGACAAATGGCCTATCTATATCTTGTAGCTTACAGCAATATCACGGAAGCTAGCTCACAGTAAAGTACCTACCTACAAACACTAAATAAAACTTATAACAGATTGAGTTGCATCTGGTGACTGCGGACGTGCTATAAGAATGCATGAAAATAAATTGTTTGCTATTTATAGCATCATCAATTGAAATAACCGTCTAAATAATACACTGTACCTACCTACTGAGACAAGCACAAGAGACAGATTTATTATGGAGCGCGAATCATTAGGAAGTGTTTAAATTAGTAATGTTTACATTAAATGCATGCTTATGTCGACTATTAATAAAAATACATCATAGTGAATCATTTCGGAACCAACCCCGACTTATAAAGGAAATAAAAGGGAAAAGGGTATATAACTATATGTATAACACTCTTTCGTTGCTCGAATTTATGAATTTATTATTTAATTATGACAGACACAAAGTTTTATCATTTACTAATCGCATAATTATGCTACCTATTCGTGCCCTTCTGACCCATGACACTACCAGACCACAGTACCGGTAGTGTCGCGGAGAATGTTTTGTCCCTTCCGCTCTACTAGCCAGTAGTTTTGGCTTTTATATTAAAAAGTGTTTAAAATTATTTTTAAATTTAGTACCTATGTAGTAGCAGTGTCGATGGGAACGAAGATATTAGACCCTTCATAAAGTACCCACGGCACTACTGGCTAGTATTGCAGAAGGGACGAAAAATTCTCCGCGACACTACCGGTAGTGTGGTCTTGTAGTGTCATGGGTCAGAAGGGCTATTTGTGTATATAGTTGCAAAGAAAAGCAGTCAAAAGACCAGTTGTTGACATACTAGTTATAAGTAGATACGATAACTAACAAAATATGCAGTAACTATAAGTATTCCCACAACAAATTCCGAACAAAAAATCTTAAATTGGTAACAGTTAATATACGAGTATAATGGTTAATCAATCTGATTGAAGTTGGCATGCATGTGTGACATTCTGACATTTGCCCCAGAGGTGATTGGGTACGGTAATGAATGAGACAGGCCTTCATTGCCTCCCAGTGATTTTCCCAGCTGCGACCATACGGCGCTGAGGTCGACTGCCCCTTATACGGAAGATGGCCAGCAGTCACCACCAGCCGCCCTTGTCCTGCTTCAGGTGGTCTATATATGGTAGCATTTTTTATGCCTATTAAGTAAGAGGTTAAAATTGTGGAGAACGGCTGGTTATTATTGAGCCAAGAAAATTGTTAATGAAATCTGAAAAACTGGGCTTTTTGGAATCATAGAGATAAGAAGATAGGTAGATCCTGATATTATGTATGAGGCAGTAAAGAGCGGAAGATTTCCCGGATATTATGCTCAGTTTTCGCTTTACTATATTTTACCCATAGATCTTTAGTTTTAATCAAAGACTAGTAGGTTATAATTGTCTTTGGTTTGAATCCTCCTTTCTTCGTTTATTCCGAAGACATTTAACATCTGTCTTAACGCTACTAAGCATTGCACAATTTTAAATATATTTAACTGTTTGTACTCCTAGATGAGTCAAAATCAGTAAACATGTCAGAGGGCCACCCAAATGTCTTATCTCAAACGACAAACAAAAGGAATGCGCACAAAAAAGCTGTTAGTGACGCCATAATGACAGCTGCCAGGTATTGGTGACATGGATTACTGACGATAATGATGAGGCGTGTGCTTAGTGAAAAATTTTTCCGCCAATAATTAATAGGTACCTAGATTTTATCTAGTACCTAAATTGTATTTTTTTTTTATTATTATTATGTTTGTTTTTGATAAGCTTGTTAGGTGTGAAACCTGATAAAATTGTGTGTGCATTAGTCCTGATTAGCTCTCAATGTTTCATAAGTGTGGACGTTATTGGCTTTATGTTTCTACAATTTTTACTATAATTATAAATAGCTGTTGGTCTTCCCGAAATTGTAAAATAAAATAAATAAAATAAAATAATCGCGGAGGAAGCTATAAGGAGATGCCACAGTCAATAATCACGCTGCGCAGTATGGACTAATCACTATGTAACATTTGGCTGTACCCTGACGCCCGTCACCCGTGCGACTTTGACATAATTATGTACATGTTGTGTAGGTCGTTGTTCAGGCGATATTCAGGCGACGAGCTTAGCAACTTGTTACTGATTATTAACATCTGGTTACGATAGCTTCTAAGCGCTAGTCCGTTTTAGAACACAGACGTGTATTGAGTATACACGTATGTTAACATGTTAACAAAGTTAGGTCCCTCCTCCTCGAAGGATATCCGCTTCGTAATGACAACCGGTGAAGCAAAGTTAATAGCTTTTATGAGCTGGTAATGATGATGTATTGGAGTTGTATTTCGTGAGGAAATACAGGTGTTTTGAAAGACTACAGTGACTTTGCTTCCAGTTCCACCAAGACCCCTGCTGAACATAGGCCTTCCCAAAATTCGAGTAGTCAGGTAGTGACTACTGGTTACTTTTGCTATTTGACCACTGTTTATTATGGACAGTGAGTGTTGTTATATTATTACCTAATAATAGGGATAACTTATTCAAATCTATGTGTAACATAGTCTTGAAAAATATGTATAACTATTGCCTAGTACCTATGTAGGTAGGCTATTGCATGATATGTAATATGGATCTGATGTAAACCGATGTAAACTATCTCCGATAATAATGCGGTTACAGTGAAGTAAGATCACATATCAGAGATAGCAATTTTTTTACCTATTGTAAGAGTAGGTAAATTATTACCCGCCCCTTATCACTTAACTAGCAAAAGCAAAGCGATAGCGAAAATTGTACAAAATTCGATGATTGCTTGTCAAATTCGTATTACGTAAAATGAATTTCAACGGAACTTTGATATTTCAAGGCGAATATTGTACAATTTTCGCTATCGCTTTGCTTCGGTTTTGCTATTGCTTTTACGTAATCAGGGGGCCGGAAAGAGTTTAGTCAGAAGTATGCAATTTGCACACTCATTTTTCATTATTAATCCTTTTAGATCCCACGTGTTTAGGGTCGAGCCTATCGCCGCTTTACGGTCACAAATAGCCACTACAATCAGGCAAAGGCAACAACTCTTTGAATCGATATTGTGGTAATAAAGAAAGTAAATGTTCCGCGATGACGCTGACATATTTCATCGTTATCAGACCACCCAGCGTGTTGCATCACTCACGAGGCAGTTCCAGTGGCTATCTGTGAATCTAGGCTACTTGCAGATAAAGAGATTAGTTTTTAATACACTGTAATGATCGAGTGGTATATGGAGAATAGTAGATCTTTAAAAACCACACAACTTATTGCGCAACTCGCAGAAAATAATAAATCACATTAACCTAGTCCTACACTAAATAAATATCACTAAGGTTTTTGACCGACTGCGTCGTCAGTCAGTCAGTCAGTTCAAGCAAGTAAGTACAAGTAAGAATATACTATTACCTACAAAAACCCGACAAAGCATTTCACAAATATAAAAAACCTGTCGGGTTACTGCCTCGTACAATAGCTGTATCAAAGATATCTGACTAATATTTTTATACTACGATAGACACAGGCTCTATGTAGGCATTTAAGGTGACTCCGTGCTCAGTAATAATTTCAAACGCATATACCTATTGAGTTTATTTATTAAAGTTTCGAGAAAGTTTTACGCAATTTGCGAGTCCCACGGATTTTTAAATTACATAGATTGCAAAATGTTTCAAAGCTTCAACGAAACAGTCATTCCAAATTCAAATTGGATAGTTCATCGTTCACACTTTGCCTATATATTTGACACTAGTGGACGCCTGCAAGTCCGTCCGCGCCCGATCGTACATACTGCAGAACAAACAAAATGTCGAAATTATCCGGGATAAAAATGTTAACCCGGGAAATGCCTATGTGTTATTTTTTTTACCACACATTACATTTTTATTTACAAAAATGTTATAAGCAACAGGGTGTTGGACTAAAATGTAATCCTAGCGAAGTCCACTGTTATTCTTATATGTAAGCAATATTATTGTGAATATAATAATATTATAATCCATTCAGTAGTTTTTGCACAAAAGAGCAACAAACATACATACATCCTCACAAACTTTCGCGTTTATAATATTAGTCGGATTATTATGAGTGATTGAAATGTGTGCGTTTGCAAAATTATCTGCAAAGTGACACAAAAAGGAACTACAGTCACCACGTTGAAATATCATTTCGTTCAGTAACACACGGCGACATCTTCAGATTACTAATAAGTTGGTAAATCGACTAGAGAAATGTGACACACATACGAGTAACTAAGGGTTTCCACACATGCTGCGGCGTCGATTCACGATGCGACGTCGTCGTCGCTTCGTGGAAATCTACTCGTACGAGTATCTACTTATTTTTTTTTAGTTAATAATAAACGTTATAATTCATCTTGCATTGTATCGACGACACGGGTGGGTAAATAAATATCTAATCAATATTCTTTGCTCGAAAACACACTATTCAATTATTACGATGGGCGTGGCGGCGGCGGAATATTCTATAAAATAAACATTCATAGGTAATATTAAGTAAATATAGAATAACAGTATAAGTTCCCTATGATACTTGTACATACATTTATATGAATGGGGTAGCCATAGCGTTCGCTAACACTTATGCAGAACTTCCTAGCCATATCGGCCAAGATCACGTTAGTCAACGCTCTGTTGTTCCCAATCATTGACTATGCTTATGTCTGCTATCCAGATATTACAGAGGAACTCTTAGATAAGTTGGACCGCCTTCTCAACATGTGTATTCGATATAATTTTTGGATTGCGTAAATATGACCACATATCCCAATATCGTGCACAGCTAAACTGGCTCAATATTAGACATCGACGTAATCTTCACCTACTTTCCTTCTTGTTCGCTTCGAGTTCGAGTTCTTCTCCTCCTGCGATAGACCACTCCAGTCTAGCCGCAACAGAACTCTCCGTGAGCCCGAGCGCAATGCTGCTTTATATTCTGACTCTTTTACTGCCACTGCTGTTCGCTTATGGAACGATCTACCAGTAATGATTCGGGAGTCTTCTAATGTGGAGGTATTTAAGTAGAGAGTAACTGAGCATTACAGGAGAGTCCAGAACCTGGTCCATGTCTAATGTCGTATTATGTGTAAGTATGTACTAATTATAGAATTAAGTGTGCTTAGCTACTAGTGTTTGTTATTTCATATTTATTTTTATGTATAGACTATCTTTAAAATTGTTTTGTCCATTGCGCTACCTGTACATTTCGTAACTGCCTAAGACTCAATGATTGCCACGTTTGATCTTGCGTCCCGCGATTTCCTAATACTCATATTTAGTTCCTTTTGTACCTAATATGAATTTACCCTTAGATAATAATGTCAACCAGTAAATAGTCAGTTAAAATTTGACAGAGAAAAATAACAGCGCGGGAAAACGACTGACATAGACCCAGCGTCGATCAAGGCCGGAGGCCGACTGAGGGAGCGTGGAGGGACGTTTATTTCCATACAAATATGAGCGGGGTCTAGCTTAAACTAAAAGAGCGTAAGGGACATAACATATTCTCGCATTTTAATTAAAAACTACACAATATATTTAAAATGTGCAACCATACGTTTTTAGAGTATGTTTAGACAAGTCTATTGATACAAAAATTGAGGCTTAAATCGCTCTGGTTTGCCTGTAAAATGAACAAATTTGATAAAATAGAGGTATCTTTAACACAATTTTTTATAGTAAAAAAAGTCTATGAATCGTGTTTCTGCAACCATAGAAAGTGAAGATAATATAGTGTATAATTCTATTATTAAATATCACTTTCCTAAATATTGTAATGGCTGAGAAAAATCGATTTAAGTAACGCCAATTTTAACGATTCGTCATCTTAATCTCGTTGAAGGTAACATGCTATTCTTGTGCGCTATGTCTGTCCGTCTGTCTGTAATCTGTGGAACATCTAACTAACTGTTGCCTTCACAATTTCACCTACAGTTACTCGATCTCACTAATATTTTTAGAATACGACATCGGAGGAGGTTTAAATTAATCTATGTCCGCCCGTATGTACAATTTTCTAATAATTATACTTACCCACCAGATACTACCTACATACATTTGTACTTATAAAACTCAATATTTCTCGATATAAGCTACCTATACCTACACAGATTAAAAAGGTAGGTATTGAACACTTTAGACAAATATTTCCGATTTCTAAGAACAGCGGGTCCCTATCAAGTTCTCCAGTATAAACAACGAACAAGTGTCAGTATTGACTCGGGTCCGTCGCAGGCGCAGGTAGCACATGCGCGGACAAGCACAACGTATGCGCCCGCGCAGCCTTGAACCTCGCGTGTGTGTGACTCAACTGGTGGACTCGGCACTGACCGTTTATCATAGAGTAAACAGTGTAGTAGTGCTTGGTAAAATGTCAATAAGTCAAAAAAGCAAATTCGCAAGGTATACCCACGACTACAACGATCAAAATATCTTTATGGCTAAGCTACCTGGCATGAATTTTGTCAATAAAATAAGTCGAAACGGTTTACGTTTAAGAAAATATACAAAAAATAAAACACTTGTATAAATGCAGTGAAATGAGTACCTAGTGGTTTAAAGAATATATATAATAGAATGAGCGACTTATTATCTATTACACATACATACATACATACATATATCCGCGTGGACTACAGAAAAACAAAATGTCGAAATTATCCGGGATAAAAACACTTTCCCGTGATAAAAAGTAGCCTATGTGTTAAGTGGGACTTGTCATAATATATTCCTGATAACTGCATCGAAATCGTTTCAGCCGTTTCTGAGATTAGCGTGCACAAACGCACAGACAAACCGACAAACAGACAAAAATTCCAAAAATCATCGTTTTGGGTTCCATTGCGTTGATAAAGGTCTCTTATAATATTTTTCCTCTCATATATCTTCTATGTACAGACAGCGATCCGTTACATTTTTATTATACATATGTATCGATTACATACAGGGTGATTTTTGGTCGTCAACGTTCCCGAAAACTACGGAATCTCCTCATCATCACGATCATTTTTCTCCATGGAAGCATACCTGGGAAGTGTCTGGTTTCCAAAATATTAGGATCCAAAGTTGAGTAAATAGACTGCGTTTTTCTGCATAAAGGGGTCTACCCTCTTTAGAATTTTGAAAAAATCGATTTTTTTTTTTTTGTATTTTTCGAAAGTATACATATTTAAAAGTATCATACTGAAAATTTATAAAGATCCGAGCAGGAGATTAAAAATCTTGGAAGTAATGGGCGTCAAAATCGGCCCGATCGCCGCACAGTTTGCTGCTGACTGTGACAGAACGCGCATACGAGTTGCAAACCGCCGCAGCACCGATGCCTCTAAGGAAGCCAGAACGAAACGAAGGCAGGCTATTTTGGATGAAAATGTGCACTATGAAGAAGATGAAGGCATAATGTATGGTGCAGGCATCGCTGATTAGACGTAAGTGGGTCATTTTCAAAATAATTGCTCATTTCAGAAATGTTACTTTTATGTCACAATAACATAAAAGTAACATAAAAGAAAACAAGGGCTGCATTCACAGTGGTAAATAAAACAGTTTTTTAGTATTTAATATTGTAATAATTAATCAAACACGTACACGTACATTATTATGTACAGTTCGTGAGGTTTAAGCCGAGCTTTGCATTTGTGTGAGTGTGCACATAGACACAGGTTAGGTTTATATCGGCGTAACTCCGTCGCGCTCCTACATTTCTTTAAGTCACTCACATGAATAGCTAGCTTAGCGTAGACCCCGCGGCTGTACTGGACATAGTGAACATAAACATGAAACATACAAAATAATGACAATAATAAAACCGTCAGGGTTATGTTTAATTTGAAGATGGTTACTCAGTTAATCATAAATCGAAAATAAAAATATAATATTAAAATGCGAACTTTGAACATTCTCTCTATCGTCATGATAATACTGCACGATTAACTTCCTAATATTTATATATAATGTCTGCCTATTCATACATGAAATATTTTAACAGTAGCTTCTTAAGTCGTATCTAAAGATACAAAACAACAAAAAAAAATATTTTAAGTGTTTTTCTTTTTACGAAATTATTATAATTCAATTTTTTTTTATATATTTTGCATAAAACCTTTAATGAAAACCCCTTAAATGAAAGTAAATAAATAAACGTTCTGAATGTTAAAGGTCAAAAAATAAGAAACCAGTATTTATTTTGTAGCTCAAGTAATTTTAAATTATTAATGTAAATATATTTAATAAAATTAGAAAAAAAACTTTTGAAATGGCTTCGTTATAACCGTCTAACAGTTAAAAACCGTTAGATGATACCCTTAAAATATTTCGTGTATGAATAGGTAGACCTTATATAACTATACATATTATTCACTATCGCTACTAAAAAGATCCCAGAAATTTCTCTTCAAATCAACCGTAGAAACATTATAATATTTTGATGGCTTTTTAACCATCTTTGCTAGATCCTTAGGTTTAAAATTTACTTTAATATCAGATAAAATAGTAACATTTGAAGTAGATGCATTACTGACATGATAATGATTAGTTTCTCCTATAGGTTCGACATCATCAGAATTAGGTAAAACTTTATTGGTTACTAACATCTCTAGGTCTTCTTGCTCAGATTCACTTTCAGATGTAGATTCTATAACAAGTCGTTTTGCTCTTGAACGTTTAACATGATCAGTAATTAATTTGTGACTTTTTATGGCATAACATTGGCAAATATTGGGCTTTAAACAAAAGCAGCTTAAAATTCGATATTGAATTATATTATCTTCGTTTGGTATTACTTGGTGTATTTTTTGCGTATTTGGAACGGCCACAAATTTACAACCCTCAATTTGATTTTCTATTCTCAATATGTCCTCCTGATCAATAAGAAATAATTTTACAGTGGTAGCAGTATTGTGTTCAAGTAATTGAATCGCAGTTTCAGCATCAGGTATATCATGTCCGTATGATATTTGTTTATCTAACAATCTTTTTACTACTCCCCCAACCCCATCCGCTGCACCCTTCCCATGGGCCGCTTCAAAAAAATTCCAGGTTGCAAAAATAAAACCATAAGATTCTATCATTTTGGTAAGAAGGGCAAAGTTCTTCTTTTGCCTGTATTGACTTGACGGACCATCTGAGAAGAAATGTATAGTGTCTTTCAAAGGAAATCTATGTTTAATGTCACGCATCAGGGGCTCCAAGTGAGCCCAGATCGATTCCGGTGTGTGTTTGTTGCAGTTGGAAAATGTACAAAATGATTCGGGATCAGTTTCATCATTATATATAATGCTTGTGTGCAAGGTGATTTGTGAATGTGATGCTCCAAAATGTACTGCTTGTATTTCATTATGAAATTTGCAATTATAATTTTCTGAGAAGTCACAATGTAGCATAATTTCATTTCTTTGTAAATTCTCCTTCAATGATTTATAAATTTTGTATTGATGTGAAATGTTGTAAATATGAATTTTAAAGCCTCTTAATTCCGTGTCAAAATTTGATAATAGAGATTCTAACATACCTGATATTATTTGTTTAATTGTTTTTTTGGTTGATTTTTTTTCATTGTTCTTTTCATATTCTATGGTTTTGACCGTCCACTCTAGCCATGACACTTTTTCATTCAATTTTATATTCAGTAAGTCATATCTGATTGATTTGTTTTTGCAAATATCACATGTTGAATACATGCACTTTTGGGAGTATAAATCACACACTGTAGACTTTATAACGGTGTCCAAAGTATCACCGTCCTTAAAAATTTTTAGTGTTTTTAGGGATGTAAACTTGAAATCTATATTACTGTGTCTTTTGCAAAGACAAGTATTTCGATTTGATAAATTTGGGATCAATACGTAAAATGGCTTGAAACGTCTGAATGTGGCGTATGAAATTGGAATTCCAGTCTCCTTTACAAATTTTAACCGTAAATTTACCATCGAATCTAGCAAATATCGTCTTTGCATTTTAACTTTATTTTTTGTTTTAGTTTCTTTCTTAGCTGCAGTAGCTCGACTGACATCATCTTGGTTAAAAAAAGTATAAATTTTATTTGCTAGGTTATTTCGTTTAATATTAACTTTTTTTGCATTACGTCTGATTGGGTATTTAATCCCAATAGCAGACTGTAATTTACTTTTCATTTTATACCCTTTTACGATGTCGTTACTTACAATTTCTTTTAATACATTTCTCTTTTCATTACTTCCTGCTGCATTATATTGTATTTTTAAGGATTCTATTAACACATTCTTTTCAAATAACTCCTTTTTAATAATTTCTTTTTCTTCTTCAGTAGTGTTTAAATTAGCAACAAATGAGTTGGTTTTTGATATTGGGCTTGACACAGTATAAAATGACTCTCTGCTAAACATATTTTCTTTTTCTTCGTCTTCTTTTGTGTTTTGCAAAATTTTGTATCTATATATTTTTTTCTTTAAAGCTTTATTCTCTTTGATTAATAATTCAATTTTTTTCTTCATATTTTTATTTTCTTTGGTTAATGTTCTATATCTTTTCTGATATATTCTTTGGTATTCTTTTCGAGTTTTACCCTTTTCTATAACTTCTTGTTTATAGTCTGATTTTTGTTTTAAAGTCCTCCAATATTTTCGCCTGCTTTCTTTCTCTCGATCCGATAGCTCCCCAATTTTTTTATAGAATTTTTTAGCTCTTTCTAAATTTTTTTCCTGTAGTGCTTTCCATTTTTGAGGATTATTCAATTTTAGTCGGTCTCGGTACCGTTTTTGCCTCTCTGCCGCAGACAAAGGCATATTTTCTGTAAAGAATAAAAAATACAATGTAATAACTCAGAAAATAATAATTAAAAAAATCATATTTAACGATAAAAGCAGTCTATTTTGAAGCATACGTCGTCGTAAAATTTAACGTGAAAATTAAATTTTGCATCACATTAACAAATCACATTGTATACAAGTATTTTGAACATTGAGAATAGTATCAAACTTGTCATGCTAGAATAAGTCAGAGCCTGTTAATGCTAGACGAAAATACTTGGGTTATATTAAATAAATATATTACACTAATAACTCAAAGCTGCAGATCGCAATATACACTCGATCGCGCAACTTGTACAGTATAAACCAAAACGAAGGTATAAAATGATTAGTAAATTACAGTCAGCTATTATAGGGCCAATTTGAGGATTTTAAGTTATCCAAGCATCACTCAAAACACTGAATACGACCATAGAAAAACATGTTTATTTTACTATTGGTTTAATTATAATTTATATAATATTTTAAAATCATGCTGTGGACACGTCTTAATCCAATTTTATGTAACGTAACATAAAAAAATGTTACATAAGTGTGACATAAAGGAACAAGTAAGCATGTTTTTCTACAAACTAACCTCAAATCACAGAACATAATTCACTCGATCGTTGCAGCTAATTAGCGACAGAATAGCACTATCATAATAGTTTCCTGACAATTAAAAATAGTTTAAATTTACTTACCTTGCGTATTTTTTCCAATTTACCAAAAAGAAACCAGATAAATGTTTTTTATCGACGCACACCATACACCCAACTTTTTTGCCGAGAACAAAATGGCTGCTGCCCTGTGATTGGTCGCCTGAGGTTCGGACAGTGACAGCAAATGTTGCCAGTATTAAAGTTTAACAAAATACCTTTTTCGCGACTAAATAATGCGTTACATAAATGAAATAACATCGATGAAGTAATTTTGAGACCAGTTTTATTTTTTATTTATAACTAAAATTAATGTGTCAAATGAATTTTCAAGGATTCTACACACATTTTACAGTGTTATTAGAGAGGATAGCCAATTTTGTTTGATAATAAATAAAATACTTTTAATGTTTTTTCAAGTTTAAAATATCAGTGCTGGAAGTTGGACACACGTTTTTTGTAGGAAGACCAGAAACATGCTTTAAAAATTTCGCAATATATAAAAAATGAAGTATCAACTACCAACAATGACATTATAATACAATATAAAGAAAGGCTTCTTTGTAATGTTCAGTATTTTATTAATATTGCCATTACAGTTTTTTTGTAGAAATTAAGGAAAGATGATGGACAAGATTTTTTTCTGAAATGAGCAATTATTTTGAAAATGACCCAAGTAAGATTTTTTCACGATTTTTCGTTACAGAAAACTTTAAACGCGTTTTTCTCGGAATGATGTTTTTGGACGGCTTGTTGATAAAATCTCCGAAACTATTCAACCGAACCTTACCAAAATTTAACCACATGTTCTTGATGACTATAGCTATAGCGCATATCATACGATTTTTGAAATTTTGAGTTTAACTATTTATTTTTGGCAAAGAACGACGGAAAAAACGTGATTTTTCGTACTTTTTCGAAAAATGGCTGCCATTTTGTCATTTTTGAAAAAAAAAATCGTATGATATGCGCTATAGCCATTTACTTACTGAATCTAAAACTATTTTTTATTTTTTTTTCAGAACATCCATTCCAGATATTTCATCAACAGCGCACACTCATCTTTTTTTTTGGATCAGTCTTCTCCCTCATTTTTATGTATAAAAACTGATTAAAATAAATATAAAAAAAAATTTCTTGTGTAAACAAATAGTGTATTTTTTAGGCCTAACACTTTTTATGTCCATATTTATGACGTATACCGGTCAAAAAAATTCGTGAAAATAGCCTTATCTTTGCCCGTCTAAAGAGGGTAGACCCCTAAATGCACATAGACGCGCGTAGCAAGATTTTTTCACGAGAAATAATTAATATCTGTCTATAAAAAAACTAACATAAACACTAGACACTATAAATTTCGCCAGATCAAGTAATAAAAAAAAATTTGAAAAAAAAAATTTATTCCCAGCATTTTTTTTGGCATAAACTTACTTTATTTGATGTATAGAGTACGTACCCTTCGTTAAAGGTGGCCACAAAAAAACATCCTGTATACATACATATACACTCGGCTGTATTCCTGAAATGGGATAGCCAGAACTGCAGCATCGTAAAGAATATCCCAAAGCCCCGCAGGCTGATTTTGTAACTTGCAACCGGTCGCAATCGCTGGATAGTCGCTGTCAAAATTGACATTTGATATTATCCTACTAGATTAAAAAGTCAGTGCACCATACTGCTTGATTACAGAATAGGGTTTCTTGGAATCGGCCGCGTAGTCGACTTTTGACGTTTAGCGACCGGTTGCCAACCAATCGCAAGTTACAAAATCAGCCTCCCGTTCAGCATAGCGGGGGATAAGGTAAATGTTCAGTGAGAAGTTGCTAGTACGAGTATGATCTGAGAATGGGGTAGTTTCCTATGGTTGAATCTTAAGAGGAAGCAGACGTTATTTAGCATAATTTTGATGTAATATGCTGAAGGGGGTGCATGTTTGTTTAATGTGAGACTTTTACAGTATATTCTTAGTACCCTTAACTATGTCGTGTAAAGCCAAAAACATGATTTAGTGACTTTCGCTCGATAGTTTTGTTTTTTGAAATCAACATGTTTTTTAGACATTTTTACGTTTATTTCGGCTATTACATGAGATAGGCGATTAAAATAAATTCGGATTTTATGATTATCATAATAAATGATCAAAACCATACCTATCTGTAAAATTACAATTTGATTATGTGTCCAAATGAGGTAGTAATAAGCCTTCAAAGTTAAATGGGCAAATCCATTTTTTAAATGTAAAATTAATTGAAAATTACAACATCACATGTCCACCTACGAGTACATCATTTACAGCAACTTTTGTTCTGTGACCATATTTATATACGCAATATTTAATATAGCTGTAAAATAAAATAAAATAAAATTTCTTTCACGCGCATACAAGTTACTGAAAGAGTGACATCACGTCGTGGTAGCCGTTTGTATGGAGCGTTTTTTGGCAAGTCTAAAATTGTGATTTTGAAATCGTTATTATCCCGGAAAGTTTTCACGATAGCGAAATTTTTCTTTTTCGCAAATGTTTCTTTTAATTTATGATCTTTCGATATAAATACAAATAAAAAACTGTCAACTATACTATTCGCGAGTTCGCTACTTACCTACTACAGGTAAATAAATGTTGAATTTATGTCAATTCTGTGAGTAAAGGTAGTCTATGTATAAAATTGTCGATAAAGTTCATTTTGGAATTAATGGATATTATTACACGGCCGTCGTATTCTTTAACAAATTTAAATGTGGCCATTTATATTCTATAGATAGATTTCTATACTTGGGCTTTTCATTTATCTTTGTGATCTATTCTATCTCTCCCTTCATATGCAACTATCAACTTCCAAAAGACTCTTCAAAACAACAAAACATGTATATTCTTCTTCTTCAGCCTATTGCAGTCCACTGCTGGACGTAGGCCTCCCCCAGGGCACGCCACAAGGCTACTGCCACAGGGGAGTTTGCCCATAGTCACCACGCTGGGCAGGCGGGTTGGTGACCGCAGTGTGATTTTCGGACTATGTTGTCAGTACGGGAGGCGCTGCTGCCCACCTCCCGGAAACCCTTAATCGCCTCGTACGATACCCATGGGCAGGCAGGGGTGGGTACCACCGGTAAAATAAAAAAAACAATCATTCATTAAAAAAAATTCAATTCAGACAGAACAAAAACCTATTTATTTCCGCGCGGTTTGGCCAGTTGTTTAGCATAATTTGGCTTTGATCGATTGATCGTAGATCACTTAGATCGGCATAGATGCGCAGGCGCACGTGGGGGCGGGCTGAGTCAGTCAGACAGTGATGCAGACACCTTGGCCTGTCCCACTGTTAGTGATCTCACTCCAGCACAATAGGATATAACTTGACAAGTCAATCGTGTCACTTGAATGGTTGTTGATAGCTTAGCTTCCTACATCTAAAAACTTTACATTGTAAGATATGCTTAATATTCCTTGAACTATCGCAAAATGATATCACTGATAAACTGCAAAGGTAATCTTAATAACTACTCTGACCTGAACTTGTCTACACTATTCCTCTTATGGCATAAGAAAGAGGCGAAACAAATCTATACTAATATTATAAAGCTGAAGAGTTTGTTTGTTTGTTTGAACGCGCTAATCTCAGGAACTACTGGTCTGATTTGAAAAATTCTTTCAGTGTAAGATAGCCCGTTTATCGAGGAAGTCTATAGGGTATATAGCAATCCGCCCCGGCTTCGCACGGGTGCAATGCCCCCTTTCGCGGACGAAGTCGTGGGCGACCGCTAGTGTGTTATAAACACCAACACCTAGAAAGTTGGGCTTAGCCAGAACTAATCTTTGCGACAACTCAACAAAACAATACGCTAAGTACGATTAATTTCAAAACTAGCGCCTAAGGTAAGGTAAGGTACGGGTATTCAAAAAACAAATGATCTCCCATTTGTTATCTCCAAATGAACCTATACAAATTGCAGGTGCCGCTTTAGGCTATCAGATGACGTTCCATTATAGATTCTGACACCGACAGACCTTCAACAACTTGACATTAACTGCAAGCACCATATCCGGTGAAGATGACATCAACTTGGAATCATTGCCAATTTTGAGAAAACCTACTTTCCGCAAACGACAGAACAAGGCATGAATACTAACACGATGACTTTCGCACTTGAACCCGGGAGTAGTTCAGAATCCTCAATGATCTCGACAGTGAAAGCGATATGGAACAAGACTTCCTAAAGACAGCCACGGTTAACAGAATTGAAAGCAACAGTGATAATACTCGTATTAGCATACCGATTGCCTTCTGCTCCAATCACTTCCTCGAATTAATGCTTGGCATGTAATTACTGTACACAGTTAATAGATAAAAACAATGGCAAATAACTAGACGACGGTAAGTGTAACACGTGTAAGTGTTTAATGATTTTTGGACTTTCAGTTTTTCATTGTTAAACTGTCAGACAGACTCATTTAGCCCCACATAATCCACAAACAGACATCTTACTTTTTGCCAGTAATAGAAAGAAACGTCGTGTGCAATAGACACCATTCAAAATTAATTCAAAGATTAAGGAAATAGTGCAAATGGTGTTAAACACAGCATCCAATAACGGCAAACTATGGGATTCTACATAGTACTACACAGTCTTAAGCCGGTTTTTTTTACAAAGGGTGTATCTCTATGTCCAATTAGTATACGAAAAGCTCCTCTGTCTAAAAGATATAAGTATAAGCTGTATCTACGATAAACATCCCGTAAGCGCCGAACAAGTGTGGAATCGCGGCTTGTGCATTCGCGAGGAAACATTCCCGCAGTAAATACCCAGACATTCGGATGCCTAGCTATCCAATGATGACTGTAGTCGGGAAGGGACCGTAACTAAAAGTCTGTATCATTTAGTACTAGGAACTGAAGAATTAAGATATAAGTAGTAATCATGGAATGGGTCGTGGTCTAGACACTAGGTCCAGTGCACTATAAGATTAGGTACCTGTTTATCAAATGTTGGGTATTTAAAATTACTTGCTAGTTTCACACGAGAGCAATGCTGCGCTGTCTCACTGTTTTTGTCCCGTGTGAAACTCCATATTATAAGAATCTTTAAGTTTTGTTAAAACAATCTCTGTTTATTCTTTTTTGCTTGATACGAAGTGTACAACTTATCATAAAGTCTGTTTCCATAAACTACAGCTAGTACCTCTCGGTCTACAACCATTTGCTATGCTACGTAACATTATGTATAGCGAAACTGGTTTAAAACGACCGTGGGACGAGCTCCGGCACTCGGGCTTTAAATATGTCGGTGATTCTTCATACGCTTCTTTCAAGTTCATGGCTATCTCCTCAGCATAAGGGTCGTTGTGCATCATCAGAGGTGAGTGAGAATGAGGAGTATTTATATTTGTGAGACTAGAACATCTGTTTCAAAATAAATAGAAATGTTCTTGTTTCAATATTTTTGTTGGAAACATTTATGTACGAAGTAATCTACTCTAAGATCCTTACCTAATATGTATAATTTTATGTAAATATAACACTTCGAAGACCCCAAAAAGGGTTTTACCTGGTCTTTATGTCACGTGTATCTATAGTTATGTAAACAATAGTTTTTGTATTGACTAAAACTTTGTGCACAAAATAGGAAACTGGTTTAAAGTAAAAAATAATACATTTTAGTCTCGCACCTTCCCACACGGGGGACCACAATGTTGGTATGTTGTATTAGGATCATTTAGATTGGCTTATTTGTCTGTCAGTTTAGCATTATAGCATAAAGTAAACTATGGTTTAACTTCAGGATAAATGAGAATGGAGTCAGAAACACACTAATGGGCATCTGTTGACTAACTAATAATGCTAGTTTATTGTTTTTGAGTAATGCATTGCACCAAGTAAGATCCAAACCACCGAAACCAATAAAGTACGTAAATACAGCATAATTCTTAAATCTTTGTTACAAATGGTGTTTTGTTTTCAAAAAAAAGTTGCTTCCAACAAAGCATGGGTACCTATATCCGCGACTGGCTTTTCACCTTCACGATCCATATCATATATATCAAGGTACAGATATGTATACTCGTATCTACTTAGATCAAGATTTATTCTATGTAACTACCTATTTACTTAATACTATTTAATATCCAAATGAGCACAGTTTGCATTAATGTTATGGTTCACGTTACCGATTTACCTTGAAACCCTGACCTCTGCAATGGTTCCCGGAAACATCTTGGAAGCACGGCATTAATTTCACATAACTACAATGTTCTGTACGTCTATGTAAGGCTTCATTGAGAATCGTGCGTTCAAGTGTTCTACGAATTTCGATAGACGTAATGGAGTCCAGTGGACGTAATATAACACTGCAGTTCTCAAAACATTCGCTCGGAATGTTAACTTGTCGGCAAGATTGGAATCTTTCACACTAATATTTGAATGCTGTGCCTGTCTCCACAATCGCTTTTAAATACATAGGTACAATACATACCTACATACAGAGTGTTTTTTCGTTGCCACCCTTAACGAAGGGTACGTACTCTACAGGGTGTAACAAAAAGGGTATGTTAAGCGAAAAGCTATGTAAATAGCCCACCATAGAGAACCTATCCACAAAATTTGAGATCCGAAATCACATGTTTATTTTTCCCGATAGTATGGAGAATTTTTAAATATGTCAGGAATTTTCATACAATCTTGAAAAATAAAAATGTGATTTCGAGTTTCAAATTTTGGAAATAGGTTCTCCTTAGTGGGCTATTTATACAGCTTTTCGCTTAATATACCCTTTCTGTTACACCCTGTATACATCAAATAAAGTAAGTTTATGCCAAAAAAAATGCTGGGAAACAATGTAATTTTTTTTTAAATTACTTGATCGGGCGAAATTTATAGTGTCAAGTGTTTATGTTATTTTTCTTTGACAGATATTAATAATTTCTCGTGAAAAAATCTTGTTACGCGCGTCTATGTACATTCATGCAGAAAAACGCAGTCTATTTATTCAACTTTGAACCCTAATATCTTGGGAACCAGACACTTCCCAGGTATGCTTTCATGGAGAAAAACGATCGTGATGATGAGGAGATTCCGTAGTTTTTGGAAACGTTGACGACCAAATAACACCTGTATACACACGGTTGTGTTCACAAATTGAGGGTAGCCAGAACTGCAGGACCATGAAAGAGATCCTCGAGCGACATTTTGCATCGCATGGCTAGATGTAAACGATCAGTGACAAGTTGTTAGTCTAAAGATATTATAGTAATCAAAGGCTCTTTAGTCAACTCAGGCCGCTCGAACTCATCCCGCGGGATGAGTTGACCTATTGAATGTTTTGAATCGGTCAACTCATCCCACTGACACGTCGATGATTTATACAGTCGCGACAATACAGGGTGTTTTTTTGTGGCCACCTTTAACGAAGGGTACGTATTCTATACATGAAATAAAGTAAGTTTATGCCAAAAAAAATGCTGGGAAAAAAAATTAAAAAAAAAAAAATTAAATTCCTTGATCGTGCGAAATTTATAGTGTCTAGTGTTTATGTTAGTTTTTTTTTAGACAGATATTAATTATTTTTCGTGAAAAAATCGTGCTACGCGCGTCTATGTGCATTTATGCAGATAAACGCAGTCTATTTACTCAACTTTGGACCCTAATCTTTTGGAAACCAGACACTTCCCAGGTATGCTTCCATGGAGAAAAATGATCGTGATGATGAGGAGATTCCGTAGTTTTCGGGAACGTTGACGACCAAAAATCACCCTGCAGATAATTGAAATCATAGTTTTAAAATTCGTAATATTTTAAAACTATGATTTCAATTACCTTCACGTAGAATTAAGTACATATTAATACAATAACGGACATTTTTTATTTAGTTTTATATTATTATTTTTCGACCAAAATAATAATAAATATTTTGTTTTCAATCTTTAAACATTGTTGTACTAGATTTTTTTTTTTTATTATTTATCAAAAGACTGTGATTTTTAATAATACATCAGTATATAACAAAACGATAGTATGTCATTATTTTCCCCAGACATTTTTGCTCACGAAGTGTACCTAAATTTCAAATAACACAATACATTACAATTTTTGAATAAAGTGCGATGAGTTGACTAAGAAAAAGTAATTAAATTTATGATTTAGTCAACTCATCCCGCGGGATAAGTTTGAAGCGGGATGAGTTGACTAAAGAGACCAAAATTCATGTAGATACCTATAAATATTATTGACATTGATATCTGTCTACATAAATTAACTAAAAATAAATAAGGAGACCAATAATAATTATCTTTATGAATCTAACGCATGACTCGAAAGTTAATTACCACTGTTATCTTAAATGTGTATGATTAATTATTTATGTATTTAGGTAGGTACTAGGTACCTACATATCGTAGATCTATAGTACTATTCCGTTATTTATGTCTTCTTGGCTACATATTGCTTACCAGTACCCACAGTAACCTAAAATCCTACTTGTCTAATATCTTAAGAAACTCCACTAAACCACTGAAGGTATTTGGAAAAGATATATACCTAAGTATCTACTTAAATACCTTTCCCTAATAGCTTGACAACACATTTTACACACCTTATCTTGCATGCTGTAATGTAGCCGGGTGACAATGCCTAACAAGTGGATCAACATGGACATCCGATAGCCAGCCTTCACGCCTCGGAGCCCGCAACCAGTTCTGCAGGTTGCTATGGCCTAGAAACCACCAGGTCTGCCGAATCGTGGACACGAGAGGATGCACTACTAGCGTCACATATGCTGAAAGTTGCGACGTTCGGCAGCTGAAGTATTTGGGATGTTTCGATAGGTAAGCCATAAAATGTCCTAGCACCCTGCGCAAGGGAAATGATATGCAGCGAAATACGATGTAGATAGCCCAGTAAGTGTAAATACATAAACTTCGAGACCAGACCAAATGCTAATATTATTGGACATATTCCTACACTAATCTAGCATTTCGCTTCTCTCCTTCTGTTATACTCTGAATATAGCGGTCAGTCAGACTACGAACTTCAGGAGTTAAAAATGTGACAATTTGTACAAGTGTTCAAAATAAACACATTGAATCATGACGTCATCAAAACTAAATAGGTAAGTAACTAAGTACCAGACTGACACAACTTATTAAAAATAAATAAAATTTAATAGTTAAGTTAGCTTAGCATGTGAACGTAAATGATACAAATATCTGATCACGTTTATGGAATTGAATAGAAATTCTTTAATCAATCAATATAAAGTGTGCAACAGAGGTAATTGTCATTACCACAATGCCCCGGTGCATTCACATGACAGGGATGTCATGTTTATTGTAAACAAATTAACTGTGCTGTTTATTGTGCGATTGATTATTCCATTGATTACAGAATACAACAGAGTGCTTAGATGATGTAACAACTTTACGAGAGACAGCAAAGTTCGCTAAGTTAGCGAAACATTTACCACAAATAGCAGCTACACTTTATCATGTCATAACAAACGCTGAATTACGGCTCTGGAGAAAACGTTTCGATAACTTCTACGTCACTCGTAAAATTGTTTTGTCTAAGCTCCCTGATATGTCTTTCTTCAAAAAGTGCCAAAAAACCTTCTCAGGAGGATTTCGTGTAACTTGTCAACTGTCTAAAATAACGGACATACGAGTACGTCCATGCAGATTTAAAATTACAGCAGCTACCTTCATTATGTATTCTATGTTTTTTCACGTATCTATTAACCATTCAGCTTGAAGAAGGACATTGGACTTGACATAATGCTTCAAAATTTTAATATCTCACTTGAAATGCAATGCCCAAGTTGAGATAACATATCTATCGTCTTTTAACATCCAAGTTATTCGCCTATTAATTCTGTCTCACAATGAATATTCACGAGACTTGAGGACAACTTGATCGCACAATTCAATAAAACACATTACTTGCCTACTATCTAACGAGTAAATATAGATAATGAGCTAAGTGTATCCTAACTTGTGACTGGCGCATTAGTGCCAAGGTTTCTAAGTATGTATAAGCATAAGGCACTTTTATTTAACTTTATTTTGAAGAATGACATCATGTTACTTATTGGAGTTTTTATCTGGCTGTTTGATTCATATATTTACATAGAAATATGTAAATATAATAAATATAGTTACGTTAAATAATTAACTACTTAGAATCCGTCCATACTAATGACAGAATAACTCTGCACGTCTGGGCCCTGGCAATATCTACGTTTTTTATTTTTATTTTCATTTTATTTATTCAACAAAAATCCACAGTTATTCTTACAGATTATACATTTAAAAATAAACATAAAATAAAGCCAATTAAGGATTTCATTACTATTATTACTTAAACAATTAAAATCAGCAAAATCAAAAACAGTGCATAAGATGCGTGTGTTTAGCCCTAGGCCAGAAATACTACGTACAATTTATAATAATGATTCTTGTGTTGTGTGAGGGAGGGCTTATGTAATTGTATGAGTGTGTGTGAGTGTGAGTGTGAGTGTGTGTGTAGGGTTTTATCCCGATACGCTGTTTATTTATACTCGTATATCTATACCTACACTTAAGTCCTCAAAATCTATTTACATAAAACTAGGGCACGATTGTCCACATGGATGAATACCAATAGGACACCGGTCAATCACCGTCGAGTATCAACGAATTTCTATAATGAAACATCTTCCATTATCAAGTTGGTAAATAATGAAACAGAAAGTGCACTCACTCACTTCGCGACAACAGCAAACTCATAATTAAACATGAAAAATGACAAAAAAGGACTAACCAACAAAAAGCACGTCCCTCCAAACAGTTCACAATATTTTCGTTCACCAATAAATAATAAACTGAGCACAAGTAACGCACAGACCGACACTGGAGTGAGTGGCTGCGGAGGATGTTCTGACATGAACAATACCGTGCGCTAGTCGCAAGAACAACTCCTACACGATGACGGCAGACACGAGGGACGCTAGTCAGATCACGGTGATGGAGATGAAAACGATGAGGGGAAATTTATGAAACCAGTTCATTCAGCAGCAGTTAAGTCCAGAACTCCACTATTATAAGGATGCAATAAGGATGCGGCATTTGTTTTACGGCTGTCGACGCCAATGCTAGACAAAACATTGCATAAATTAGATAGAAATTCTTAAAATTTTGATGATAAATGTCATTTATAAACACTGTTTAATCTACGGTTTAGTAATAAATAACACAGCTAAAATCTTTACTAACGTGAAATAACTTTAGTGGTAGGTACAGTCTAGCGACTGGGATCGAACCTACGACGCACGTGCGTCTGGAAACTGCATAACTGCAAGCAGAAGTAAGGTTATATCGTGAATTCGTGACATTTTATGTATGTTATCGAAAGGTTTAGGTAGGTGGTAGACATACATCTATCTACGGCTGTATTTGTACTTTACATTTGGATATAATAGACGAACTATGGCTTCATTTACTAATTTTCCTTACAAACCTGGTCTCCGCTTGACAAAAAACGCTAGCATTCTACGGTTACTGTGTGGCCTAGTCTTACTTTTAGAAGAGTTAGGATTAATCTAGAAACTAGATAGCATGACGCCATTCTCCTGATTACAATCACATTAATATCCAAAGCGCAGGCGTCACGGTCTTCACTATTTGTAGCCAAGTAAATGAAAGGAAATACTAGAACATTAGGTACTATTATGACCTAGATCCAATCTGGTTGCTAGGTTGTCTCACATCCTCTCTTAACTCTCCGTAATATCTCTTCTCAAAAATCCATCGATCAACACATCCATGACGTGAGGTCCTTTCCTTGTTTTCACTAGTTCTGGGGTTTTAAACATACCTACTTACGTAGTATAGTTTCTCAATCGAATTTCCAGAAGTTCGTTATATTAACATTTTCGTTAATAGAAAGCCTTAATTAAGCGCGTTCGTTTAGTTTCGTAATCAAGCCGAACTGCTAGAGGATATAGAGACTTAGACAATGAAACACTTTACGAGCAACAGCAAAGTTATCGAATCATTTATATCGACAGCGGTTAAATTTCATTACGACATTTTATGAAGTCTTGCTATTGGAGGAAATGTTTCAATAAGTCGTTGTTTACAAAATTGACAACGCCAACGATAACTAACGCCAATGTAAAACAAAGTTACATTTACTAAAATCGTCGCCTCCATTATGATTGCAGCAAGTTTATCTAGCTAGATGATCCTAAGTAAATAGTGTCATTCCTATATTCGATGCAACCTGACGGTGCGTGGGCGCAATGTGATCATTTGTTGATGCTGCCTAGGTGATTCCGTCACCGGAACACCTGAGAACGGTGTAGGTAATCACATTTTCTAGTATGGTTATTGCTGCATTTATGTCTAGTTTATTGCTGCTTTATAGGCTTTCTTAAGAAAAACATTCGATCCAAAGTTAACTGCAAGTAAAATGACTAGAAAATTATGTTTTGGAATGATATTGAATGCGTTCGAAACTAATGTCTGAAATATTATTCTATTAGATATAAGTTAGATTTTCTATTAGGCATGCTGCTGGTAGGTTTGTTACACTCTTTTCCATTTTCATAACTTCATATAGGTACTTACTCAATCAAGATCACAAGTTAGTACAAAATTATCAGCTAACTTTTGTACATTACTCCATGTAGAGTCGAGTTTCAATTCAATGCGACTTATGCGGCCCTTCATGTGTATTAATAAAAAACCTTAGTTTCTGATTGGTTTACGTACGACGATTTACAATTCTTAGATGAAATAATATACTTCAATAACTTGAGTACCTACCGGGACAAAAACTTGCAACATACTCGTAATACCGACAACTGTATCATTTGCCTTGTATTTACAAGTAATTGTCAAATAGATGAATTCAATAACCGCAAAATGAATGAGTAGCTAATAATAACGACCTTATAAATGAAATTGTATTAGGCGTTACAATTCGGAAGTTCAAACATTCACTATGGGTGATCTCATGGCGATTGTAGTTAGTGCAAGTGCCTGTTGTCGCAATTATGAGTTATCAGATCCGAGGGTCAGTGGAGGGTGTAAAAAAATCGTCTTGCATGCTAGGTGCTCGGGTCTGGTTTCTCATGGCGATTGTAGTTAGTGCAAGTGCCTGTTGTCGCAATTATGAGTTATCAGATCCGAGGGTCAGTGGAGGGTGTAGGACCCGGTGGTGGGCGCACCCATAGTGAAATAACGACCTTGTTGTGGGCGACTCCTGACTTATGACAATGACTATGAATTGATGATTTAATCACTATGTATTTTGTTTGCTGTAAACTTGTGGTTACGGTCGCTTCAGTTTCATTGAAATTATAGTAGGTGGTCTTCTACTACACAGAATACAAATATCTACTATATGTATTTCAAGTCAACTGACCTAATAATTTTTAGCCAGTAAGTGAGTAAACATTTAATTCTTTGAAAGTAGATTAAAAAAAGATATATGTATATATATAGGTATTTATGAAAATATCAGCTCTTTGCGAAGGTATTTTTCTACGGCGACTCCATCTACGTGAACTTGTACAAAAAAATTAAATTAGAACCTAGTTAAAAAAGATAGTTTCCGAGGTGGTAAGTATCTTTTATTTTCGACACATGGATGTTATTCCCGTATTCATGCAAAATTAACTAACAAACATCCATCCAAACATTATTTTCTACATATATGACTTACAGAAGCAAGCTACAACAAGAATCTAAACAACAGCTAATAATCGAAGAGACCATCTCTCAACATATTTTCCAGCCTAATAGCACGTAGAATACTTACATACTTACATACATAGCTAATAGCATCTAATAGTCATAATAAAGATAACCAGCGGCGCCGGTCGCAGCCTCAGGTGCACCGCAGATACGCCCATGGCGCACAATATGTATGTTGCAATAGCTCCTCACGACACTATCTTAACATGCCCATAAAATAAGGCCCAGGATAAAGGAGGAACGTGACGAACGTGGAATGTGGTAATAGTAACAAAGAGAATTGATAATATTTCAATACTTGCTGTTGGCGTGGACCTCTCGTTAGAGAGTAAGTATATTCTACAGAATAATGTCGTGGACTACAGAATAATATGCCAGTTAGGTTTCATCTTTGACAATAACGAATTTTCAAACCTAAAAAGTTTAAGTATGCCAAAAAAATGTTGGGAAACGATGTGATTTTTTAAAATAAAATAAAATAAAATAAATATTTACTTGACCGGCGAAATTTAGTGTCCAGTGTTTATGCTAGTTTTATTATAGACAGATATTAATTATTTCTCGTGAAAAAATCTTGCTACGCGCGTCTATGTGCATTTATGCAGAAAAACGCAGTCTATTTACTCAACTTTGGACCCTAATATCTTGGGAACCAGACACTTCCTAGGTATGCTTCCATGGATTAAAATGATCGTGATGATGAGGAGATTCCGTAGTTTTCGGGAACGTTGACGACCAAAAAAACATCCTCTATAAACTCTCATCCCTTATTTAAACCCCTCTTTAGGCATAAAAAATCCTCATCAATCAAACCTATGTTGTTCGTTTTATTTTGTTGTTGATTGGGTTTTAGAATTTTAGGGTTAAGGTTTTAGAATTTTAGGTTTAAGGTTTTAGAATATTAGTAGTTTACTAATTTCTATGGTCCTGAAGATGCCACGGATGTTGGTGAAGCAAATGTAGATTAATAATCTAGTTTTTGATTTCGGAATAGTGCGATTGATGCTGGGTGCTCGGATCTGATTTCTTGTGGCGATTGTAGGTAGTGCAAGTGCTTCTTTTCGCAGTTATGAGTTATCGGATCCGAGGGTCAGTGGAGGGTGTAGGGCCCGGTGGTGGGCGAACCCTTATTGAATCCTATATCCGTCCTCAGGCCCTAGGATAATCTCTGTACCAAATTTCATTTGAATCGGTTTTAGTAAAAGCCGGACAGACAGATAGACAGAGTTACTTTATTATAAGTATTTGAGATGGGTTAATTTCATAGATATGCTCAGTGTAGTCTTTGTGTTTGAATATTAGGTAAGTGTAGAAATTTTTTGTATAATTAGTATTTTCGAGAAAGGTCAGGTTTAGAGTACCCTAGCGGCAAGCGTGCATGAAGAATATAATGAAAATTGAAAAATTCTTTATTGACCAAATATGTGAAAGTTGAGACAGTAAAAGAGGTCTTGTGTTTCAGGATCGTAGCAAGAGGTACAACTACAACTATAATGTGCAAACGTCATCAACCTTTTGCGATTTGTCGTACCTACGATTTCGTAATTACATTTGTTTTTATTTCACATCTTCTTGCATATTTAATATTCTAAGATAATTATTACGAAGAAAGAAGATAATGTTTACCCAATACAGCGATACATGCAGTAAAGGTATCATGTAGTTATTATGTATGATGTGATGTGATGATAATATAATAAATAATGAAGCCGGCGGCGTGTGGGGCGCAAATATTGACATATTTTGTATGAGAACGATAATTCCAAGTGACTGGAATGTAACTAAATCAGGGTTAAGGTATTACAATAAACTCGGGCCATAAAGATGAGTCACACATTTAACACGAATTTAGTCCGTTAGAAAGACCCGTTCCTTAAATTGAAGGTTTAGTTCTAAGTTTAGTTTGAACAACTAATCCTTTCGCTTTCATCATCGAAAGAGCATAAATATTTATGTTACATTAACTACTACGTATACTTCTACTACAAATTAAGGTGTATAACAAAGGTTTAGGTACTAAAAAGATATTTGTGAAGTTAGCACCTTCACACACATCTAAAAAGGCTTCAACAATTCGCTCAGTCTATTAAACGAAGCATCAGCTGACCCACAGTTCAAATCAAACTCGAAGACAATGACTTGCCGGAGGTCAGTAACTCCTCGCAGGTTTCAAGGAATCCACGCATGACAGGGTATACCTACGTATGACGTACTTATCGAAGACAACCTCACAAAACCATCGATAGAAGTTGTAACCCCTCGACATCAAGTTATTTGTTTTGCCAACGGTGAAGATCACATTCCATTTGATGATATAAACATTAAATATGCCGCAGATAATGACATTCTTACAGGCTTCCTTTACAACGGTGATACAATAGGTTCAAGTACATATTTAGTAAACATCGTTTGAGATAACACTAATGAAGAATTTGTGACGTGTGCTAGCTATGGTAAAATAAAACGCATTAAAATTAATAGGTATTCATGAAATAAAAGGACAGATATTAGTCGATGTTGATATTGTCGATAATAACAAGACTGTGCCTAATTTATGCGCACACACGGCAACAGATGTTACGGACCCGATTTTGAATGATATTGAATACTTTAGTACTAAATGTTTTTGTACAATAAAGCATACTCACATGGTCGCCGGGTACCCGCAGTGGACTCATACACCACCCGTTAACATTTAAAACCCCAACTTTACTTTCTTCAATGCACAGTTCGTTGATTTTCGTTTTCACCTTTATGTTAATAATTTACGATTGTCAGTTATTAATTAAGCTCACTTAAATATGTTATGCAAAGCGATGGTTAGTGCTGCAGTTAGTTTCGGTTTGAAGTCGTTCGTATGGTGTCGACCGCTCGGTATGCACTTTGGGGTCACTCGGGGTCGGTCGGTGATATTGTTTTTTTTATTCGCGTTGTGGAGGTTTCGTGGGGCATGCGGCGCGCGCGCAGTCCGAGCGATGACTGGAGTCCGGCAAAGCCTGCTTGCGCGTGAGGATGTACCGGCGCACCCTACTCCGCAACCCTGCGCCGCGCCGTCGGGGCGCAGCCTTCCAGTTCCATTGCAGCCTGTACGACACATCACATCGCCATGTTTCGAGAAAGCGACTCGCTTACATTACAGCATCCCTAATTAGGCTGAGTGCGTCATTTATCTTGTTTCCATAACAAATCTTTACTAATAGAATGGTATCTACATATTAAGAGAACGGTCATCGAATTGTTTTATTTATTACTAAATAATTTTAATTAGGCTTGATATTTTATACTTTCAATCTGTATTACGTAGGTAGATAGTAGGTACTAAGAATTTTCTATGATATCGGAAGACAATGTACCGCTTTCGAAATATGAAACAAAAAAACACCGGATCATGATTTGTAAAACGGACAACAGATTTTGTCAAAGTAATTTACACAATACAGAAGGTAGTTTGATTTAGAAAGCTAGCCTTTGTTATCATCGTTGTAGACAATTTAAAGTATTTTTACATGATTGTGGCTAAACACCTTATGTATCATAATTACGTGTATGTCAAATAAATTTACCTATAAAAACGAACTTAAGTAAATAGTCTGGCGTGCCCCAAGGTTCTTCTTGGGCCCCATCCCAGATTTCATCATCAACCTATTGCAGCTGGACGTAGGCCTCCCCCAGGGCACGCCACAAGACTGCCACAGGGGGTATTTGCCCATAGTCACCACGCTGGGCAGGCGGGTTGGTGACCGCAGTTTGTATTTTGGACTATGTTGTCAACACGGGAGGCGCCGCTGCCCACCTCCCGGAAACCCTTAATCGCCTCGTACGATACCCAGGGGCAGACATGGGGTGCTACGAATTCTACTCTGCCGGCACCACGCGGCCAATTGTTAGTTATTTAACGTTAGTTATTTTTTAATCTTTTACCAGTTTTCTCGTTTGAAATATTCTTGCAAAGCTATTCTAAACGTATAGTATTATGCTATGATATAGTTAGTTTAGTTAGCAACCTACCTACTCACTAAACCAGATAAAAATAATATTTAAAACTGCACGTCTTGTATCAGTGATCTACAGCAATAGATCATAATCACAATAAGCTGCCCACGCGCATCCTTTTACAATGATATTTCATTTTACGACGTTTATCGTTTATTTCCTTAAAGTAGATGAATTATAGCGTCTCTAACAAATAGTTACATAATATAGGTATTTTTGTTTCTGTAAGCTTAAAGCCCAAATGATCCCAGGGAAATACTTAACAATCAATATCACGAAAAAATTTAGGCTTTTAAGAATTAAGGAAGTGTGTTTATGTGTATCTACCTAAGTACGGTCAGCAGGAAGTGCACCACGTTTCAAAGTAAATCTCCACAAAATCTTGCAGTATAAAAGATCGCATGTTTAAAATATTACGATAAGAACTACTACTTTCATAAGTATTTTTCGGTTTATTCACTTGTTTGTGACATTGGCAGCAAAACATAAACCGATAATACTTGGAAAGTTTATTTCAAGCAAAAGGACGAGAATCGACCATGATGACAAATCGATCGGTAATTATTATAAGTTTCTGAGGTCTTATTAAATTAATTTTCACAATTAACGTGAAGACATACTCGTAAAACCTCTTCGAGGCGAGATGCAGTACCTTCGACTGGTTTCCTCCACCGCCGCAGCCATATAAGGGCAGGCGAGTTATGACGTCATCGGCGCCCACGCATGGCCTTACCGTTTATTGTTTGCAAAAATATGGCAATTATAATGTTTATAACTCCACCATTTTATGTGCAATGTTAACTGCTATATTAGTTGACATCGGTTATAAAATCGCGCTTCCGTGAAGCGTTGAAAACTCAATTATCAGGGGAAAAGGAAGACCAGAGCCCTATGAATTTCGATTCGCGTTAAACTTCATCATGAGATATCCTCACTGTGATCTAAAGACCGAACTAAACAAAGGCTTCTTAGAAGAAATGTCTCGATAATGGACTTAAATGCACGAAGACCAAGAAAGCCTTGGATAGACTGTGTTTCGGTGACCGTCTTTACATGGGCATGAGTATCAGGACAACTGCTTGTTTCGTATCGACTCTATCATTGAACATCTACTCTGGATCCTGGTTGCTACAGATTGTGATTTTATGTGTAAACTTGATGCGTTTTCACCCTGCACATAACGAAGATAAACAGTGCTCTACTGGTATTGTGCGAAGAGGACCAGACGTTTCTTGGCACGGGCGCTAGAATAATAAATTTTATTTCATTTCTATCTATCTATAGTGTAGTAAATCTATGTACAAACACACTATAAAACACAAATATTGTTGGAAAGGTGTCCAGCTCACGCACCAAGCTCACGCGTGGTGCGGCGCGTGCGCACGATCACATCTACGACACGTAAACGCAGCCACACGTGCAGTTAAACTTATGGTGGGTGGGTAAACTGTAGGATTTTAGATTAATTTGATGGCCAAAATTGAATGCCAAATCGCTTTAAAGACTGGAAATTAACGCAGGTGTGTATTGTAGTTTACTTTTACTGCAACTACATTCCAGTGCGAAGTTAGAGTTGTATATTCCAGGCAAAGAAAGTCCTAAATAATATTGTTCTGATCGTTGTCATTGTATAAATTTCACATGAGCAGTAGAGTCCAAGGGGGGCTAGTCCTCACTCAGCCCATCTCTTGCTACGCCCATGACTCCATCCAATCATATATCCTTCCAAGGAACGAACCTCATCGAGTAAGGGTTACCTAAAGGTTAAAAAAGACGTTGCTCTACAAAAACTGACTAACTAGCACCATTTCCATAAACCACGTTATCGGGTAACTAAACAATATGTGCACGCTGTCGCAAGCGCAGCCGCAGGAGTGAGCGATGTCGCAAACGCACGGCGCGGCGACGGTAACACTACACTCACTGATAACCACAAGGTGTCCAAATCTACCGCCGACGACACGTTGGGAAACTATTACCTAGTGTACCTACATAATATTACCTATACTAAACAAACATTCATACACTTTCTCTATACACCACAATAAAATTACTAAAGCTTTATATCGCAGCAAACCTCAGCAAAATGAACTCCTCAACATTCATTAAAGTCCGAAAACAAACAATCATCAATATTTACCATAGCGTAGTGTCACCAGTTATAAAGCTTCCTCTTGAATCTATTTTATTTATTCAAAAATCCATGTACACCTACGTAATTTTATCTCAGGAAAGCTTTTTCGTAAACTGTACAAACGTCTTAGAAGCTTTTGGTATTTTTTGTAAGTTGAAATCAGACGACGCGCGGTAAATAACAAGTAGATAATAAAGAGTTCGTCCAGCGATAATGTCCATTAGATATCCGTCTGTCGTGATGTCACTTTCGCTATTCACTTTCCTACTTGTAATAGAGAGTGATTTTGATTAATTGTATCAATTCGCAAGCTTTTAACGTTTTAGCAATAATTATTTATATGTTGATTACTTGACGAAGTATAATTTATTATTGTTTGTAGTGTTATGTTCTCTTTGCTTTGAAACTATCAATAAATGAAGAAATAAATTAAGCTAATTAATTTTAAATACCTTGGTATTGACTCATAGAATATCTTGCAGGGCCAGTAGATACTTTCTAAAATGTACATCGATGTCCATGCTCAGCTTCCCGGCTGATTCATATCTCATATCCTCACTTTATCCTGTAAAAATGAAGCCTATACTATAACTGAATAATCCATAATATAAGTCATCAGGTAGTTAAGTTTGAGAGTTAAGTTGCCCATAAAAAGTTGCCGTTACAACCTGGGACTTAAATATAAAAAATAATAAATATGCATAATCTGGTTATTTAGATATCCCTATAAATATGTAGGTAGATGATATAAGTCCTTCTGACCTTAATCTTAGCTAAGCTTCAAAATAGTCCAGGGTCAAGTATATCTTGATTTCCAGAACCATGCTGGTATTTTCCTCCTTGGCTGGCAGCACCACAGTATGAGAATCACAATAGATCATCAATGTAGACAGGCAATACGCCATATGAAGGCACACACATGCATATATGCAACTTCTTCTATGATAAAATTATGGATTCTCGAATCTTTTATCCACTTTAGTTTGCCAAGTAGTCGGTCTTTTCCTCATTAGTATGCTTAATGTATGCCTTGGGCATATTCACCTAGTCGTTAGTAATACTACTCGTACTGTTTGGGTTGCGTGGCCGTTGCTAAACGTTAGATTTTAGCTAATTCCAGCCATCATCAAATATCACGATATACAGTTACACTATTAGGTAATCCCTTCTCCTAGAAATAAAACGAACCCCAATGTTGTAATACTTGAATTCTGCAGTTTCAATATATATTTTCTTGTACGTTCTGTCTACACTATGATCTACTACTCTTATAGGTTCTATGTCAGACGCATGAGTTGAACCATGTTGAACAGTCTTATTAGGAATTAACTCAAGCCAAATAAGGAGGTGCACACGACAGTTGGTGATACTTGAGAAATAAGGCCTGCCTTCATGTGAACTTATTGGATATAAATATGTAAGCAGGCAAGATCGAGGAATAACATAGACATTCGATTTTTTGCTCGTTCACATTCAGGTTAATGGATTTATAGCGTACCATTCACAGACTAAACCTGTATCATTAATCGTTTACTAAAACTTGAATAAAATATATACTACTTATATATCAAACTGACGGGTTACGGTAGGGTAATAGAAGGGTCAACCGCCCCCTTATTACTTAAAAGCAAAGCGATAGCGAAAATTGTACACAAAAATCGCTGATTGCTTGTCAAATTCGTATAACGTAAAATGAATTTCAAAGGAACTTTGACATTTCAAAGCTAATATTGTACAATTTTCGCTATCGGTTTGCTCCGACTTTGCTATTGCTTTTATATAATCAGGGGGCAGATCTCTATTCTCGAGTAGCGTAGGTAGGTACCCAAAATGCTGGCTGCATTGGCGCGTTTTATGGCTCGACTGATTCTTTGGCCGAAAAAGCAGCCAGCAATTCGGTCACACGTAGACACCACGAGAAGCCCTGTTTGCCTTTATTAGTTCTAGATTCTCTTACTTGAGTGCCTTCAAGGGAAAAGTACGGGCGTTACGGTTTATAATATCTTTAGGGGTGGGTAGAGATGTATCTTATATTCTTTATTCTCTACAAAGTACACGTACCTGGGTATAACCTGTATATACAGGTACATAATACACGTGACCTAATCGTCATCTAATTATTTATCCCATTATTTTATGGATTTTGTTTTAGATTTTGCTCTACATATATCTGACGTCTCTTTGAATAGCTTTAAAACGTAAACAACGTATAACAACATTAAAATCCATGCATTGAACTTACGCTGACGGTGCTAAAGCTGTCTGTGCACCACAGATTACCCCCTAATAAAAAGGGGGGTAATCTGTGCTGTGCACGCACGTATTTGAGAGCTGATAGTTAAAGTTTTTTAAGAGAAAACTTCTGTAAGGCAATTAACATAACCTTGATAAGGATTTATTTTGAATGCTATAAAAATGCAAGTGTTCATGTCCGTTTCTTGTTGAAGGCAGGTCGCTTCTATATTTGGTGACACGCCGCCCTTGTCCCACTGCTGGGGTGTCCGTAGGGTTGCCAATATTCTTTTTAACTAGACACACATAGAATACGGCAAAGTAAGGACCAGTGCGGGGACAGATGTAATATAAATGATCAGTGACAAGTTGCTAGCTTGTCGCCTGAGAGAATGACCAAGTTCCTTGGTCGACTCTTACGATAAACACGGAAGGAGATGCAGCTGATGTATTCTAATGAAGCCCCGCATTATACCATTACTGAGTGAGAGACAAGTCATAGCCGAAACTACAGGGCGTAGGGCCCTTAGGGCGTATATGTTCCTTGGAGTGTATGAGAGTACTACTTGGAAAGGATTGAGTACCCGAAATTCTCGACGGTTTACTTTATGTACCCTAAGTTTGTAAGTATAGATGGATGGATGGATGTTTATTCTTTTGCGTAAAAACGGCTGGAGCGATTTTAATAAAATTAGGTATGGAGTTATCAGACACCCTGGATTAATACATAGGCTACTTTTTATCCCGGGAAAATATTTTTACACATACATACATACATATAATTACGCCTTTATCCCTCACGGGGTAGGCAGAGCACCAAGGGCCGATAGGACCACTGACCAATTTTGAGGCTATAGTTGAGATGTACAAGTTCGGTTAGTAGTGACACTCGTTATTTAAGTATAGGTATTCCCGTGGGAACTTTTTTAATAATTGGAAAATATAAAAACAAGAAAGTTTGTACAATTCTACTGCAAACGGCGGACGGTCGTGTTTGTAAAACAAAGTAATTGTTTGAGAGAACTCGACCGCACATTCTACACGATCCCGTCGACTGTTTAGGTAACTTACGTTATTAGATTGGCTGGAGTATTTCGAGTGTAACTTAGCCCCATTATCATTAATCGTTGGCTCGAACTTCCATCATACTCAAGAATTGATAAATAAGTCTTATCACAAAGGAAACAAGGTAGAGTCATCTCTCAACCGTGTGGCATCCATCATACTCAACTTGAGTATGAGCTACTCCTAAGAACACTACAATATTGCTTTGGTTGTTATTAGACTTTCACTTTGTCCTTATTTATAACTTTATACTTTGAATTATTTTGGTGTGTAAATTATAAAAAAGTATTACCTATATCAAGTACCTATTGGTCGTTTAGGGACGAGTATAGTATGACTAACATAAGTTACAAACGCGGTGACCACATCATGTCTCGAAGACTAACATTCATGTTCGTTCACCATTAACAAGGGCAGATCTAGGACGACGCAAAAGGCAGATTTGACTACCTATATGTAAGTAGGTATATGCTGTGATGGAATCTCCACCCACAATAGGTTCTCAAAAAACTGTCTGCAGCTGCCTATGCACTAATACCTATAATATAAATGTTGCATTTAGATAGGTATTACGGATACGAATCCAGACTTTTAGGAGCAGACCCATTCGTGCCCATCACGTAGAGAAAATGTGTACTCCTAGGTTACTTTATGGGGCAACCCTCAAAGAGTTGCACTGCACCAGCCTTGCACATTTCTGCAAGGTCAACCGGTGCATCAATCCTTACACTTGTTTACTTCACCACAGAAGGGTCCGGCCATCCAGCCATTCATAGGTTACAAGATCAGAGGATCTTCGCGTTGACCTCTACGAACCAGTTATTTCGAAACATGGTCATTTTATACAGAGTGATATTGAGAGCGACGTATGATCGATACTAAAAAACAAGTGAACAAAACTGAGGCGGTTTAGAAGATTATATGTAATTTAACGAGCGAAACTGAAGTCCGCAAAGTTATCGCAGCATTTCCACAAATAGTAAGACTTATTACGTCATTTATCGAAAAGGATAATAGGGGGTAGCCTGTATATGACGCAGTATGTTTTACCTATCTCTCTATACAGCGTTCCAGTTTATAATTAAAACAATAGTATTCAAATGCAGTGAGACGACGCAGGCGCATGTCCTGAAAGGCCGTGTGTGCATCTTCCCGGAACACACACAGGTTGATACCATTAAAGCTACCTTAGTTCTTAGGTACGAAACGCACTAGATGCAATCATTGATATGATAAAAATGGATGGTCCCCGAGTTATAGATGTTTCTTGTTGATTGATCTATAGAATTTGACAGTGTAACGATTATCTTCGTAACATCAAAAAGTTTATCCTTGCCCTACATAAAGTCTTCAGCCCTACACTTACTGAATGACCCAAAATACCTACTGCCATCTAAATTAACCTTTCAAGTTGACCCATCCGTTACAGCTGGACATTTGAAAAGGACGGTTCACACTGTTTGCGACAGCAGACCGATAAGGCAAGCTCGTGACGCGGTCGGTGCGGGGCTCACGGTTGGCGTGCCCATACCGGGCGGGCCATATGGTCAGCTTTCTGTTTGCATCATTACCACAACTCCGGTTTTAGAGTAATGTATGATAGATCGCGCTGATATGTTTGCATTAGATGTGGAATTCAGTTTGGAAAGATCTTACTTACATTATGTTCACTTAAATAATTATACTTAACTGCATACAGATCTTCCTCACGCCTATGGAATAAGAGTAGGCAAATACTACAGATCTAGTTTTTGCACATTTTAGAGTGATTGTTACCAAACGAATTTTGACGAAACTGGGGAATTATTTACATAAGAACATTTTTGAAGATTTTATGAATATATTTATTTATTAAAATTAGGTAACACATTATTAAAAAATGCTCGTCAGTTTCGGGCCTCGGGTGCTCTTGACTAGGCCTTGGTGACTTTGAACCGGTACAAGAAGCGTGCAGATATCTCCACTAGGTAAACTTACCCTGTGTATTTACCATCTAATGTTATCGTAATGTTTAGCGATTTCAGTAGATGTTTGCATTGCGCGCATAACACAAACAGACTGTCACCTTGTTGAAGGAATGTTAAGAAAATGCTCAATGTTTAAAGCAGTCACAGGGATTAGGGTTTCCCAGGTAGAGATAATTGATTATATTTATATAATAATAAAGAAAATGGAAAAAATTCTTCACCCGAGTGGGAATCGAACCCACGACCACTGCAAACCGTGCCAGCCGCTATAACCACTAAGCCACCGGGTCAATTAGTCGGATGACGAATTTTACCATCTCTTTTCTAAATTACATATTGGCAATGTTATTCTTCATCCCGATAGCTATACACTAGCCAAATCTCGGCAAACAAAGCTGAATCCCTCTTCTCCATTAATAACACTTCTCCATTAATATAATCCGTTAGGATATGGTTGATCGTTTCATCTTTAAACATTGTGCTGAGGGATTCAGCTTTGTTTGCCGAGATTTGGCTAGTGTATAGCTACCGGGATGAAGAATAACGTTGCCAATTTGTAATTTAGAAAAGAGATGGTAAAATTCGTCATCCGACTAATTGACCCGGTGGCTTAGTGGTTATAGCGGCTGGCACGGTTTGCAGTGGTCGTAGGTTCGATTTCCACTCGAGTGAAGAATTTTTTCCATTTTCTTTATTAATAATTTTATAATATACGAGTATAATATCTTGACTAAGATAAATTTATAAAAACACTTCTCCATTAATATAATCCGTTAAGATAGTTGATTGTAAAAGGAGACGTCGTTTTCCGCTCTACCCTACCCTTGCCTATAGAATGTTAGTAAAATTTCTAATAATCCATGTGGATTGTGTAGATGTGTGTTAATTTATTAAATTTATCGCATCATTTACTTGAATCAGCGATTTACCAGAAGAAACAGAGTATATAAAGAACAACAACAACCAAACAACATTTAATTTAAAAAAAACAGTGTCACCGTTGTGCGGGTGACGGGCGGCAGGGTACAGGCTAATGTTACCCAGTTATTAGTTTATACTGCGCCACATGAAACGCATTGACATTGGTTAGACCCCCTTCTCTTCTGAATTCCTCCGCGGCCGGGGTTCACAGAAAAGAGTCATTTAGACCCTTTTGTAAGATCACTTTCCATCCCTCCTATTTTGTTATACTTACCTAGACATACTCTTTGTACTTATCAAGATGTCGCACTTAATAATGTAAGCGCTCAGGTGTTGATATTATTATATGTTGTTGACGATAGCTTGCAAATATATACGCAATTTTCTTATCTATTAAGATCTCCTAACGACACTAAAGGGTTTTCATGACATAACGCTCGAGAAACTCCTCAGATGCTTCCATCTGTCGATCTTTGTATGAGGCCGAGCGGCGCGCGTGGCTCATCACCGGCGCCGAACGGTCCACGTTCACGTAATGATCGTATGTCTCCCGGTCGTCGAACAGAGATGCAGACTTAGCGTCCATAAGGATGAAGGGGAAGATAGCCAGCGCAAGCGTCATCCCGAACATCCTTGCTCGCTCGCACCAACACAGAAACGCATCCCTATCGTAATGCAACTTCTTTAACCTCGCAGCTGTCGGCGCATCCACGTACTCCATGAATACCGAGTGGTAGTGATCCAGCACCTCCCTCTCGTGCTCCTCGCGGAACCTTCTCGAGGTAGTCAGGTACAGCATCGACATGACGTCGAAGGCCGGCGGGGCGTAGCGAACGCATTGGTAGTCGATCATCAAAGCCGACACGGGGACGTCGTCTTCGTACTTGAACATTATGTTATTAGCCCAGAGGTCCTTATGTATGATGACGTTGAGGCTATCGTCATAGTCTTTCATCGTCGCGCACGCTTGTATGTAGAGATCCTGAAACCGTGCTTCTAAATCCTCCGGCAGGTCCTTGTATTTGGAGAACTCTTTCAGCATATCAGCGGTTAGTTTTCCGGCAGAGCGGATGAAACCAGAGTCTTTGAAGGCAGGTTCTTCTAAGATTTCTTCATAATCGTCCAGTATATTATATTCCGGTCTATTTGCACTTTTCCTAGTGACATAGTTGGCGTAGGCTGCGTGCATCCTGGCAACGCACGTGGCGGTGATGAGAACGTGGTCCAGGTCTAAGGTCCTGTTGTTGCCGTACGTTTTATACCCCTCTTGGTTTAAATCCGGCATGACGACCAGGGACTCGTCACATTGGAAGACTCTCGCATGCCACGGGTAAGCTCCTGTAAGAGAAGCCTTTAATTAGTTCAATGTTCCTAAACACTTATTTGTATCAGATTCGATGATGTTTGGTGCTGTTGCTCGACTAATATTTACTGAAATTGTTGTCAGATATTCTGTTGACTGTGAGTACCTAAATAAACCTATCTATATTAATACCTGCTGTCTACATTACCTACGAGCTTTTCGCAGGTAAGTACGCCTGGTAAGATTCCTGTAACTAACACCTAAAAGTTAATATTACAGTCACTCACCGTGATCTCGATCAAACTCCTCAAACAACTTGTAGCACAGCATCTCCCTCCTAAAGAAGTTGCTGTTATCAATAAATTCAGTTTTAGGTTTATTGAACAGTGGTAAAGTCTTCGCAAACAAGTGCACATTCTGCACACTTTCCCCCACTTTCACTTGAAGAATTATTCTGAAATGATCACCAAGGAAGCCGGCCAAGCCTTCCAACGCCGGTTTCAACTCACTACCCACGAGTTCGAACTTAACATCTTGTCCCAAACACTCCTTAGTGTATGTTCGGACTTGTTCTGTCGTCAGCACATCGTTTAGAGACACAACACGGGTCTGTCCGTCCGCCATGTTGCCCGCACAGTACGCGGCCTGGGAATACTCACCTATTTATACTCTAATTTTTCAATTTGCTCTTGCATCCTTTGTTGATTGTTAGCATAGATAAATACACAAGGCATTCTCTATATCAGATAACATAATACTTATTTCTATATGCTTATTTCGGTGAACAATCTATATTGTGTAATTTCTCTTTAAATTTGCACATAAGGCTGAAAATAATAATAAGATAGGTACGTTGACGGAGTGAAGCTGCAACTGCATGCATAGCATGAGACATATGACAACAGAGCTATTATAATAACTGTGACTTCGAGCGTAAAAAAAGAGGTGGGAAAGAGAATAGTCAGGACTGAATGAATTCTATCTAAGTATCTATCTGTACAGCCCCACCCACCTACAACACTGTCTTGTCCTGGGCCAACCTCATCCACTGGTATATCATCTGACCATCAAGAAAATCCTTGCTCTTCCTTTTTATATGCGAAAGAGTTAAGTACGTTAGATGTGAGGCTCCTATGCGAGCTACTTGTAGTAACAAAGTTTTGAGGAGGATGAAGCCCCATGGTCTTACTGGACCATACGCTGCCTGACGTTTAGTCCACTCGCTTCCTCCTTATCGTTTCTAAGTGGTAGTTTTCTAATGGTAGATGGGTCATGTGTATTTAAATATTTGGTAACACAATTATCTTTATAAATAAATGTGCATCGCCAAATGTGTTATTGGCACCAACTCAATTATGGCTGACCGGATAATGAAATTTTGGTGTATTTTGGTGATCTCAGGGATTATTTTAAAGTACTGTTTTTGCAAATTCTCGTATGCAAATAATATGTAAATACTACAACTCATCGCAGGCACATTGATAGGTAACTATATTAAGATGGCTCAGTTGAATGATTTGCCATTTCATTTCAAAAGATATACGTGTACGTGAATGAGATAATACTAAAGCGTATCAATTCTAGCTATGCCCAGCATAGACTTTCAATATTACAACTAATTTCTGGTATACCAAATATACTTAGCAAGTTTTTTAAACGTGCACAAAATATGTAGCTATTTAATAAGATATTCCAAGATATAGTCTATAGAATTTGATTACTAAAAGAGGGTTGGCATCAGGCAGGCGACCAACTGTAATCGCTATGTAATTTATTATAATATCAAAATAGACAATGTACAAAATATTACATATACTAGTTTAGAATAAAAAAACATTAAAGAGTGTTTATAATGTTTATGATATCAAGTTTATTTTCTTAATAAATAACGTATAATATTTAAAAGTTAACATGCATAAGAGCAATTTCTACATAACTTAACTAAAGTATATAATAAAGCTTTTACATGGAAGATATTCGAGGAAGACTTCGTAAATGTATATAATATAAATATACTTATCAATATTTTAACACTATCTAATATTGCTTTAAAGTAATGGCGATTTCCCACGGTCTGCACCGGTAGCATGGCAAAAACGCGACGCGGGTTTTTTAACAACCGCGCGTGTGTTTCCAGTCACCAAATTCTGGCAATGACAGAGCTTCGGAACACGCGCGCGACGCGTCTTTTTTACAACTCGTGGAAGTGGTGCTACCATTGCGAAAGAAAAATGAACTTTATTACGTTCAACGCTGAATCGGTAATTTAATTGATATACAGTCACACGAAACGTCAAAATTAGCGACAAGAGACCGCGTGAATTTAAACGCCATGCTCGCAACCGCGGGTTATATATCGCGGGCGGTGCGACGCGGGTTTCAATGTCAGCTTGAAGTGTGAAACGTGACAAAATGTCGCGAATTTTGACATTTAGGCGCCACAAAAAGCGCGATATACGTGAGTCGCGGACGGCATGCTCCTGGTGCTGGTCACAAAACAACAATTCTACTGTCGTCGTTTATTTCTAGTTGTTTTGACATTTTGTCAACTTTTCCCATAGTGCCTACTACTGGGACATTAATCCCTTTAACCCTTCAGAAATAGGGACTAATGAGCGAAAACTATTTATTAGTCTTTTCAAAGCGACATCTGTGAGATAAGCATGAACCTCATGACAGCACGTCACATTAACCATCAAATCTCATAGATTTAATTTACAAGTCGATAGCACGAGTAACTAGACCTCTCGCAGAGCATGGAATATCGCCGTATAAAGGCACATATTGGCAAGAACATAAAACTATACAAAATGGAATTTATAAATTTCCTAAACACAAGTAGTATGCTAGCATTATATCAAACCCGCAAACTATTACATTGGTCCCGTTACTTACGTTTTACTATCATTGAGCAAATCGAGTGGTTTTACAGGGACGCATGAGCATATTCCTCGCTTGGTTTACCTATGTAACGTTGAAAGTTGACAGCAAAATGCATGGAATATCCGACAAAATTAAAGTAAAGTTAAATTATTACGTTTTTAAACTACCAACTGCGCTGGCGCAAGCGTCACTGTAAAACCGACTTAAATCTGTGAATTTGCATGTATAAACTAACTGTCCAATCATAACCAGGCTATTGTTCTAAAACGTGGCGCTTCCTGATTGGTTATCATGACAGCGAGTCTATCGTTGGCTAATTGATGCAAACATCATTGGGTATTTGATTTCCAGCACTATTTCTACTTGAGCTTATTATCTTGGCATGACAATGTTCTGTGAAACACGTTATGATAAACCGATTTATCGACATTTAGCCTGTCAAAATACGATAAATATAGCCGCCATGTTGAATTTTGTATAGGGACGATACAATATCGTACGATACGATATCCACGATGCGAGGTCATGCTAGGGGGGCTGGAATTACATGCGAATACTTTATATTTTATATATTTCAAGGTATCTGAGGTATAATAATTATATATCCTTATCATAGTACCTAAACAATAATAATATACTGTGTATTTCAGTCTATAAAATAATTTCTCTACAATACAAACTAGAACTTAACTCTAAATAATATAAAAATACATTACAATCTAATCGGCACATTGAGGAAGACATAATATTAATACCTAGGTCTAAACTTAATCTAGTTTTCATAAAAGATTCAGATTCTGGTATACCTACGTGTAAATGCGAAATACAGGATTTAATACTACAGAATCTGTTTCAATCTGTATTTATATAACAATGTACACCATGAATAATCTTTTAAATACCCCTCTAGTTCCAACAATATAATATTTTTTCTACACAGTAAAAAAGCTTCATTTGGCTGGCAGTTCAAAACTTTAGCCTAACCTAATTAAATTACCTTTCAAATAAAAAATTACAGTATGACTTACTGCATTTTTTGCTTGTTCTGATTTTCTTTATCATTGGAAAGATTTTGCGTAAGAAGTTTTCATTTTGAGGTTTTTTACTAGTCGATGGTAACATAAGAGGACAAGTAGCACAAGAGCACTCTTAGCTCTTTCTAGAACTCTTTGCATTTTAAAGGTACATTTGTCACCCTTAATGCAGCTCTTATGAACCCTTAAGCTGTTTAAATATCACTGACTGCTATTATGCAGCTAAGGGACCACGAGTGTATTCTTATATGAGTGTTAATACGCTCAGAGTTGTGTGTACATCTAAAAGTAAGTATTTATTCAGCTATCTGTGCTACTTGGGGCATTACAAAAATCGTGTTAAAGACATCTTCAACTGTCTGTTGGAGCTGCGGTTGTCAACATAGCGGTAATTTATTCAGCGCAGTATGAACAAATCACTGGCTGACACTTACCCACGCAACGGCGACACCGATTTTATGAATAACATTATGAAGCAAAATGTCTATGTCCTAGTCAACAGTATTACATATTTTTCATGTGGCGTGTGATGTGCTTAAATCTACACTACACTATATACTATACTAGAGTAGCCACTGCGAATTTTCGTAGCTGTGACGTTTGTCATAGTACATAATGAAGGGGGGGGGGGGGCAGGGAGGGGATTGCGTGTGACATGCCGGGTTACTTCACGCCGGAAAGATCCGTCACAAATACTCCACCGGCTGCTGGCGTCGGCGGTGTTACCATCGCCGTTACTTTACTTATACCGCACTGGAGCAGTGGGGTGAGTGCGAACTTTTCTACGCAGCTGGTGACCCGCTAGAAAAATCTATGGGAATCGACAGTTTGACGGACCATCGAGAGATTCGCGCTTACCCCTCTGTCCACCCAACAGTCTCGGTGCGGTGACGTCACTATACTACAGCCAGCACTACAGCCTGTCTGTACCGCTCGCCCTTCGCTCAGCGTGCCAGCAGCGCACGCAGCCGGCTCAGTGCGGGCCGCAGCAGACGTGCGGGCTCCACGCCGGAGTACTGCGCGTGCGCGGCGGGGGGCGGCGCCACGCCCCACGCCACCACGAGCTCACGCCCCGTGGTCTGCGAGCGCGCCAGCGTGAACAGCAAGCGACGCTCCCACGCTTGGCGCAGGGCGGACAGCACCTGGCGGCGGAGGAGCGGACCTTTAGCCTTGTACGCGTCGACTCGAACTTCAAAGAGTATATCATGACGCTTACTCCTCGTTTTCACCGAGAAACATGTTAAATACATGTTTTGATACATGTATGCAACTTGTTAAAAACATGCATAATACCTTGGTGAAAACGAGGAGTTAGAGTATATTATACTCTTTGAGTTTGAAAGTCTATGACAGTGTCAAATCTTAATGACAGATAACCATTACCTCCCGTTCCCCTGTCATGACATTCTCGCTTCCGCACTAGTGTTGCTAGCCTGTACAAAGTACATATAATAGTCTGTGCTTTAATTTATTCATAATCTGACAAAAACCTAACCCAACTTCTGTTATTTATTTTAATCATAATTTTTTTACTTTATTGCCAAATTGAACCAAATCTTCGGTAAATAGGCAAGGATATATGTCCAATATGGCCGCGTGGTGCCGGCAGAGTAGAATTCGTACCACCCCATGTCTGGCGATTAAAGGTTTTCGGGAGGTGGGCAGCAGCGCCTCCCGTGTTGACAACATAGTCCAACAAATACAAACTGCGGTCACCAACCCGTCTGCCCAGCGTGGTGACTATGGGCAAATACCCCTCATGGCAGTCTTGTGGCGTGCCCCGGGGGAGGCCTACGTCCAGTAGTGGACTGCAATAGGCTGATGGTGATATGTTCAAAAACAATTAACTGTGAAGTTGTTAACACCTAAGCCCAAGGCTCTAGAGCAAGCAGCAGTCTCCTTTGGAAGCAGTCGGGTGTTTTTCTTTAATTACATACATACATAAAAATCACGCCTCTTTCCCTGCGGGGTAGGCAGAGATCATGGATCTCCATTTGCTACGATCCTGACACACCTCTTTCGCTTCATCTACTTTCATGATATTCTTATTTTTCTTTAATTAAATGAACTTTTTGAATTTTATCTGACTCGAAGGACCAAAGAGAATCCCCGCCCTCTGTAGCGAGCGTGTACAACATTACCTCCCTGCCAAGCTGCGTGTCGGGCAGTAGAGAGTGCCTCGGGAAGCCGAGCGCGTAGTATGGTGCGCCCGGGCACGGCATGCGACCTGACTGTATGCCCGACTCGAAACTACGGCAAAATCAGAAGGAACACAGTCATTTGCAGAAGGAGAGGGAGAAGAGTGCATGCTTAGCGAGCTTACTCTTCAAATACTCTTCAAACTTTTGTCAAGTGACAAAACGCTCATGATTGGTTGGGCTCATTATGACGTCACCTGCTTGTAAACATTGTTTTTTGTTTACGCTGAAATGAAATGCGGATGACATGTGTCAAAGTGACAGATACAGGCAAGTGATGTCACCGACGCCATATTTTCAAAGACGCGTTCTGGCGCTCTATTTAAATATTAAACTTTTAATTTGATAGTATTCAGTAAATGTGTACCAGAATTGAAAAATACAACTTTTACTGGGTTTTTAAACCTCCAGAGAATAATATAAAATAGATTTTGAAAATCAGTCAAATAGCCTATTGGGAAGGGTGAGAATGAACATTCGGCTGGTTACTCTTTAAGAACGACATTAAAAAGAGAATGTATTTTCAACGAGTACTCCTCATGGGAAATACTTAAAAAAGGATGCCTGCTCTTAGAGTACTTTTTACAAGAAGCACTACAAAAGAATGCACGCACACTTTATACTTAAACATACATACATACATACATACATATAATCACGCCTTTATCCCTTACGAGGTAGGCAGAGCACCAAGGGCCGATAGAACCACATGGTGCCACTTCTGACCAATTTTGAGGATATAGTTGAGATGTACAAGTTCGGTTACTACAGTTCGGTTAATACAGGCGGTCAGCTCATCGCCTACAAAACACCAAGACCCTCTTGTCCCTCTACTGACTTGTACAGTACTTAAAAAACTTGGTAAAAAGAATGCTCGCACAGCGAGTACATACTCTATATAAAAATTTAAAAAAATAATGAATACTCAGCATGCGCTACAAAAACTGAAACGAAGAATACTAGCTACGTAATTATCGATTGTGTCATACTTGTACGTGACAAGGATGGCACGCTCGGCGCCGGGCAGCCGCGCGGGCTGCAGGCTCCACGCCATGCTGCCGGGCGGCTGCTCGCATGCCGTCTCGCTCGCACCGCCCGCCGCGCCGCCTGCCGTCTCGCTCGCACTCGCGCGCGGGTAACTCACGTGACCGCACATCGCGCACTCCATGTGCACCGGCTCCTGATAAACGTTGAACGATAAAATACATACCGCACCCCCAATAATGTGTAGACACAACTCTAAAAAGTTTTTTTTTCCGAAAAGCCGAAAAACAAAATCCAACTTCTTTATTTTTTGTCCTATAAAAAGTAATTTATCAATGCATTTATAATTATCTTGAATTTAACTACGTTATTTTCTCTCTCTCTCTCTCTCTAACCTGCGTCCGACAACACGCGTGCGAGTGGGATGACGTGCCATTCTGCCACGAACACAAATCTGCAACAAAAATACACACACTTATGTATTATACCTTGTACAACTAGCCCCTAGAGGGGTACAAATTGTGTGTTAGTATCGCTGATGGGTTCCAGGACTTGAACACAGAGAAAACATCAAAATTGGTCGAGCCATTTATTCAAACACAGACACCGTCAACTTTATACTTCAGATAGACTATCTGACGGCACTATTACAAAAAAAAAAAAACAATATCTAAACTGAACATTACCTAAATTTGACACGATTTTAAACGCGAAAGTTTGTGAGTATGGATGGATGTTTGTTACTATTTCACGTAAAAACGGCTGGAAGGATTTTAAAAAAAATTTGGTATAGAGTTAGCTGACACCCTGGATTGACATATAGGCTACTTTTTATCCCGGGAAAACATTTTTATTCCGGATAATTTCGACATTATGTTTTTTCTGCAGTCCACGCGGACGAAGTCGCGGGCGTCCACTAGTTTCATATTATTTTATTTTAACATTGTAACATTGAGTCTCGTCTAAGCAAGACATTAGCAGAATCGTCGAAAGTCGACTGTGCCATTTTTTTACAGTTGAAGCCGAAGAGTTTAGGTGCGATTGTGTAATAACACTATAATGCTTCAACCCACCGTTGTTGTTATGGGTGGCGTGTGTGGGCGGCGGTGGCGGTGGCGGTGGTGGTGGTGGTGGCGGTGGTGGTGACGAGAACACGTCGTCACTGCCTCCGCTGCAGTTCAACAGCTCGCCTACAGATGGCTGGAAAGCACATACATAGTTACATTACAAACTGTTCGTATAATAGAGTAACATACAAATACATATGCCCCCTGATTACGTAACTTGCAGAAGCCAAGCTATAGCAATTCGAAAGCGAAAATTGAGATTGTGTGTGCTTGGGCGAGGTGCGGGGCGAGGTGCGCGGTGAGGTGCGGGGCGAGGTGCGGGGCGAGGTGCGGGACGAGGTGCGGGACGAGGTGCGGGGCGCGGGAGGATGCCGAGCGCTCGTTGCGCGCACGCACACACTCGAGATTATTGTGATCGCGCGGCTTCGACTTTGCTATTGCTTTTACATAACAGTTTTTGTATGCAATAACAAACACAGGCAAGGCATATCTGTCGGGTGAAGCGTGCCGTCTCTGTCTAACCTGCGTGCTCTCGCTCTCGCGGCTGAGGTAGGTGGAGACAGTGTCGACGCTGTGTCGTCTAGGAGTCTCTCGGGACAGACGCGAATCCGCCTTGTTTGCCGTACCTGTGACAAAAAACATGTTTACATCCGAATCGAAGGACCACATTCTTTAATATAGGTCCCACATAATACTCGTATAATGATCTCTATTGAGGGATCGCCCACCAACGGGCCCTATACCCTCCGCTGACCCTCGGATCTGCCGACTCAGTATCGTACGATATTGTATCGTCTCTATACAAAATTCAACATGGCGGCTATATTTATTGTATTTCGACAGGCTAGATGCCGACAAATCGGTTTATCATATCGTGTTTCGCAGGTCATGCTACTTGGGCTGATAGATAAAGTTGATGTTGTCACTATCATGATCAAGTTTTAGAGCAAGACAGCGTCATCCTTACTTGATATTATATTCTGACGTTTGGAAAAATCGCTCCTAAGATCACATGAGTATGTATTATGTAGTTTGTAAATTTTTATTATTTTTCAATAGATACTTACTAAATATGTTCAAATTGTGCAATATCTGTCTGAATCCGGGTTTCTTTTCCCTCGGGGAGACGCTCCTAGCGCCGGGCCGCGTCTGCGCCGGCGCCGACTGCACCGATTGTACCGTCTGTACTGATTGCACCGACTGTATGGAGTGCATCGACTGCACGGATTGCACACTAGAACCTGTGTGTTGCTGAGGTATACGCGGTTTTCTTCCTGTAGATAAAAAATGATGTTTTTTATATGCTCTCGTTATATGAAGTTAATAATTGTGTATGTGTAAGAATGCTAGTGTGTCAGTGAGATTGTGTGTGTGTGTGTACCTGTGTCGGACGCCGGCGCGTGCGCACTGGGCTCGCAGCGTGTGAGAGGGTGGGGGGGCGCGGGGCGGCGGCGCAGGGCGCACACGCTCTGTCCTCGTCGCGCGCTCAGCGTCACCGGGTTGAGCGTCCACGCGCCCATCTGTACCGTGGCCACGCCTGAGGTTAGCGCGTCTTCCAGCTCACATTGCACCTGGGGATACAATAAACTCTACTAAGGCCGCGGTATCGAAGGCAGCGGGATGTGACAGAGGCGGTGACCGACGTGAATCCATTGCCGCTGCCGCCACTCCGCTACCACTGATTTCGAGAAGAAAGAAAAACCCAAAAGAATCTCAAAATATGAATACAATACTTTGCAGCAGAACAAGTTATGAGTAGAATGAAGTAAGAAGCGAAGAGTTGGCCCAAATAGAACGACGTCAGCGAACATTACCTGCATCGGCAGCGGCACGTCCAGACGCGCCCACGTCCAGCTGACGCCGCGCGCCGCCGCCGACTGCACGCCGTAGCACACGCGCCGCACCGGGCACTCCGTGCTGCCCTCTGTCGGAGCGGACACTGATTATAGCGGCGTGACAAATGCTCGCACGTCGCGGGGTTTCATAGGTTTTACAAGCTCACGATGAAATCAAATTAATTAAAATTGAAAAACTAATTAAGTAACATACAAGTCGTGTATCCACTCTAAACGATGCCGCTTAAAAAAATATAAGATTTGCTTAATACGAGTACAGATCTTGGATGCTGCATAAGATCACTTCGGCAAACATGTAAGTTCTACTAGAGGACACCCAACGTGGAAATTTTGAAACTTCCATTCCTGGATATCCTTTCTTATCGGACACAATCATACAAGAAATACAACCTTCGTGTCTTCAGGTGACCAAGATTAGCGGTTGATCTATGAGACTCAGGTATCAGGCACACACTCGTAGAAGACGACTCACCAGGCGTGTCGGTGGTCTGCGTGAGCGTGCGCAGGTTGACGTAGCAGCCGCACAGCTCCGGCTCGGCATCGCCCAGCACTGCGCGCGTCAGGCGCTTGGCGCGCGCTCGCTCCAGCATGCGCGCCACGCTCGCCCCGTGCGGCAGCCACAGCCCGTTGTGGCGCCACTCCCACACCACCACGCAGTGCACCGACGACATGCTGCCGCATTACCCTACGCCCGTAGGGTTGTTAGCTTATTTGTAATAGCAAACCGAAGCCGCGCGACCGCAGTGATTTGAGAAAAGTTGTAGCGGCAACACAAATATTATGTACATAATTTTCGAAAATTTCGACTGTTGCGGTTGCGGTTCTTGAAATACAGCCTGGTGACAGACAGGGTTATTACCTAATTTGTAATAGCGAAGCCGAAGCAGCGTGACAGCAAATTGAGAATGTGTGCATGGTGAGGTGCGGGCACCGGAGCACGCGTCGCGTTCGTCCCGCGCACGCACACACTTTCAATTTTCGCCGTCGCGCGTCTTCGGCTTTGCTATTGTAAATTAGGTAATCAGGGGGTGGTTCTTGGTTAACTACAATGCGTTTCGTCATATATTCAAGGTAAGATATTAGCAGCAAACACGAGCCTGCAGCTACACGATCGCGCTATTTGCTCTATTTGATAGTATTGTAACTGCATACATAAGGTACTAGCTCCAGAAATGGATTTGACGACAGAATATATCAAAGTTCCTCATTTAGCTATACTATTGAGTGAAATACATATTAATACTAGTAACAGAGACTCAGCTCTGAGGTATTCATTGAGTTGTACCTAATATGTAGTCTACATCCAGCATGAGATGTGGTCATGAGAAGAACAACTACTGTTATCGAGCTATGGGGCTGAATGTTCAGTAGATGGGTAAATGGCTATTGATGAGGAAATTTCTTTTACTATCAACCATTGGCTAAAAACAATACTTACAATGTTTACTTTATAAATGGTTTTAGTAAAGTTAGGTTAATATTTATATTACAAATTACATACAAATGTTATTAGAGATAAAATAATTGTTAGTAGAAAGATACTTGTTTGTATTAGATAGGTAGTTATTATTAGTTTTATTTGCTAAAAGCCCTATTCATGTATAGGCCTCCTCTGGCTTATTGCAATTGCCTCCGCTTTAGACGTTAAACAAACCTGCCTGTCCTACCTTAACTATGTCTGTGAATACCAGTATATAAAACTCAGTTACATAGTCAAAGCAGATTCATGGGTAAAATTAACTGGTTGGAAGTTAAACAGATTAGGTAATACAAATAGATCTTTTTTTTTTTTTTTTCTGTACACACTTCACAACACATTGACCTAGTCCCACACTAAGATCCCTAAGGTCTTGTGTCGTGGGTACTAAGCAACGGTATATAAATACATAGATAAGTATAGAAACATCGGAAACAAACATCGATATTCATCACATCAATGTTTGCACCTACCGGGATTCGAACCCAGGACCTATGACGTCGCAGGCAGGGCCACTACCAACTACACCAATCGGTCGTCATTATTATAGATCATTAGCAAAGTTAACATTATTAACATACAATACAATGACAAAAACATTTCAGCACACATTATACTATTATTATGTATGATTTATGTATTGTATCTTTTAATGTTGTTGTATCTTTTAACTATGACAGACTATCAAGGTCTGTGTTGTGTGAGGCTGTGTCAAGTTAATGTTTGCTTGCTTTCAACAGCTCTACTACTCTTTGTTGATGACATCATCAAATATTATCAATATTTTCCCCGGTCAACTCGCTCTAATAAATCACACCTTGTGGTGGGGACCGTTGAAATTTTTGTGAAAGATTTGTTTTTCTGTTTTGTCTTATTTAAATTCAGCTCCACTTCATGTTTGGTAGTGGTTTCATTTTGGGGTGTGAACGTAGAAAGTAACATAAAAAAATGACAATAAATTAATACTAATTTATTAATGCTTTCATGACGAATAAATTATTGAATTTGAAAAGTGCATTGAACAGTCATCTAGCAATAACAAACTTACTGGTCACCAGTCAAACAAGTGTGTGTTTAATGGTGTACTAGTACAAATGAATACAAAAAGATACAACATAATGTTTTAAGGAAACATTCCAGGCACACATCACATTGATGATGATGTTACTGTTAAGGATTGAGCACATTATGCTGGGCCGCAGCGGGGCGGAGCGAGCCACAGTGCAGCGTGAAATGCTTACCTAGATTTTGAGAACAGTATACTGCCAGAATTTGCGTGCAACTGTACGTAATTATGGATAGCTCTGACGAAAACTTTCTTTTTTTTGCCTGCTGTTAGAATAAGATGTTAATGAACAGCATAGATAAAAAGTTCATCAAAAAAGAAAATGTATAATATGGGTACATCCAATTTGTTCGAAGAGAAAAGTATTCGGCGAATACCATGATCTTTTTTCTGATCTTTTAGCAGACAGAGACAAGTTTTGGGGATATTTTCGTATGACTGTGCACACCAATGCGCTTGTTATAGCACACTGTTGACAGGGCGCAGCGGGGCGGGGCGGGCCGTATCGCACGGACGCTAATCCGTCTCGCAATAATGCGAGCCGCTGCGGCCCGACACAGTGTCCGATAATTCATACATATTGTATTCAAGCGATTTGGGCGGATTTTTGCGCTCCGCCCCGACACGCTTCGGCCCGGCATAATGTGCTCGAACCTTTAAATAACTAGGATGTATACACCAGGTTTTAATTTTCATCATTATGAGGGTGGAGAGGTAAAAGAGGAACAGCAAGGGGCCGTACATTTTAGTGAGATCCAGTAATAATGTAACCTGGTTGTACTTACAGCAGTGCCCCTTTTGCAACACCAAGATCCAAAGTTTTGTTCTCTGCCTACTTTGTACTACTAAGCATCAACCCACCCACTCAAAATGCTTACAAGACCAAGTGTATTGTGCTGCTCAATACGTACATACCTAAAGAACTTCTTACATGAAACTATTGTATTTGAAACTAGTAAGAGATAGTTGTAACAACATCAAGAGTATTCATAAAATAACATACCTTTATTTAAGAAACTGGATACGTTTGTAAATCCATAACATCTTATTACATGCGAAGATCACTGAACCATCTAATTAAAATCAGCTTAAAGTTTTTATATTCAACCTAGAATAGAATAAATAAACTTATTATATACCTAAATAAGATCCCTAGAAATTAATTTTTGGAAATATTTAGACGAACTTCACAGTTCACAAACTAACTTAAATTTTTTTTTAGTTTATCCCGAAGGATAGACAAGGGGAACTAATAAGCCCATACAGCCATTGTCTTTAGTGAAATGAATTCTGAATTTATGATATGGATGATTATGATGATGAATGGAAACGTCGGGAAAATCCTCAAGAAAGTGCAAAATTAGTAAAGATCAAAAAGAATTGCAGAAACAACTTACATGAGCCCATGATGAGATCGTATTCCAACTAAAGTTTTACTTAGCTTACCTGCATATAAAACCAAGCACACGCACTAGATTCACATCACAAGTAAACAAAATATAACTTATCTACCAGAAAACATCACTTTACGGACACATAATAATAATAATAATAATAGGGCAGCTTGTGGCGAGCTGTTGGGAGGTAGCGTTCCCACAGACCTGAAGTACTCCCGGGGGAAGACCCTGTTCCTCATCTCCGGCGCCGGAGTGAAGTCTGACGAGGAACAGTTCCCCCACCTCTGCCTTGCCTTCGCCGGCCGGGCAGAGTGGAGTCGCGATAGCTATGACAGCTCGAGGGTGGACGTGCCCGTCAGTAAGTGGCGAGTTGGCTTCGGTTTAAAGTCCAGGGGCATCCCTCCACCCTAGCCGCTCACCAAATGTTGCCCCCTTTGTCGCTCCATGCGTGCGGCCGTTTCAGGGGGCCCATGAAATGAGTCGGCGAGTCACCGCCTGCCACCAAACAATTATGAGACTTAGTTGTAATGGCAGGCGTCGGTTAGTCTCCTTCAATAGCCCAGTTACCCAACCCCACCCAACATTCAGCCCCATAGCCCATGACCTTTGTTTCCATCGCATGACATAGATCTGCACTCCAATAGTCTTGCACATGGCGGGGACCATCGCCGGATGTATCATATTGTGCGGTCGGCGATGGTATCCGCCATGTGTATCCCACACCATATTAAAGTTCTCTAAAAAGGGCCTCTACATCTTGGCCACGGCCCGATGCACGCCTCTCAAAGGACCGGGACTCTGTAGTCCCGAGAATTTAAACAGAGATATAATAATAATAAAATTCTTTATTGTACACACAAAAAAAAATTTTTTGGTACATGGGCGAATTTAATGCTATAAAGCATTTTCTACCAGTTAACCCAATTACTGGAGAAAAGCTTAGGGCCGTACAATAAAACGAATAACATTAATAAAAATAAAATATCTTAAGAACTACTTACACCGACAAAGACAAATCACAATATACACTATAGGTACTTATGTCTCATTTTGTAGCGTCGTGTGGTATTTCTGCACCCTTGACTTAAAAACCGCTGCCGAAGAAGACTCTCGTATCTCCAGCGGAAGCTTATTCCAGAGACGAACAGCCGTGGCCAAGAAGGAGTTTGAAAACAGCGCCGCACTACGCTCAGGCACCCGAAGGGTTTTATTGCGTGAGGCGCGGAGAAGACGTTCGTCTGAATTAAAGAATTCAAGACGTTTGTAAGCCATTTACAAATTAATTTTGATTTTCACAAGAAAATTACACCCGCTCTCTTCCAGATTTTCCCGCCGAATCAAGATAAAATATAACTCGAAAAATCTCTGGATATCATTCAAAATATGAGATGTTTGCGAGTGAAACGACCGAGTATGGTGGCAACTGGTTTATTACTAAGGAATGACAACTCCGGCGCCCTGTCGTGCGCACATCTATACCTAGATATACATCATTCCTCTACACTAATTTTCGAACCTGATAACAAAGAAACAATCTTTTAGTAAAAATTAAAACTATTTTCATAACTTATAATTAATCTTTTTTCTTGGGCGTAAACTACGTGTACGAGGAAGCGACGGATCAGGCGATCCCGGCGTGACATTAGCATTCGTTTGTTGAGATGTTGTCGCAACTGACAACGTCTGGGAATCAGCAATTGGTGCTTTTACCAGAGTCCCTCGCTCACTCTCTTCACTTTCACAATCACCCCAATTCTCCTCCTCCTCATCCATAAGTGCAGTACGGGGATCAGTTACGATATTATTTTTTTTATTTTCCCCATTACCCAAAGGTAGTGCCTGATCCACAATCATTTCATTGGTACCCGAATTCACTATAGGGTAAACAGACAGTCATTGGACACTGAATAGTTATTGGACAGTCCCTTTTGATTTGCTAAAAATAAGATAACAACAAATAAAAAGCGACATCTATATCTATTACTTAAATCTATAAGTTCCTAACATTGTTATAGTTCATATATTTTGTAACAGATGACAGTAGTAAACTGTCAAAAAAAATATTTCCCGGCGGCTGTCACGGAAACGGATAATTGTCTTGAAAAATAATTATTTTTATAAGGTTGAGTCTAAAGTTTTGTTACGATTTTGGCATAGTGGTAATTGATATTGTTTTGGCACCTCGGAGATTGGTAAGATATCATACAATTTACATGATAAATGGACTTTTATCTCATAAATGTTATATTTTCAGGTTATTTTCACCTGTCCAGTAATTGTATGGTACAATTTGAAAAAATCTATTATTGGACAGTGTCCAATAACTATTTTTTTTTTCAGAGGTTTGAGTTTCTATGATGTTTTTTGCGTTCATTTTAAACATTTAAATTCCTTATGACGTACTTTCAATTTCAAGTATCACAGACTATTCTGTCAGTTATTGGACACTGTCCAATAATTGTCACTTATTGTGTCCAATAATTGTTTGCTTGCAGGTTGAAGTCTCAAAAATGCCTAAGGGAAAAAAGAAAAATTATAACTCTAATAATATGCTTTTAGCACTCAGGGAATTACAGGAAACGGAAAACCCAAAGATAAGAGAAATTGCCCGAAAATATGACATTCCAAAGTCCACACTGCATTTTAAATTAAAAAATCCTTGTCATAGGACTTCCTTCGGACCGCAACCAGTTTTAACAAATGATGAAGAGTCTATCTTAGAACTTTGGATTATAAGGTTAATGAAGAAGGGTTTTCCTTTAAAAATTGAAAATTTGAAACGTAGTGTATCCAAATTTCTTAAGGAAAATCCACGGCCAAATCCTTTTAAGGATAATTATCCTGGGGATGGGTGGGTAAAAGCATATTTAAAAAGACACCCGAACATTGTCCAACGGACTAGTGAAGGAGTTACACAGTCTAGTGCAAATGTCTCAGAACAAGATATTCGGAAATGGTTTGCTGAGATACACCAGTATTTAAAAGAAATTGGTCTTTTGCAATTGTTGGGTGACCCTACTCGAGTATTCAATGGGGATGAAAGTGGTTTTCAGTTGTGCCCAAAAACAGGGAAAGTACTAGCTGTCAAAGGAATTAAAAATGTATACAGCATAGACACTAATAATTCCAAAGAGTCAATTACGGTCATGTTTACGTTCTCAGCTTCTGGAGAAGCTTCTCCACCCATGGTTGTCTACAACTACCAGCGAATTCCACAAAAAATTTCTGATGGGATTCCAAAACACTGGGGTGTAGGACGAAGTGATAATGGGTGGATGACTTCAGAACTATTTTTTGAATATATAGGAAATGTTTTCTACCCATATTTACTACTAAAAGGCGTAGCACTGCCAGTCATATATTTTCTAGATGGACACAAAGCCCATCTCACCTACAGTGTAAGTAAATTATGTAAAGAATTGGGCATTGAGCTTATAGCGTTGTACCCAAATGCAACACGCATTCTACAGCCGGCTGACGTAGCTGTTTTTCGGCCGGTTAAGGCGGCATGGAAAGATACAGCAAGGACCTGGCTTATGAATAATCCAGGTGAGTCAATAACAAAAGTTAATTTCGCCGGTATCCTTGATGAAGCTCTTGAAAAATCTATAAAGCCTGAAACTTTGATCAACAGATTCAAAGCTTATGGATTGGTGCCTTTTAATCCTGATGCGATTGATTACGAGAAATGTTTGGGCAGCGATAAACATAATCAGACTCAGAACCCCCAACATCAAGAACGTGTTTTATCGTTTTCTCAATTCAGCCAAATAGTTGGATCAACGAAACTGGCGCAGTTAGAAACTTATAAAAACTTAGACAGTACTAATGAAGATTTCCAAATTTTACATAGTATTTACGATGCATTTACATCATCATCTTCAAATTCAGAAAGACGTCGTTCACCAATACCTGAAACTTCAATTATAGCACAGGATACTACTCACCAAGCGCTTGAAACTGTTTCAGAGGTCCAAGAGCGAATACCACAAGACGATTTGATACAAATTTCAGATCTAGTTTATTTAAATTTATCTCCCATAGAATCCAATGCTAATACTAACAAGGACTTTCAAGATATTCCTTCAGAACTAACTATGGCTACCGAGAACTATGAATTTTTCTTGCAATTTTCCTATTTTATTAATTTATTTTGTGACCAATAAGTTCCAAATAATAATTTTAAGTTGTTACTCTTCTTAAGTTTTTCATAAACTTTATTTTTCAGATTTTATTTCTTTAAATATTTATGATCTCTAACGTTTGAGACTGATTAGAGTTTAGTAATGAATAATTTACATATGACTTAGTTTTCAGAGGTGTTTATATATTTTTTGAATTAAAAACGCTATTTTTGTTCTAATAATATTATACATAATGTTCTTATAGTGTTTTATTACGTGTTTAACTATAATTTTACTATATTAATTAACTGTCCAATAATTGTTTCCGACCGTCCAATAATTATAATTTTTGTCCAATAACTGTGTTTTTTGTTAATTTTTTTAAATATAATAATATTTTTCAACTGTTCACAAGAAGTAAGGTTTTTAATTAATTGTTATGATAGCTCATTTTATCTAGTTTCCAAATATATCTACAGTTTATGAGATACTGAAATAGTCGAAGGAAAAAAAATCTTCAAACTATTTTATTCGCTTAATTGTCCAATGACTGTCTGTTTACCCTAGATTGATCAGGAACATCTGCCTGAACAGTAGTTGATGATGCCACCGGCGGCGGCAGAGGACACTTATCTGACTTAGTTTTACTCGTCTCGTCTGCAGGTGGTCTACTATTTTGGGTACTGTTCATTTTATTTTTATTTTTCAGTAACTGATCCACGTGTCTGATACATGAAACCTTATGGTCGTAAATAAAAACTTTATACATTCTATTTCCTACTTTTTCTTCTATTTTCCCTAATTGCCAACATTCTTTTCGTGCGCTGTACCACCGAGCCCAAACAATATCGCCAATTTCAAAATGTCTTCTATTAACTAATGTACAATTTTCATTTGAATTTTCGATTTTTATTTGTGACGGCGATATTAGGTCAAGTCGTGATCGCAATTTCCTCCCAAACATTAATTTGGCAGGTGTTTCACCAGTGGTACAGTGAACAGTATTTCTATACTCAAATAAATATCCTAACAATTTCTCATGCACAATATGTTGAGCTAAATTATCTTTTAAAACACATTTAAGCATCTTTTTACATGTACGTACAGAGTTTTCTGCCTGTCCGTTGCTACACGGATGATAAATGGGTGATGTTTTATATTCTATACCATTGCCGGAACAGAAGGTATTGAACTCCGCTGAGTTAATCTTTACGTCGTTATCAGAAACCAATACACATGGAATTCCAAAAATAGAAAAAATATTTTTTAATTTGGATATTAGAGCTTGAGTTGTAGTACCGTTATGCATGTATAAGCACTCTAACCATTTACTATAAGCATCAACTACAACCAAATATACCCTTTGCCCTATAGACATGTAATCAATATGGACACGTTGCCAAGGCGCTGACGGACGCGGCCAAGGTGAAGGAATTTCCTTCGGTGGCGACGCCCTTACGCTGATACAAATATCGCAAGCAGCTATATAATCTTGGATATCGGCGTCGATATGTGGCCACCACATTCTTGACCTCGCGTTACATTTCATTTTAACTATACCTAGATGTGTACTATGTAATTCACGCAGCATACGTTCCCTCAACGCTAAAGGAATAATGATTTTATGTCCCCGCATTAAATAACCGTTTTCATATTGTAAGTCCGACTTGCACTGGAAATATGGTTGCACTAATCTACAGTTTATTTTTCGGGGCCAACCCTTTGACATATATTTAATAACTGTTTTTAGGATTTCATCATTTTCCGTAGCCGCTTTTATATCTGTAACAAATACGGCTGGAGTACATGCGTCTAAAAACTTTAGTGAACTATATGCATCAAATTCCTTTTCACTGTTACATATTGTATCCGCTAGGGGCGCCCGCGAGAAGTAATCTGCTACTACGTTATTTTCGCTAGACGTGTACTGTACTACGTAGTTATATGCCGATAGTATGATAGCATATCTTTGGAGACGTAGTGCTGTCGTTACTGCAATACCGGTTTTATTGTTAAATATAGAGACTAGGGGTCTGTGGTCTGTTTTCAATATGAACGGTTCATTACGGCCATATAAATATTGGTGGAATCGTTTAACCCCAAAGATAATAGCGGTTGCTTCTTTTTGTATTTGACTATAATTGCGTTCGCTTGCTGTTAAAGACCTAGACCCAAACGCTAAAGGACGTTCGCTACCATCGTCTTCACGTTGCGAGAGAACCGCGCCCAGGCCGGACGGCCCGGCGTCGACCGTCAGCACTAACGTGGCGGTAGGCTCAAAATGCGCCAGTACGCGCTCCGAAGCAAGCTCGCGTTTTACCTGGTACATCGCGCGCCTTTGGGGTTCGCCCCACTCCCATTTTGCGCCTGCTCGAAGTAAATTATGTAAAGTACTCATTATAGCCGATGCATTCGGTACAAAACTCCTATAGTAGTTCACTACCCCCAGAAATCTCTTCACTTCTGTAACGTTAGTAGGTTCAGGTGCGTCAATTATAGCCTTAACTTTATTTGGGCATGTTTGTATGCCCTTTTTATTTATTACGTAACCCAAATACGTCACACTGTCTTTAAAAAATTCACATTTCTCCTGTTGTAATCGTAAACCTGCATTACTAAGCCGACTCAAAACTTGACGTAATCTATTCAAATGTGTTATCTTGTCTTGACCTTGGACACAGATGTCATCCAACCAAACGCTCACGCCCTCTATGCCCGAAAGTAATGTTTCCATTGATTTCTGAAATATCGCAGGTGCGTTTGCCAAACCATAGACAAGACGGGTATATTTAAAAAGCCCCTTCGAAGTATTAATCGTAGTTAGCTCCTGAGAAGCGTCACTTAATAAATATTGGTTATATGCGTTTTTAAGGTCAATTTTTGAATAATGCTCGCCTCCTCCCAACTTAGCAAATACCTCCTCAATTCGGGGTAAAGGATATTTATCTATAACGAGATCCTTATTTAACGTGATAGAGTAATCGCCAGCCAGTCTCACCTGGCCATTCGCTTTTAGCACTGGAACTATCGGTGTTGCATACTGAGAAGTATTAAGAGGTACCAAAATACCTAAACTTACTAACCTATCTAGCTCCTTCTCAACCTTGTCTTTTAAGGCAAAGGGTACAGTGCGGGGCTTGAAAAATTTTGGAATTGCATTTTCTTTCAATTCTAAGTGAACCTTGAACTTATTAAAAGTGCCTAACTCATCACGCCAGAGTTCCGGGTATTGTTCCAGCAATGTTTTGACATCTTCATCATTACTGCTTATACTATTTAATTTTATTGTTAATACTAGGTTAAAGGCAGACATAAAATCGCGACCCAGTAAGGGCGGACCTCCATTTTCTATTACAAATATTTTCATTTTTTTTGTTTCGTTATTAAAAGTGACACTGGCAATGAAATAACCAAGTGGCGCGACCTTATGTCCGTTATATAAGCACATTTTAATACTACAATCATATAATTTTATTTCTGAAAACTTCTCATTAAATAATTTTGCTGATATAACTGACAGCCCGGAACCAGAATCTAATTCCATAGTTAGAAATTTTTTTTCCACTAATAAACTCACTTCAATAGGCTTAGAAGTCACATACCTGAGATTAAAGTTATCACATTGCTGACACTGCTCACAACCGGTTTTGTCGATCACGCTAGATTCACACTGGTGCAGATTATTTACGAAAGAACACTTATTATTGTTACCACACACTTTTTTTAAATGCCCTTTTACACCACATTTTTGGCAACGGTAATTTTTAAAACGACATTTTTTTTCTGAATGATTTTTCATTCCACACACTGAACAACCTTCTTGCGTACGCGACTCACGGCTCCGCGCTGAGCCACCGACGTCGCCGGCGGCGGTGGCGCGGCGTCGTGCGCTGCCGCCCTCGCTTCTGCTGTACTCCTCATGAGACGCACGATAAATCGGTTCCTCCTTCATAGTGTCCACCGTCCCAGATGTTACCAATACCTTTGCCTCTCTAACACATTCTGCTTGTTCGGCTATCTCTAAGGCCCGTGTGAAGGTCAAGGTCGAAGCGTTTTGCTCAAATAATTTATCGCGCTCAGGACCCGAGCCCAGACCAAGGACGAAACGATCCCTAAGGTTCGTTTCCAAGGCGGTGCCAAAGTCGCAGTAGCTTGCTAGACCTCTAATTCGCGCCGCCCAGTCTCCTAAAGATTCGCCTGGACTTCTCATTGCCGCGTGGAATTTTGCCTTGTCAGCAAAGGAACACTGTTTGGGCTTGAAATGGCCATCGAGTAATGTAACCAGTCTTGTGTAATTTAAGTCCTCCAAGTTACTCGGATACGCTAGGTTACGCACTAAACGGTAAGATTCGTCCGAAAGGTGCATAATGAGAATACCACTCTTTTTTTCTTCATCTATCTCATTTACTTTGCAAAACTGAGTTAATCGGCCCTTAAATATGGCCCACTCACACGTTTTATGGTCGAAAACTGATAAACGACATTTTAATTTCAAATATATGCACTATGTAGGTACGCGTAAAACTATCCTCGTCGCCACTGAGATGTTTGCGAGTGAAACGACCGAGTATGGTGGCAACTGGTTTATTACTAAGGAATGACAACTCCGGCGCCCTGTCGTGCGCACATCTATACCTAGATATACATCAAAATATCATTTATAAAATAAAAAATAATTGCAGAAACAACTTACATGAGCTCACTAAGAAATCGTATTCCGAGTTTCCAGCTTTTCCCGCCGAATCAAGTTAAAATATAACTCAAAAATCTATGGATATCATTCAAAATATCATTTCTCTCTACTATTCGGGGCGGGAAAAGCTGGAAGGGAGCGGATGTAATTTTTTTGTGAAAATCAAAATTTATTTGTAAATGGCTTGCATGTGTCCGTAAAGTGATGTTTTCTGGTAGATAAGTTATATTTTGATTACTTGTGATATGAATCTAGTGCGTGTGCATGGTTTTATACGCAGGTAAGCTGAGTAAAACTTTTGCCGGAATACGATCTCTTCATGGGCTCATGTAAGTTGTTTCTGCAATTATTTTTCATTTTGACTAACTTTACACTTGTTCTTGAGGATTTTCCCGACGTTTCCATTCATCATCATCATTAATCATCCATCATATGTTCAGAAATCATTTACTAAAGACAATGGCTGTATGGGCTTAGTTCCCCTTGCCTTTCCTTCGGGATAAATTAAACAAACAAAACTAGTCCCTATGTCCAGCGAGCAACGCCATTTGCATTTTTTGTGGATAATTGAGTGCCAAATCCGAATAATAATTACTATTATATTAATTATTATCCAGTTAGCTATTTATTAAAGCAATTATCGCTTTTAAATTCAGGAAATATACCCAGAATGTACAATTCTAACAAACAATGTAAGTTTACATCTTGATCCAAACCATGTCGGCGGCGTACCTATTTTTCTTTTGAACTGTGTTTTTATCAAGTACTACATGTTTGCAATGTTTTTTAGTTGTTCAAATGTATTTACATGAATAACTCTGTATTGATTATACTGAAAGGGTTCAAGAAATTACGCTTTTCAGGACTTTGCATTTAATCCAAATTAACTACGTTTCCTCACCTACCTATTTCATTCCTATAGATGCTACTTTCATTTATTATGTACCATTTAATATCTAGCTAGGAGGTACTTTTAACAAAAACATTTTATTGCTCCACAAAGTGCAGGCATCAAAACATTTAAATTACATGACCCATATTAAGTCAACATTTTTCTAACCTTATAGTTACAGTCTGAAATGCTGAATGAGATCACTATCTTTTCTTGTCTCTCTCATGTGTGTACAATTTTTACACAGATAACACTCGTCACTCCGGACGCTACACCAACATGTCCAATTTTGTCCCCGGTTCTGAGGTAAATATGGAATATAATTTTTATTCTACCTATTCTCTATTTGTAAATAGTTTATAACAAAAAAAGAATATTTACAAGCTAACAATAATTCATTTACTTTAGGTAGATGTCTTCATACAATTATTTTTAATAAACCTGTTATCTAGTTAAATATTTTTGCAGAGAACAAAGGCTGTCAAAAACATTATCGTTATTTTATTTTGCTGTTAAATGGCATAGTACCAAATTAAATATTCCTGAAACTTTCTGTGGTTTCAACATTATTTCATTATGGTCGATTCCGGCAGTCACACTAAGGTCCTATTTACATAATCTTAGTATTTAGCAGATTGCTTTAGGATAGTACAGTTGATACATGTAAGCGCTACTTGCTTTAGTACGGTTCTACTTGACTCTCAAGTTTAATCATATTTTTTTTTCAAGTACCCCGCGCTCGCGCAAACCCCGGTGCGTCACTCGCCTCTTCCCTCGTTGTGTGTAAACACGTAATTTAGTAAAGTCTTTAGGAGAGTGCACAAGGGCCGTGAAACGCGTGCGTGTATGTTGATTTTTAAAGATGGCTAAATGGTCGAAAGATACAATAATTTTTTATCTATTTTAAATAAAATGTCTTCTATTTGTTCCATAGGTAACTTGACACTATTTTGCGTAGAGTAGCACGTATTTGGCGACGTCGTTGTGCGTTCATTGTGGTGTGGAAATTATACTCTACTGGAAGACATGTAAACGTTCACTTGCAGCACACTAAAGCACTAAAGAACTTGCCTTTCAAGTTGAACTAAAACACTCCTAAACACTAAGATAATGTAAATCAGGCTTTAAACCTAAACATAAATTTAGTCCTTCCTGTCCTTTTCTCTCTCAGCCATTTATATTTATTTACCTAAAGTAATTAGGTACAATTAACAGATAATAACCTAGGAATACAGTATAAGGTATATTATGGTTTAGGGCTGACTATTATCCTAAGTAAAAGTACACAACATGCTAATGCTTATAATAAGGGTAGGGTCAGTTAATCAGACCCACAAAAACGTTAAGATACTGTCATATGTGCTAACAATAAATCTTATAGACTAAAACTAGGAGGAAATACATAGAAAGTTGTTAAAAAAAACGATTAAATTAAATTAAGTGGAAGTGGTGCATTCTGACTGAGTAGGAGGGTTAAACAAAATATATTTAAGGCAAGTCTGGAATCTCTGCAGCCTGCAATCAAATATATCGATAGTCCTGTGCAGTGGCGGCTACTGACATTTTTATATGGGAGTTCACATTTTTTTTATATATGAGCGCATGCAAAATTATTATTAGTTTGGAAACGCCGCGCGTGATCACTCCCTTAACGAATGAATCTATCCTCACCACAGGACATTAATCCTCCCTCACTCTTATTAAAATTCAGATGACCTAATTAAACACATTAAAGACAATCATATCGCGTTCTAACTCGGACTAAGCGAATTAATGTGAGCGGCGCTCCAGATTAGGCTAATTTTTCATACGAAATCTTCTGTTTCACGCGTTGGCCTATGTCGGTATGTCTCTTTCGCACTCATTGAATACAGTACTAGGAATCGTACCAAATTTCGTTTCATTGGAGCGCGATCGCTAGCGCTCCACTCGATACATAAGATTACAACTTACTTGAGACGAACGCGTAGACACTATTGTATAATCATAGTAGAATTGAAAGATAATTATAAATATAGAGAAATATAGATTGCCTATGTAATCTTCGTGGGTGGGAGTGCTCTGCACCAGCGCTCCTTAGGACGAGCCGCCAGTGGTCCTGTGCTTGATCGTAATATCATTGTATGGACGACACATTCTGACTATAGGGTTAATATAGGAGGTATTGGCATATATTTGAAGATCGCGGGCTCTAAATTTTGTTTTAAGTGTGATTAGGGACAGAAGAGAGGGGGAATCAATAGAGGAATGCAAAATCTTATGAAGGCACGTCAACGATGCATACATGCGGCGGTTATCTAGAGACGTCATATGGAAATGGCGTAACCGATCGTCGTAAGATCTAAGTTTACGGCGAAGCCCTGTTCTGTAGCAAAGTGCGTTTACTAGTTTCCTTTGCACTCTCTCAATTTGTATAGACATCGTTTATGTTAAGAACGGAGAGAGACCTGACTAATTTAGGTTAAGGTTTAAGTGTGACTGCTATTATATGAAATTTAAAAATCCATATTTAGCAATATTTTTAAGTAAATGAATCAAACGTAAGTCTTTGACAGTCATTAATGATAGATAAAGCATTTGTTACTTTTTCTAATAGTTTTTGTTACTTTATCATCACAGCATGAAGCAGAGCTGCGTGACTTCCGGTACTGGCTAAAAGTCAATAGCTATTCTTTGACTGCACCCAGACTTTACAATCTATCTGCCAACATTACGAGTGGTGAAAAGCCTGAACAGTACAAGCTTTGAAGCCTCTCGTGATGATTGGTTCCCACCAATGGTATTTTTGATTTGTATTTCGAGGTTATAGATTGAATTGGCCTGTGGTGAGATGTTGAAAAGATTGAAGTCAAGGTCGCTCAAAGGAGAGCTTGCTAGGTTGAGAAAACACTATGTTCACAACACTAGTGCTTGTGCACATACTGGGTTCTCTAGACTAAGTAGACAGTAAGCTGCACCCCATTCCTACATGAAACAGCCCTCTGAAATTGCGTCTGATTGTAGAGTAGGTTCAATTTCATTGGGTGTACATGAGAGGAATGCTAGGGGTATGGGTGATGTGGGCCACCCTCATGCGAGTGTGTGACGGATGAGTGCTGTAGTGTGTGTGTGTGTGTGGTGCAAGTGGGGGCTGCGCACACGCCCGCGCGGCGCCGGAGTCTGCCGCGCCGAGCGAGACCGCGGGCTGACACGTGAGTACTCTGGGGCGAGGCCACAAAATTTATGTTTTTATAGCATCATACAATGGTGCGTTGTTAATTCGCAGTGTTGTGGCCTCGCCCTATGTCCCAGTAATAGTTGATTTACTGATTTAGTAATAATAGTTTAGATTTACATTGCTTATTGATAATATAGTAAAAAATGTGTAAAAGAGATACATTCGTACCTACTTTTGTTATTTTATATTATCTATTGTGGTATGTATATGGTATTTGTTGGTTATGTATGACAAAATGAAAGAGAGGTGTTTAATAAATCTTCTGTTAAAGATGCTAATGATCAGGGTATCAGGCTTCTTTGAAATGAACTGTAACTGACAATTCAACATTGACTTTATTTATTTTCTTGAAGTTTTGCTGACAATCCTTTTGCTTAGCATATCAACAGGCCAGTTGGCTATCTTTTTGATAGTTCATAGTGGTCACCCATTAAAACTGAATGATATGAAACTGTGTTGTCAAATACTCTTTGCCACTTCCATTTCTTTTGGGTGATCATCACTCAGTATGAACTGTCAAAGACATCTGATAGGCCTGGAGAATAAACATGTCTCTCGAATATGGACGTAGATATAGTGTATTGTGTATATAGCAGCAGCAGCAGCCCCCCACCCCGGCACGCCCCGCGCCCGCGCCCGCGCAGGCGCAGAACCAGCAGAACTTGCAGCCGGTACAGGTGCGTGTAGTTAGTGTTGAGATTTGGAAGTACAAGAATGGTCTAAAGACGTTATAATGTGGTATCCCTGTGGGGATACGGAACAGAGGTAGAGAGTATGATGGGCAACGAAATGAGAAAGAAAGTGAAAAATTCTAAGGGAGGCCTTTGCCGAGGGGCAACTTACAAATTAGAAGAACTTAAAAAACCTACAACTAAACTCCCATCAGCAAGGAGTAAAATAAAATTTGTAGCAATGTCAGAATTTCTATCAGAGACCTAGAAATTGATATTAACTAGCAAATTACATCTCTTGAACGTAATAAAAAAAAATGGCCAGTATTCCTATTTCCCATTCTCTACTATAGTGACTACTTCCTCACTACAACTGAAGTGGTTGCCCTCAGATGCAGGAGTCGTACCTTAGCCACGAGGACGTGGAGATGAAGGTGGATATGAAGGTGGAGCCGCAGACCGACGCGCCGCCCGCCGACCCCGTGCGCCCGCACTGGATGAAGTCCAAGCTGCCGGGCGGTGAGTGGCCATGCATCTAGGGTTACCATATCTCAGGATTTGTCCTGAGATTTCAGGATTTTCGACTTTTCTCAGAATTGCGGCCGGATTTTGCAAATCTCGTGATATCCCAGGGTTTTTAAAGATATCTTTAATTCTTTAAAAGTTAAACCAACTAACAATAATCTTCTTTTGGTAATAACTGAACAGTTAAAATCTATACTTATTTATCCAAGTGAAACAAACTAAAAATAATATTTAGGTAACAACCGCGTCCCGCCGCTTCGAGTGCGATGTGCAAGTTGCAACGCGTGAGCTAGATCTGCAGTGTATAAAACTATAATAATACGTTTTTGAGAGAAAATTTTTAAGCTGTATACAAACTGTAAAATCTCAGGACTTTTTCATGGAAATCAGGCCTTTTCTCTGGTCTTTTGATTTTTTCATCTGGTAACCCTACATGCATCAGACATCAGCTTACATTTACCCACTGCTGGGTATACGTCCTTTCCCTACTAGGTGTTCCACTTCAGTTCCCAGTAAGAGATGTTGATTGTCCATCAGTTTGGTAGTCTGCTTACTGGACGGTTCTGGGTAGCCACTCGCTCACTTGGCTTTCTTAAGATACGCCAATCCCTATGCCTGGCAGGTATCTACTACCCATTCCACTGTGGTACCCTGCTGGTGATGTTTACCCATCAGTCTGGTAGTCTGGTTTTGGGTAGCTTCTTGAATTTTTTAAGATGTCTTATCATGTCTGGCAGGTAACTTTACGGAATTCGCTCGCCTTTGTTTCTGGTCTATATAAATTATTTTTGCGTACAAGAGTATAAGACCGCGAACAATCGGATTGTTGAGATTTCGGCGCGGGTACCGTATGGAGTGTAACGGTCGGTTCATATCTTCAGTTCAGATCCGTCGAGCGTATCTCCAGGTACAGGCAAACGTACGCTCGACGCACTAACTATTTTGTACATTAATGACCTACCAGAAACAATTCCCCATAAAAGTGTATTGTTTGCCGATGACATATCAGTAATAGTTTCTTCTGATAAAAATATGTCTCTTAAAAATCATGAAATAACTATAAATAATACAATTGCATCAATAATACAATGGCTTGGAAAAAATAACCTCCAAATTAATGTTAAGAAAAGTAAATTCACAAATTTTTATAATCTAACTGACAAATTGCAAATAAATTATAATGGACAATCTTTTATAGAAGCAAATGACACGACGTTTCTTGGCGTAAATATAAACCAAAAGCTAAATTGGAAGGAACAAACTACCAAAGTATGTAATAAACTAAATAGGTTTGTGTTTGCTCTTCATAGACTGACCAAAGTTGCGTAAAAAAAAACGGCTAAAATAGCATACCATGCCTACGTTGAATCAGTCCTACGATATGGTCTGATTATCTGGGGTAACGGTGTAGATATTAACAAAGTCTTTATTGCCCAAAAAAAGTGTATACGAGCTATCTGCGGAATAGCACAGGACGTATCCTGTAGACCATATTTTAGAGAATTGGGTATTCTTCCTCTTCCTTGTCTTTATATCCTGGAAACAACTTTATTTGTAAAACAAAATTTACATGACGTCTTTGATATATTTAAGAAAGTTAAAGAAAGACCAACCAGGTACCCAAATAAATTAGTACTCGATACAATGCATAGGACTTCACGATACAAAAAGAATTGCCTTAGTTTTAGTATAAAGGTGTACAATAAAATACCTGAACGATTTAAAGAGTTAGCCCCTAACAAACTTAAAACTATGTTATTTCGGTGGCTTCTACAAAATACATTTTATTCTATGCAAGAGTTTTTCGAACATAAAGAAAAATGACGCTATAGGCACAGCCTGTGTTAGCCCTGAGCTGGACCCTTGAATGATTGCATGCTACTGCTGGTAAAATTTGTAAATTATAAGTTAATATTATTTTTTAATTTTATTCTTTTCATTTAAAATTTTAAAATCAATTGTGATTGCAATTTTGTAAATATACAAATGTAGTTATTTTGAAGTAGGTAAAACTTTTTCTTGCATGCTGTATGTTTATGGCTGTATAGGAGATTCTGTACTTATATAATCCACCACCTGTAATGTACCCTATACAATAATAAAAAAAATAAAATAAAAATAACGTATCATCGGTTGAGTGTGAACAGCCGAGTGTTTTTCTATACATTTTGTCTGTTCTGGCGTTACGCGACCGATAATTCGCAACGCATGTTCCGTCATTCCGTTATGAACCGACCCTAAATACTTGCGCCCATAGAGCAACTTTCGCCACATATACACTGAACCATGTGCTAGCGTGTTGATACTATGTTAAAGTTACCTCTATTGGCTTGCAGTAAAGAAGGTGCCGACCCGCGAGCGCCGGCGCAGACAGAACGAGACCCTGCGCAGACTCATCACGCCCAAGAACGCGCTTATGGTGCTCAATGAAATGCTGACCAATGAACAAGTCAACAATGTGAGTTACTGTCGTTGAGGCCTCACTGTTCTTGTAGAGAAATTCCACAAACTGTGCTGGTCATATGAACAATGCTTATGTATTTTTTTATTTTTTTAAAAATTTATTTATATCACACATCATTTGACACATAATTATATCTTTCACATAGGTATAATATAAAATTCTATAAGTTTTTCTATATACCTATCTATATGTGAAAGTAAAAACATAATATACATCACCATTATCCTATCAGCCTATTCAGTCCACAAGGCTCGATCTTCCGTTTTCGCCATCCATATGCACACATACACAGTAAATAGTGGACTGTGTTTAAATTCAAGCAAAATAAAAAAGTGTTGGCATTCTAGTGAAGGAACTATTTAACTCAACAACAGACTGGAGATCCAAAATGTGTATTTTTTATTCTCTGAAAAACTAGTTCTTACCTGAATGATAATTTATCGACACGTACGTGCACCTCCCACAGCAATTCAAAGTGGAGCCGACCGCGGTGTCTCCGTTCTACAAGGCGGCCAACACCAACAGCTTCTGTGCCGAGCTCGCGCTCAACGGCAAGAACTACCGCGGATATGGTGAGACTACTCTAGACAGGGGCGGATCCTGATATTTTTAGATGGGGGTTCACATTTAAAAAAATTAATATGAGCGTATGCAAAATTACTGTTTGGAAACGCCGCGCGTGTTCACCCCGAACGAATGAAATGACCCTCACTGTTATTAAAATTCAGATGACCTAATGAAACACATTAAAGACAATCATATCGCGTTCTAACTCGGACTAAGCGACATTTAGTGGCCGTACGCACACTACGAATTAATGTGAGCGGCGCTCCAGATAAGGCTAATTTTTCATACGAAATCTTTTGTTTCACGCGCCGGCCTATATCGGTATCTCTCTTTCGCACTCATTTAATACAATTCTAGGAATCGTACCAAATTTCTTTTTATTGGATTACAACTTACTTGAGACGAACGCGTAGACACTATTGTATAAACATAGTAGAATTTAAAGATAAATATAGAGAAATATAGATTGCCTATGTAATCTCGTGTGTGTGAGTGCACTGCACCAGCGCTCTTTAGAACGAGCCGCCGCCGGTGACTAGACTATTGCTGATTACCGTGTATCTACAGGAAATAAGTAAATCAGTGCATTTCTATAAATTAGACTATCTCTCCAGTTCCCTTTAACTTGGGGTCTTCCACTCAACCCTTTTATCCGTCACCTCGATACGCACCACAAGTTTTGACTGAACTTTTTTTAATTGTTGTAGGCGAGACCAAGATGGCGTCGCGAAACGCGGCGGCCGAGCAAGCGATCCGCGACCTGATCATCCAGCGCATGGAGAAACTCGCTGCCGCGCCGCCCGCCGCTCCGTCCGCCGCGCCGCCCGCCGCCAACGCGCTGCTCCCTGCCGATCTGGACCAAGGTACGTTACATATAAAGTTATATATACAGGGTGTAAAAAGACAACAATGTTTTTTAATACCTCATATTCTTTGTAAGGTTACAATCATTTTCTTCAATGAAACCAACCCTGGGACAAAAAAGTTATGAAAAAATACTCTCAATATATTCATTTGATGAATAAAACTAACATTATGACCGATTTCAGATGGATTTATGTAAAAAAATGATAATATTAATGTAACTTTGGATCTCACTATTGTTTGGGTGGACTGTAGGTTTTTGGTAGGTCGCTGGATGGTTCTTGGTGCAGATAAAATGAGAAGACTAGGAGAAATCTTGAGAGAGTTTATTGCGCTTCACATGGAACCGAGAGAGAGAGTGTTGCCACAAATAATTACAAATATCCCTACAATATGTTAATGTTGCCAACATTAATTGCAACATGCTGCGCCTTAACAGAAAACAAAGTTAAAAAACTCAACAGTAAATAAACTAAAGGAAGGTGGCGCTATGTTATTATAACTAATAACCAATAATAGATTGGTCAACAAAAACAATGAGATTATAACTAATCACAACCAATGACTAATAACAGATTGGCTAACAATGAGATAACTAGTGCCGTCTGGCATATTCATGATACTCGTTTACTAATTAATTTAATAGCAAAAAAACAATAGACTGATAATGCGGCATATGTAGGAATTAAATTATGTGTTTTATACAATATCAAAATAACTAATCTAGTGTTATTCGAATAAATCAGGAAACTTAAAATAAACTTAAATTTTAGAAAATTCTAAAATATACTTAAATATACAATTGTTAAAAGATTACAAGTTTTCATCTTCTATAGGTAATATACATATTTTATGTATGGCACGAATGTGTATTTTATTATTAGAGGTTTTGACCTCCACTGCCCTTATGTTTCCATCGTGTCCTGAGAACAATCTTATAATTCGTGCCATAGGCCAATACATAGACGGTACATTATCTTCTCTTAAAATTACTAAAGCACCCAATTTAACATTACATTTTTCAATCTTCCATTTTGGTCTATTTTGTAATACATTTAAATAATACTTATGCCAAAGTTTCCAGAAGGCTTGTTTCAAACGTGTACATAACTGCCAAAACTTAAGTCTATTTTCTGGTACATCACATAAATTATTTTCTGGGTACATAGTAAGAGAGCTACCTATAATAAAATGACCAGGTGTCAAATAACAATAATCATTTGGATCACATGACAATGGTAATAATGGTCTAGAGTTAAGTATTGCTTCAATTTCGGTAAGTAGAGTATTAAGTTGTTCATATGTTAACACAGTTTTTTGTAATACTCTTTTTAAATGGTATTTAGTACTCTTCACTGCTGCCTCCCAGAGTCCACCTAAGTTAGGTGAATAAGCAGGTATGAAATGAAAGGTTATACCTTTTTGAGCTGCAAATCTATGAACTTGGGCCCGGTGGGTCTGGGATGACTGCAGCGAATATAGCTCAACTAGTTGACTTTTAGCACATTTAAAAGTACTTGCATTATCACAGTGAATTTCAGTGGGCAGCCCTCTTCGTGATATTAATCGTCTAAAGCATGCCAGAAAGGTCTCTGTAGTTAAGTCTGAGGCTAGTTCCAAGTGAACTGCCTTGGTGGTAAAGCAAATAAAAACGCAAATGTAACCTTTGCCAATAATGGATCTTCTAACACGTGATAGCTTAACGTTAATTGGCCCAGCGAAATCCACTCCGATTTTCTCAAAAGGTCGACTAGTAGCCAGTACTCGACTTGGAGGTAATGACCCCATTATTTGTGTTGCTACTTTAGCCTTTTGTCTGAAACAAGTTACACATTTATGAGTAATTTTTTTTACTTGTAATAAACCATTTACAATCCAAAATCTTTGATTTAAGTTTGAGAGTACTAGTTTTGGCCCAGCATGCAATAGCTTTTCGTGCTCACTTCTAATAATTAGCTTAGTAATAAAGGAATCTTTAGGCAAAATAACGGGATGCTTTTGGTTGAAAGCTATGCTAGCATGATGAAGCCTACCACCGACTCGTAACAAGCCTGTCTCATCGAGAAAAGGATGCAGGTTAGACAAATTACCTTTGATAATTTTCTTATTACTTAAAGCTTCTATATCAGTTTTAAAATAATTGCCTTGCTCATACTTAATAATTAACATTAGTGATTGCGTCAACTCTGAGCTTAGTAGGTAACAAGAATTAATTTTTACTTTTGTTTTATTTATATTATTAAGAAACCTGAGTATATAAGCCAACAACCTAACAATTTTATTGATGTCTGAATATTGAAATAAGCGCTGGAATACATATTCCAGTGGATCCAAACACCGAGATACAACACTGCTGGAGAATGCTAAACAGGGTCTAAGTTCTGGAAGATCAAGTTGTATATTCGATTTTGAAGTAGCAAAATTATACATACTGTTTTTTAAAAACTGTGGGCCCTGCCACCAGAGACTGTTGCCGTGCAGTTCGCTTGGTGAGACTCCTCTGCTTATCAGATCAGCAGGGTTATCCTGTGTATTAACATATAGCCACTGCCATCCCAATGTGTTGTGCACAATAACATTCACTCTGTTCCCTACATATGCTTGAAGTTTAGTTATTTCAGTCTTTAGCCATGCAAGAACAATCTGTGAGTCGCTGAACATATAAACATTATTTATGTTAAGTTTTAGTTTTAGTGTATTATATGTCTTAATGGCGAGCTTAGAAAGTAAAAGTGCTGCATTTAGCTCAAGCCTAGGCACTGTCATGCCTTTCTTTTGCACAGGATTAATTCTAGACTTGGAACAGAGTAAATGTGTATTGGTGTTACCTGAGATGTCGGTAAGTCGCAGGTATAGGCAGCAACCATAGGCAGTGGTACTGGAAGCATCCGCAAATCCAACCAGGTCAACCATATGTGAATCTGAGAAACCTATATTTCTATTCAATAAAATGGGTTTCATTGCAGCCAAATCAGCTGTAAAAGTAAGCCATTCCTTTTCAATAATGGAAGGAATAGAATCATTCCAATCTAAATTAGAAAGCCATAGCCTTTGCATAATAGCTTTTGCAGTGACAACTATGGGACCTATAAAACCCATTGGGTCATATATTTTACCTATGTAGCTAAGAATGCTTCGCTTAGTAATTACTGCTGTATTGAATAGGTCTGGAGATGAAATGATAAACTGATTTCCTCTGATATCGATTTGCATACCTAGAGCTTTCATATTACAATTCTCTTTTTGCAAATCAAGATTACCAAAGTACCTATCTTGAGCTGGTATATCGGACAAAATAATATCTTGATTTGAAGCCCATTTGTGAGTACGAAAACTACCTAAGTTGAGTAAATTATGCAACTGCTTTTTCGCCTCGAGAGTCATATTCAGGTCATCATTAGAATAAATAACATCATCAACATATATATTATTTTTTATAATGGTTGATGCTAATGGATATAAATTTTCAAACCTATTTGCTAGTTCATATAAGCAACGTGTCGCTAAAAAACTGGAGCTCTTTAAACCGTATGTGACGGTGTCTAGCCTTATACACCTTATTGGATCATTAGGGTTGTCCCTCCATAGGATATTTTGAAGGGAAGTATAAGATGGATGTACTCTAATATTGCGAAACATATGCTTTATGTCTGCAGTAAATGTATATTTGCCTAAACGAAATAATAGAATGATGTCGAATAGTTCTTTCTGAACCACTGGCCCATTTAGTTGTATATCATTTAGTGAAACTTTTTTGTTAGTTTTCATAGAACCATCAAAGACAGTACGGAGTTTAGTTGTAGTACTATTTTCATTTATTACAGCATGATGTGGGAGGAAGTAAACTGCTTCCTTGCTAGCTTCATACGACTCAATGTCAACATAATGACCATGATTGAGTGATAAAAAATTATGTATGAATGTCTGATATTGCATAAATAAACTGGCATTTTGATGCAATTTCTTTTCTAAATTTAAAAATCTCTTAAGTGCAAAATAAAATGATTCACCCAAAATATCATTAACTTCTGATAGGGGAAATTTTAAAGGCAATGTCACTTCAAATTGTTTGTTGTTTAATTTGACAGTGTTTTGAAAAATCTGTTCACATAGTTCCTGTTCTGAGGTTTTTTCATTTAACATTTCAGGAACCTTTTCATTACTCCAAAATTGGGCAAGTGTTTCATTAAGACCTGATTGACACTTTAATACTACTTTATTGCAGCTTTGCCGAGATACATGTTGTGGTAAGTTACCTCCTATGATGTGTCCAAAATGTGTGTTTATTACATGTAGATTATGCCTTGACTTATGGTTCACTTGCTTGGTTGCTGGCTCCGTTGCTGCTAGGTCCAACCGCATAGGCTCCTGGTTCAACAGCAGTGTCTGAAAAAACACATCAGATCCAATTAACATGTGGATTTCACTCGGTATATTAAATTGTTCATCGGCCAGCATAATGTTGGAAGGTATTTTCACCGTTGAAATGTTAATCTTCTGCTGTGGTAGTTGACATGTAATTTGTTCCACAACATGGCAAGTTACCTTTGTTTTAAATGGAGTTTTTAATGAGTAAATATCTAATGGAATACAATATTTTATATTCTTTTTTGCATTGGTTATGCCAATGATGCTCGTGTCATTTTTGTTAGGTTTCATACCTAATAATTGCACAACCTTTGAGGTTATGAAAGACAATTGTGAGCCACTATCCATTAATGCCTTTATATGAAATTCAGTACCATCCTTACCTATGACCTTAACTCTGGCTGTGGGGAGAAGCACATTATTATTATTAGTATTGCCTGTCAATGTAACAGGTGGTGTCTCCTCAGATGCATCACAATGTATCAAAGTGTTATGCTTGCCTTTGCACTTCGTACACCTAAAATGAAATCTGCATTTACCAGAATGTGCACCGAGACAGGTATTACATAACTTATTGTTGTTTACAAAATCCTGTCTTTTCTTTGCTGGTAACAACTGAAATTTTTTGCATATAAATAGCTTATGATCTTTATACTTACAATAACTGCATGCTGGTCCAGCTGTGACATGGGCTGCTATTTTAGAGTGATGTCCTTGGCTTGGCTGACCCTGCTCAGCATTCTCCATTGCCAATGCACGCTTCTCGAGGAACTTGAGGAACTCCTCTAGAGAAGGTGGAGAGTTTGCATCTCGCTCCAGCTGGTACGACCGCGATGTGTATGAATCTAGTTTTCGAGATAAAATACAAAGTAATATTGCGTCCCAGTGTTTGGAATTTGGCTCTTGACACTCTATTGCCGCTAATGATTGCTTAACATATGATATAAATTCTCTGAGATTATGAGCAGTTGATTTGTATAAAGGCTTTAAATCTAGAATCCCGCATATGAGATCTGACGTTATTCTATACTTATTATGATATCTTTCACTCAATAGTTTCATTGCTAAAGTGTAGCTTTCATTTGTCATTGGCAGATTTTTTATTAAATTGAATGGCTCATCCTTCAAGAAGGAGCGTAAATAATATAACTTTTGTAAATTATCTAGATTTTTGTCGTTATTTATAAGAGACGTGAAAAGGCTAATGAAAGGTATGTATTCTGAACACTTACCATCAAAGATTTTTATTGTGATGGCCGGTAAACTTATTTTTGCAGTAGTTGGTTGACTAGGTGCAGGGTCGGAGGGTTTCTTTACTAAATGAAGTGCCTTGTCTAGTGCAGTACTGATGTTAAGAAAATTCTGCTCAACCATGTCTACATCTTCCTGGTCTAGTGGATCCAGGAATATAATTTCTTTGCATAATTCTTCGTATTCCCGGAAGGCATTTACCAATCTGTCTTTTCTATTAACTAAATATTCTACGGAATATGGAGTGAGATCACAGCTTGCATATTTCGTTAACCGTGTGAGCGTGGCTTTTACATAGCCACGGCTCGCAATTAATTTTCTAACATCTGCAGACTTTGCTTCCGACATTGCGACTTAGTTCACCAACCACTATGTATTTAACAATATGTATTTAACTTTTACAAACATAAGAATTATAGAATACAAGATGGACGCTGTTGCCAAGTGCCGGTGCCGCGTGGCGCGTTTGCTTGCCCTTCCTGTTAGGTTCGTTCGGCGATCTTCGTGTCCGCGTTCGGTAAAGGATCTTCGAATTCGGTCGATTGGCGCCGCTGGTTGGCTCGATCAAATTTTTGCAGCTACCTCGCTCGCACACGGGGGCGTTTGCGTTTACTTTCTTTGTTTTTCGCGTTATGCTCTTGTACGCTAAATTTGCTATATGAAATGGTGTTTGCTCGTTCTCTCTTGAGGGCTGCCCGCGTCGCGACAAAGACACGAAATGAAATTGCGCAGGAAACACTGAGAGGTGATACGAGAACCGACTGCGAATGGCACCGAGAACACAGCCAATGAGAGCGTGTGTCCGGTACTCGTCGTGTCCGCGTCGGCCGAATACCCAAAATGCAAAATGGCGTATACTTGCGGTTTATGTGGAGCTGGATTTGCTTCCAAGAATCCCTCTTCTTTGCATGCACCTTGAAATTTTTCTTAATTCCAGGTTTGAAGGACCAATGTTTGGGTGGACTGTAGGTTTTTGGTAGGTCGCTGGATGGTTCTTGGTGCAGATAAAATGAGAAGACTAGGAGAAATCTTGAGAGAGTTTATTGCGCTTCACATGGAACCGAGAGAGAGAGTGTTGCCACAAATAATTACAAATATCCCTACAATATGTTAATGTTGCCAACATTAATTGCAACAACTATCTTGGAAACCCCTGGTTTCCCAGGGGTGCTTCCATAGAAAAAAAAATGATCGTAATGTTACAAAGAATACAAGGTATTAAAAGAACAAAGTTGTCTTTTGACACCCAGTATATGTATAAGGTCTTATCAAAATTAGTGATTATCTTTTGACACGAAACTAGGTAGGTAAAGAGAAACAACTTTCACTATCGGACCTACTCCGAAATAGTGATAATAAAAGTCAGCTGTTCCATACATTTTAGTGCAGTAATTATTCGAGATTGCATAGAACAGCTGATTTTATTATCACTATTTCGGAGTAGGTCCTATAGTGAAAGTTGTTTCTTTTTACCTACCTAGTTTCGTGTCAAAGATAATCACTAATTATGAAAAGACCTACTTGTATGCTGCTCTGGGAGTGAAAAAAAAAATATAATACTACAGCTGCTTCTCTTCCCGGGCATACTGTACAATTCAGTAGAGGGACAAGAGGGTCTTGGTGTTTTGTAGGCGATGGGCTGACCACCTGTAACTACTAACCGAACTTGTACATCTCAACTATACCCTCAAAATTGGTCAGAAGTGGCACCATGTGGTTCTATCGGCCCTTGGTGCTCTGCCTACCCCGTAAGGGATAAAGGCGTGATTATATGTATATATGAAAAGACCTTATATGTATATACCTCTACACGGCTGTGTTCGCAAAATAACGCAGCCAAAACGGCAAGATCATGAAGAATATTTTTCTCACAGTTATAATTTAGCATTGTTGGAAAAGATGTAAATAATCCGTGACAAGTTCCAAGCTTATATCGCCTGAAAGAATACTCTAGTTATTTATTTAATATGCACGCAAAGAGCAACTGATGTTCTCTAGTTAAGCTCCACATCAGAACAAGACCAAGGTACGTTTTCATACATTAAAAGCCTGCTGAAACAGTGTCAAAAACTGAGACTAGAATTTATTAATTTGTTCTGACATTTTAGCAATACGTTGAATTTTTCTAACACCCTGAGAATGTCTTAAAATTTGATGAGTTTAGTTTATATATGAATCACTACATAGCTTCCCCAGCCGGTGGCGTCGGTCCCGAGGAGCCGGCGCTGCCGATGATCCAGCTGGCGTCGTTCGCGCTGCACAAACTGTTCTCAGAGTGGGAGTACGACGGACACAAGATCCCGTGCGCCGCGCTGCGCCCCGCCGGCCTGCAGGTATATCCAGGGTGGAGTGTTATAGAACAGCTAGGCTTTTTGGATAATATAACAAGAAAAAATCCTTCTAGCGGTATGTTACTTGTAATAGCGACCCGCTCGCTGCGCTCGCTCGACTCGTACGTTGTTATTATAACAGTTCTAACCTAACTTAACTTTCCACCGAGCGGTCGGCGCGGCATCGGACGGACAGAAACAGATTACACATATTTAAACGAAAATAAACATCGAGTATTTGTATACAGTCTCTATATGTTATTCAGTAGACATATCCTAAAAGAATCCCCCCCCCCAGGCGGCGCAGTCCGGTTCGGAATCGGGTACGGAGTCGTCCCCTGCAGCCCCCTTGCCCCCCTTGCCCCCCGCCGCCCGCAAGGCCCCTCGCGTGTTGCCCTCCAACGCGCCGCAGCTGCACCCCTGCATGCTGCTGGCCTACATGAAGAACAAGGTGGAGTACAAGTAAGTCCCGTCACATCACATCACATCGGCTAGACATAGGACTGATAAGCTGCAGTGCAAGTGAGTCCCACTCATCACATCACATCAGCTAGACGTAGGACTATTTATTGTTTGACCCATCATGGATGTATATATTCTGGGGTGCTGCTGCTGTCGGGCAAGGTGAGACAGGGCCTCCCTGAGGGTACGCCACAAAGTACTGCCATTGGGTTTTTACCCACAGTCACCACGCTGGGTAAGCGGGTTGGGGACCGGAGTGTGGTTTTCAGACTATATTTTCAATACAACTAGCTGTCACCTCCCAGAAACCCTCAATCGCCTATTATGGTAGCCGCATACATGAGGTGGTACTAAAATGTGGTAGCCAGAAGTCTATTTACCTGGTATCATTCTTATAGGTTGTTAAAACTATAATTCTGTTTCTCCCTCTTTAATCGTCCTGTCTTTTTTCCTCGATGCGGACGCTGGCCACGTGTGTTTCCCCACCCCCACGCCCTGTATCTGCCAGTTGCCCAACCACCGCGGTACCGACCTCTCGCCCGACAAGTGAATTTTGTGTGTGACAAACTGACCTACCCAATCAGAGTGCCCTTACCCTAAAAGTGGACTATAGTGTACTGTGAACTTAAACCCTACGATAAATTCCGCGCGCAACGCATTCCGCCTAAATCCCTAAACATAGGTCAACAATTAAAACTAACACGCTCTTCTGTTTCAGGGAGCTTGCCGTTCAAGGTGACAGTCCTCAGAACATGAGTTTCACATATGGAGTAGATGTTGAGAATACCACTTATATTGGGAAAGGTATTTCGACGCTCTATTTTCTGACTAGCTGTTACTATGTTCTTCTCAGTGCTTTTGAACGTTTTTTTTTCTATAAATAGAATAATTTAAGAGGAGGGTTTTATACGTATAACTAGCGACTCGCCCTGGCTTCGCACGGTTACAATGTTGATAAAATACCCCATTACGCGGACGAAGTCATGTTGCTGCTTTATTATAATTTAGTGTACAAGGTTTGTAAATAAATCTTTTACAAGACAATACATACAGAATGATTTTTGGTCGTCAACGTTCCCAAAAACTAGGGAATCTCCTCATCATCACGATAATTTTTCTCCATGGAAGCATACCTGGGAAGTGTCTGGTTTCCAAAATATTAGGGTCCAAAGTTGAGTGAATAGACTGCGTTTTTCTGCATAAATGCACATTTATTCGTGTAGCAAGATTTTTTAACGAGAAATTATTAATATCTGTCTATGAAAAAACTAGTATGAACACTAGACACTATAATTTTCGTCCGATCAAGTAATAAAAAAAAAAATACATTTGTCGAGATTTGGCTTATGTATAGCTATCGGGATGAAAAATAACGTTTCCAATAATGTAATTTCAAAAATAGATGGTAAAATTCGTCATCCGAGTAATTGACCCGGTGGCTCAGTGGTAAGAGCGCTGGCACGGAATGCAGAGGTCGTGGGTTCGATTCCCACCCGGGTGAGGAATTTTTTCCATTTCTTTATTAATAATTTTATAAAAATTACATCGTTTCCCAGCATTTTTTTGGCATAAACTTACTCTATTTGTGGTATAGAGTGCGTACCCTTCGTTAAGGGTGGCAACGAAAAAACATCCTGTATACACACAGCTGTGTTTCCATAATGGGTAGCCAGAACTGCATCATAAAGGAGATCACACAGCATACCATGTTTAGTGTAGCAGACAATACAGCAGCATACCTGTTTCCAGCGAGTAACAAGAAGGAAGCTCGTCGCCAGGCGGCCAAGGCGGCGTGCGAGGCGCTGTTCAAGGTGCAGTTCGATGAGAAACCCTCCAGCAACACACCGGTGCACCAGTGAGGCTGAGTGCTGAGGGCTGAGTGCTGAGGGGATCCGCCACGCCGCTTGTATGTCTACTCGATTGTTTTAGTTAGGGCTGATGAGGTAGTTTGTTTAGCGATGGAACGATTGTATTGTACACAAACATTGGACAATATACTGACTCAGTATTGGTATACAGAGAATGTACAAAGCCAAGCTTATCTCTTTCAGAGCTTTCTTCCAGAAAACCCATTACACAAATTCAATGCAAATTCAAGTTAGTGTTTTAAGGCTTAATGGCTGCCAAAGTGAATCTAATTGATGGATGATTTAGGTCGCCTAATAATAAATCTAGAAGAACTAAACTTGTCCTTTTTAGTCGCAACCAAACATAGTATAGAGTATTACAGTAAAAATAGTCGCAGCATTGCGAATACGTCGTGATACATTAGTAAATCAAGGCTTGAAGGTAAGTAAATAGTAATCAGAATATACAAATTACTTGGTTTGTCCATTTACCCAAGCGAGGAAATACTTGTCTATGAAATTATTTTGTTTGTAAAATACGTGTAAGTCTGCTGTATGTAAAACATGATTTGGTTATATAGTTTCGTCGCTAAGTAATGCTAAGATGTCAGCCTATTTTCTCATCGTGTTAGGTGTGTCTTTGTGTCTCTAGCTAGAGCTTAGACACTTTATGTACACTCATAAACTAAACTACACGCAAAGTATAATGTTTTAATGACAAGAAAATAATATGTAAGTTACATAGTTATTATATTATTGATATGAATTTACTTTTCGTGTCTTTACTGTATAGATGTAGACATCACATCTATACAGTAAAGACACAGTATGTTAAGTTCGACGCTCGATCTCTGTCATCGTGTAGATTAGCCGTAAGCTTACAGAAGTGTCCTCTACAAACCCTGTTTACTGTGATGTACACTAGATATTTATCTAACAGTAGATTTTTCAATAGGCGGATAGTTCTAATTGATGAATAGATTTGATGCAGTCTTTATCTAAAATTTGATCAAGATAGAAACTGTATCCTTCAAATAAGCCTATCTGAGTAATGGAAAATTCAGTACGAGAGATCAAAAATAAATCGCGGATTTTTTTAAATTCTTAATTTGAAATTTTGTATGAAAACAATTAAAGATTAAATCTGAGATATACAAAAAATTTGTCAAGATCAGTTATAGAAATTGGCTGTAAATCGATTTTTTTTAAATTGACTAGGTAAACGGAATTTTTATCAATTGAATTACTTTATGTCGTAGGTATAAAAGAAAATATGTTTAGATGTAATTAAAAGACCGTAAATAAAACAATTACATACTTGTATGATTTTTCGTTTTCTTTTATGCCTTGGTATTTCAGCTCATGCGTATTTTTGTGATATTTAAGGTATGTACTCTTAAATGATTTAAGGCTTTCATTACACATTGCGAAGTGCGTGACACCGAGTGGTAATTAATCATTAGATATTTCAGATGGAGGTGCAAAGTGAACAATGAACAACTCCCACTTGAAACCCCTACTTGACAGTACAAATTCACAAAGAGTTTTTCGTGAAATTACTGTGCACCAGCATTTAGTCTTAACAGGGCATCAGGGTGTAAATAATAGTAATTCAGTTAGACATAACTACATTTATTTATAACATCTGGAACATTATGCTGGATTGTATTATGGAGGTCTAGTTTCAGAGTTAAGTCAATAATAATACACGGTCAACTAAGGAAGGGGTTGCAAATGCCGGTGTTAATCTAATCTTGCCTCTCACTCTAATTGTTTATAAGAAAAAAAAAAAATCATCTGTCGTAAGTTACGTAAAAATTCTCACCGTCATTTACAATCCTTACATGATGTTATAATATAACAAAAAAAGTTTAACTAATTATCTCAATTGTAACATAAATAACTGTGTAAAGTAAAAGTCTACCTATTGTATTTTTCATTATAAAGTTCATTAGAAAAAAAATTAAGTATAAAAAAATAAACAGTAAAATTACATATACAAAATTCATAAAATTGCGTAAACATAATATAAAATATCACAAAAACATAAGAGGGAAAGGATTTAAATTTGCTTTGGTAGGTAACTAAATGTAGTTACAGTAGATGGTTATAATAAGTAACTAAATTATAGTGTTGTACCATCCGATAACGATAACAAGGTTTGCTAGAAGTGAGCTATGTAAAAGTCACGGTATGTATACTTAAGTACCAACCTAGTCAATAAACGTGATAAAAAAGTAAGACACCAATCATTTGGCACCAAAATCTACGATATGTAAAATGTAAAAAATAAAATGACGTCAAAATAAACAACAGTAAAAAAAACTTAATAAATAACATCAAAAATCATCTACATACGTAGGTACTTACGAGGGCTGTTTGATAAGTCCTTTTAAAAAGTTATTTTTTTTTATTTTTTTTAAACAATTTACATTTATTTCTCAACATAGTCTCCTTTGAGGGCCAAACACTTGTTCCAGCGAGTTTCCAATTTTTTTATCCCCCCCAAAAAATACGTTTTGTCGAGGTCTTCAAAATAGGCGTTTGCAACAGCGATGCAGTCCTCATTTGTCAAAAATTTTTGCCCTCCAAGCCATCTTTTCAGATTTGGGAATAGGTAATAATCGCAAGTTACGTCCACAGTGACAAATCGACTCAAAAAATTCCGAGGATTACGCTTCATCATATCCAAACACAGTTTTGAAATTCGCTTTCTTTCGTGTTTTTGTTCGATTGTCAACAAACGTGGCACCCATCGTGCAGACAGCTTTGTCATACCCAAATCTTCATGCAGGATTTTATGTACTCGCTCAGTGGAGATGCCTGTGTTCTCAGCTATTTCACGCACCTTCACTCGGCGGTCGTCGAGTACAATATTATGGACTTCTTCAACAACATCCTCAGTAGTGACTTCGATTGGGCGACCAGAGCGTGGAGCATCAGATGTGCTTGACCGACCACGTTTAAAATCATTTATCCAGTTATAAACAGTCTGCAACGTTGGTGCGTTAGTGCCATAAACAGAATCAAGTTCAGTTTTTATTGTGGCAGCACTGCAACCCTTCATAAAAAAATGTTTTATAACGGCACGAAATTCAGTTTTTTCCATAGTTGTTGAATATTTACGAGTGATCACAGTTAAACAATGGTTATACTGACAAAAACTTGTTTTTTTTGCTGAATTTTTGACAGTCTTCATTTGAAAGATTGTGCCTGCCAGTGTTAACGCCATTTACCAGAAAAATGGTTTTACAAATAGTTTTTAAAAGGACTTATCAAACTAGACAAGACTGCAATTTGTTAATAATTGCATTTCTAATGTATAAAATCTACCCTCAAGGTGGGGACGTCAACGGAAGGCTTTATATCTGAAGCACGACCAACAATGTATGTATGTTGTTATCGAGAATAACTTGAACATTTCATAATAATCGATTGCGTCTTATCGAGGAGCGATACTCGTATATTGGCACTATGTGGACAAGCACGCGACAGATGAACCTAATTAACAAGTCTTATTTACTCCACGTCGTGTTCGGTCTATTAACGTATCGATACCAGCTGTTCATAATCAAAATAACTGTCATGTATCGATAGTACCTACGTGGTAATGTTCCATAAAAACATTTTCTTATTCGGAAGTGTGTTCTTCCAATAGTTTCAGTAACAAAAATGTGCTAAAATATAACTAACAAAATTAAATTTTCATCTTATACATTCAGAACATTCCAGATGAGAATATTTTGGACGTTTCGTATGACAAGAGCAATATCATTTAGGACGGCAATCTATTCAACCTGTACTGAAACATTCTTGCCTAGCATACGTAGTCTGATTCTATCCAAGGAATCGTCTAAGACTAATCGAATCGAAAGTCGTAGCCATTGCTACTATATCCAGGACGTCACATATAAAGTTGGACGTAGAAATACTGGTCCAACTTAGGTACCTACAACAACCGGTACGTCCACATCGACAGTGGACTCTGCAGTAACGCTAAATGAGGGGGTTCCTTGCCTCCAACTATAAGGAGATGAAGCTGGGTATCCTCATTCTTCCTCACACTATTTGCTCGCTTCGCTCCTAAATCCTGAAGCTCAATGTCTCCCGGGCCGCAGCCTGAGTCCGGAGTGAGGGCGATTCCTAGCTTCCTCACGTCGGGGCCGAGGTAGTGAGGGTTACTGAACCCTAACGACGAGGTCCCCGATAACCGGTTCACTTTCTCGGCACTGGCGTAGTCGGACGTGGACAGCTCTGCTTCCTCATCCTCGGTTGTCATGGTGACGCGGTCTCGCGTGAACCTCACCGACGCCGACTTTGGAAGCGCGACAACTGCTTTAGGCGGCTGCGGATCCTTCCGCTTCATACTCTCGATCTCCCGTCGCATGTCCTCCTCCTCCTCCGAGTCCAGGTACACCAGTTTGGTAGCCTCGACGGGAGAGAGGACCGGAGTCGGCAGGATCATGTCTGCGAAGTCTGGAACGGAGATAGGTTCCCGCGACATGTCCGAGCGACCGTCAGGAACGTCTCCTTCCCGCGGACTCGAGTTGCCATTCTGCCGCTTGTCAATGATATACGCCGAATGTGACTTGGATATGGAGGGTTCAGTTCTGTGAAGGCTTTCGCTGGAGTCCTTTTCTCCTAGGGCGGTGTAGGAGCATCGGGCAGCCCGACGGATGTGGAATGTGGAGAGTTTGGATATTTCTTTGAGAAGACTGTTAGGGGGCGCGGGCCGGCCGGGCGGGGTGTCGTGTGCGGCGGGGGGAGGGGGCTCGCGTGACGTCACACGACGCGGCGCCGCCAGGATGGCGCAGCAGTCGACTCGAGGTGAAGGCCACTTTATGGATTGCACTATCTTCTCCCAGGTTTCTGTGGCTGTGGAAGACGGAACGGGTCTTAGGTGATCAGTTGGAGAGGTAGCACTTTACGCGATTGCTAGCACCTCACCATTGTTATCGAATCGCGTCATCATAACTAGGAAGTGACGCTGTCAAATGACGAATAAGCAAGATACAGATAAGCAGCGGTTTTAGAGGCTTACCGAAGTGGAATCTCCACATCTCATTGGTGGCGCCGCCGGCCGCCTCCCCGCCGAAGATGTAGAAGTGTCCGCCCGCGCGTGCACCCGCGTGTCCGCTGCGTGCGCCCGGGCCCGCCGCGCGGGACTGCGTCCACGAGCGAGACACTAGGGGCGAGGGTGCTGGTTATAGCGTCTGCATACATATATACGTATACATACTGCTCTGTTCCCAAAATGGAGTAACCAGAGCTGGAGGGCAATCTCCCTCTGATTATCGCCATTGCGCGGCTTCGGCTTTGCTATTGCTTTTACGTATATACCAAAACAACAAGCAAAAACGTTATGTTATGCAAATTTCGTATGTAAACTACGTTAAAGCCAAAAATAGGCTTTAAATAGGTACCTATGTATTAAACGCTGTGAAATAAATGAACAGCCAAACCAAAGCTCAACCAAAACTAAACTATAACCAAAAACGTTCCGTTGAAAGGTTATAAACGTTGTCATTTTGCGAGATTGCCCTCCTGCAGAATCATAAAAGAGATCGTACAGCCGCGTTTGGCATACCGTCTACGATCAAATAAAATTTTCAGGACTTTGAAGATTTCAACTATCCCAACAAATGATATAATTGCGAGAGTAAGATAGTAGTTACCCCTTCACGGTTTATTCACTCATACGATGAATTACTTGAAATTTTGCATACCTACATAAGGTAGGTGGGAATACCTACGCAGAAGAATACCTATCTGCGTCCACGCCGACGAAGTCGCGATAAATATTAGTAACCGGCTATAGATAATGGCCATCGTCAGTTGCCAATCATAGAAGTACGAAGAAACATATGCTACATTGCGGACGAAGAATCAGATTAAAAAATGTGGGTTTTATAACTAGCCACGGTCGACCACTCACGGGTGTCGTAGTGCCACAGCTCGGCGCAGACGCGCAGGTCGCACAGACCGCCGTGCACGTACAGCCGCGTGCCGGCCAGCGCCGCCGCGTGCCGGTGTCGTGCCGGGCCCGCCGCGCCGCGCACCGCCTGCCACGACTCCGACTCTGCCGAGAAGGGGAAACTGGAGAAGTCTAGAGGAGTTACATTGTCTTAGTCTTACGACTCTAGGGAGAGAAGCACAGAGCTTAAGTTGTGCCTGAGCCTCTTAGTGAGAGTGACTAGTATGGTTGATATTCGTTTATAGATCTTATATAAATAAATATTCACACACTACACAACACATTAACCTAGTCCCACATTAAGATCCCTAAGGTCTTGTGTCGTGGGTACTAAGCAACGGTATATAAATACATAGATAAGTATAGAAACATCCATGACTAGGAAACAAACATCAATATTCATCATATCAATGTTTGCACCTACCGGGATTCGAACCCAGGACCTATGGCGTCGCAGGCAGGGTCACTACCTACTAGACCAAGCGGCCGTCAAATGCGTACTAGATCGCAGCCATGATTCCCGATTGAGTTTGCTCTTGGAGAGTAACTCAGTTTTCATAACTCATGTTTTCAGTGTCGTGTTCAGTCTAAGTTGCAGCTTAGTTCGTGCACTTCTTCGTTTTCATGTAGATTTCTCAAGCCAGAGCGTGGATTTCCACATCATCACCAACGGTCAAATCAAGTTACCTTCACAACTTACCATAGTGAAAAGCCCACAGTTCATTAGTCGATCCCCGCAAATCCTTGTAACCTCCGTAGATCAGCAGGCAGTCTTTGAGCGCATGCGCAGAATGTCCCCGCCTCCCGCTGGGCCCGGCCGGGACCCGCGGGGGCCGCGCCGAGCGGGGCCTGCGGGGAGTCACCCCGGCCGACTGCCCGGGGAGCTTGCGCCAGATCTGAGTCTGTAGATGTAGGAATGGGACATTACTGCTGGTGTTCCCAAAATGGGTTAGCCTTAATTGCAGGATCGTGAAGGAGATTTTTACAGCTAAGTTTACCATAGCGCGGACAGATGTTACAATTAGACGACCAGTGTTACAATTAGAGGAAGAGAGATTATTGTTTTATGCGTCACTTATGTGAAGTATTGCGCATTCCTGTAGAAAGTGTAAGAATAATTAAAATACCTACGTATTAGCGAGCTGAATTGAAAAATTGAACTACCTACCCAAGCAAGCTAGATGTTTTAAAACAAGCACGCGAACTATGTAGATACTGTATAGGTTGTTTATGAACACCCAAATTTTCTATTGTTACGGTAATAACGTGCAGCTTATGGCCGAAAGCGGGCACAACGAGATCCTTGCTCAGCAGGAGGTATCTAATATTAAATGGGTCAAAGTTAGCAGAGCCCTCATAAAATTTGCATAAAGACTCGGCATTTTTTATTTATTATATTTATTTATTTATAAATATTAGTATTATTCTATGCTGCTCTGGAGGTGAAAAAAAACTTATAATATTACAGCTGTTTCTCTTCCCGGGCATACTGTACAAGTCAGTAGAGGGGACAAGAGGGTCTTGGTGTTTTGTAGGCGATGGGCTGACCACCTGTCACTCTAACCGAACTTGTACATCTCAACTATACCCTCAAAATTGGTCAGAAGTGGCACCATGTAGTTCTATCGGCCCTTGGTGCTCTGCCTACTCCGTAAGGGATAAAGGCGTAATTATATGTATGTATATATGTATACCTACTTATTTTTACTAATTTCCAGGCTATTACAGTGCTAAGGTGTTAATAGCGCTTAACTATATATTAACCTCGCGATCAGGGTTTTTAAAAGCTTTCAGCCATATTGCTATTTGCAACTTACTGCCCCGTATACTTAGTGAGAACTTACTTCAGTATCGTATATCCAGAGCGGCGTCTCATTCGATATGGAGCCGGCCTCTCCACCAAACACGTATATCTTGGAGCCGTGTGCGGTGGCGGTGTGTTCCTGTAACGACGGGGGCGCCTCCCCGCGGCACTCGAGCCGCTGCCATATTCCTGACGCTGGAATTGAAGGTGACATGTCGGAATAACGTAAACCTCAAAATTGGTCATAGCAATAATAGAATCTATTTCATGTATAACGATCTATTTTATTATGGTGACCGGTGTATGAAAACCAACCACTCTCTCATCAAGAGTAGCCTTGCAGAGCTGGCTAACGTACTACCTGTAATGTAGTCTTTTAATGGATACATTATATTCAGCCTATAGACGCTAGCTATTAGTTATTACATGGCTACCTAAAATGTCGTTATATCCACACTGCATGCAATACAGGCGTCTCATTCCTTTTTCGCAATACCAATTTAAAGAAAGATGACATCTTCTGAGAACACTGCCAGTCTACTGCGAAAGTAATAAAGGCACGTACTCACTCAATCTAGAATTCAGAAAGTTAAAGCTACTTTAACAAGTTATCAGTACAATAGCGTCAAACATTTTCCTGAGACCTGCGGATATTCATAGAAACTAAATAAATTTCATGTAACTGTATTAGTTACAACGACCCTAGCGCCTGTGTCTGAGGACTTCACAACTGAAACGAAGAGTAAACTCAACCCTTCGAGCAGATAAACGGCACTCGACCTAATTAGGGCCACTTCGGATCGAGCTGGCGAGGAATATGCAAAGAAAGCGCTTCCGACACGTCGGTGTGGAGTGCCCTTTAGCTGATAGCGGAGGCGTAATGACGCGGTTTCAGACTCTGTTGATTCTGCAAATGGAAATGTTTCAGCTTTGAAATGGAAATAGTGTAAAGCGTTGGTTCCTAAAGAGGGTTGATTCAAAAACCGCCAATGTGGCAAGTAAAATGTTCCAAAAGGTATCTCGCTTGAGATCTAATATCTAGGAATCTTTAGGTAGACGAAATTCCTGCTGAGTAATAACGTTCAATTCTAATGGACTGCCGGCACCCCTCCCGATGCAAATTTTTCATGGCATACCTCCTTCCTAGTGTAGCTAGTATTTATCTTGTGAAGTCATATTGTACCTATTATATATATATATATATATATATATATTTTTAAATTTATTTATTATATAATATAGGTTTTTTTTACAATTTTAATGAAGGGTCACATAATCCCTGGGTGGTTTATGCGTGACCCTCGTCCCCCACCACTTATATCTAAGTACTTATTAATACTACTTACTTTCTATTCTATAGAAGCATTGCCCAGTGCCCCATGTCGCGAGTATGCCAGTTACCACATAAAGATCGAGAATATAACTCAATTAACGAACATAATTATTATACCCATTATAGTTAGACGTTTATGGCTTCCTCGTTACGTTATATGATTGTGCGTATGGAATATATATATATGATAAAAACATTAATTGATTAAGCGGTGTTAATGGGAGCTGAGTGAGTTTGGATCCTATGACCTAAATAATAATTATCTCTGCCACTGTATAAACGTAGATAAAGATGAATCAGCGTGGGCGAACGGATAGAGGTCACGTGTTAGGGTAGTAAAACGTTTATTGGATTGCTCAGTCGTAGGGAATCAATTCAAGCGATATTTGCGACAGTTTACGATCGTATTTAGCTGCCTAGGTAACCAAATAAAATAGGTACATCTTTCCGCCAAATAAGTAGGTACCTACATATAAATAATGTCGGTATATTTGAAGACAGAGGATTTTTCTGATTGATTCGCATATAATGAAAGTTATTCTGTGGGAACCCTGCTTTCTTCGAATTAAGACTATTTACCAAATTGTTTGTTCTCATAGATCTTACACCCTTTCTTTGGATCTTATTATAAACTTGAAAATGCCTCAAGAAAATCACCGACTAATATGAGATGACTTACTTTGATTTGGTGATAGTAATTCCCCTGGACGAATAACCTAGCTAGAAATTTACAACGTACTTAGCAAAATGCTGCCAACAGTCTACTCACCAAGACAATACCTCCAGAAGTCCCTCAAAGGCACGGCTCCCCCCGCGCCCCTGCCTCCCAGCACGTACACGTATCCATCCAGCAGCGTGGCGGAGTGCTTGCCGCGTGCGCACGGGCTCGCGCCGCACGCGCCGCCGTCCACGCACGTCCACGTCATCTCATCTGGAATTGATAATTGTTCTATTTAGTTGGTTTACCTACTTTTGACTGTGATTGGGTACATAAATTACCTACATTATACCTTGCGAATAATTGTATCCCTTGGCCTGCCAAGGCTTGCCCCAGTCCAAAACAACATTGTGAGACTCAAAGCCAACGTTTTAATTTTTCACATGGGTATTCATGTTTACTGCCTAATTTTTTAGGCCGAATAAAGTGAAGCCGTAAGAGAAGAACACGCTTGCGGATTTATAGAAGTTAGGTATGTCAGGATACTTTATAACTCAAGCTTTCCATATTTATGACAAGATCTCCACAAATTACAAATAGTATTTCGTACATCCCTTCATCCCCAAAATATATTGTTTGAATAAAATTTCATCGAAATCTATAGCATGTAGACATTATTTACAACAACATGCGCCCCTCGCAGCCCTTGACTTCAAAGACATTCGCCATCAGGGGAATCCCCGCACCTCTCCCTTCACATAAAATCAGCAACTTCTCCTCACGAGGGAAAATGAAATGCCCGTGGTCCCCCAAGGCGCATTGCAACCCCTACGACTGCACTGTCATAAGTATTGCTTATTGAGAATTTGTGCCCCTTCGAGAGGGTAGTATTAAGGAGGTTATCGTTTACATCATGTAAATGTTGGTTAAACGAAAAGAAATGCGTTTTGTTTGATGTAGGGTGAGGTCGTTAATGAGACATGTGCTCGTATAATAAGTTGTACCTACTATATTTATGTTATATCTATTTAACCTGTGACATGCAATAAATGAATCTTAATCTGTTAATTTAGTGCCTCATGTTATGTATTTGTCCCCAAAATTATAAAGAGTACCTACCTGCGAGTAAATGTAAGGTATGATAGCTGTATAACCTATGAACTTTCATGGGAGTTTTTATATTATACCGCAGACATCAGGAATGATAGTCATGTCCTGTAGTACATGTACTGTACTTTTTCCATAGAGGTAGTAAAGTAAAGTAAAAAAATAAAAAAGGAGAACCTTAATGCTGTAAGTATATACCACCATATACTTACTGCGTTAAGGTTCTCCTTTTTTTGGAAATTGGATTACGACTGGAGTTATCAAATAGATTACAGATTCCAATAGGTAGAGTCGCCCACTGTAGGAAACTTTTAACTTATTGGAAATTAAAGTAATAAGGTTATATACCAAAATTCTAAACTCACTCTCCCAGATTGAAAAAGAGGTAGGTACATTCAAATTGATACTACAAAGTTTCTCTAATGTTCAATAGCTGTAGACTAATATTTTATCCAGGACTAATAATTTGTAAAGCAGTGAGAAAAGGGTATTTCTAGTTTTCAATCCTCCAAAATAAGGAGGGAAGGAAATATACCAAAATAATTATACAGGCTGATATTGGTGATAGTTTTTCATTAGGAATCAACGTCGACGCTGCGACGCGACGCTTTGGCGGCCACGATCCCATAAACAGTATGAGCGAGCTCCAAGAAAACTTTAATTTTGCCAAATCTCGCTATATTCTGTGCTTATACAAAGCTTTTTTCATACACCTATACCTACTATTAGTGGACGCCCGCGACTTCGTCCGCGTAATCCTTAGAAATCCCGCTAATATCCGTTTCCAAAGGGAATTTCGAAAAAAATTCTTATCAGATGTCTACGTCAGACTAAAAAACCGCCCAAGTTTCAGGTCTCAAACTGTAAGTTGATTCTCAGTCATTCAAAACAGAGCATTTTTTATTTGTGAATATCTATTTATGCGAACCTATTCTAAACCAATTTGTGAATGACAGGTCACTTTTCCCGCGTCACTGCACAGTGGACTGAATACACCCACAAATGGAACTTCCTCATCAAATATTTAGTGATTGTTAACCGCGTAATGAGTGTCCCCTGTCTCGCAACCCTTTGTTTACCCTCAGACTATCCCCCGGCAAAAACAAGGGGAGGTTGCGGTTCGAGGTCAACTAAACCTGAAGTGCTTGTTTAATCTAGATTCAAGATCTATCCTGTTCATCATTTAAGTATAGTGCGATGAGCTTTATGCGGAGAAAGCTTTTTTATTCACGCAAAACCGAGTATTCTATTCGATTTCGTATATTTATTTATTTTTATACTGACTGGATCGGACTGTTTGTTTATGTACCATACCTATACTGGTAGTCTTAGATAGGTATCGTGTATAATATGTTTAGGTTACTCGAGTAGGATAAATAAATAGATAATTGATTAGTATGGGGCCGGAACAATTTGACTTTATATCGTGTATGTTAATGTCATCATGAGTTCATGTAATATTGCAACATTTTACTCAAAGGTTACATAAGGAACCTCCCACTGTTGGAGAGAGTTATGAAATCTCCCGTCGAAGCTAACTTTCAAAAGCTTCCAAAACTTGCGCGTATTGTGTATTGAATCTGTGGCCAGTTTTGATAGAACACGTTAAACGTGACCCTTTTAGTAAGGTACCTATACATGTTTACGAAAGAAAGATTTTAATATCACCAGCCAAATAGGAAAGAATATTCCTGGACATAAATACGCAAATATTCCAGCTTCCTTTTATCTAAAAATCTCCAGATATCCCAGCATCTGTATTCATCGGGTGCAGGCTGCATTATCCCGGGGGTTGTTTAGGGAGGGAGGAGGCGGTGGGGGCTGTTATCCGCCGGCCGAGCGCTCGCCTGGAGTGCCTTTAAGGGTTAATTGAGAGACTACAGGCTCTAAAGCATTCATGATTATGGGTCGTCTAGCTGTAAACTAGGTATTCAGTAGATGGGGTATGGTATTTATGGGCAGGTAAGGTAGTCTAGGTTTATAGTTACCACTTATAATTTGTCATCAAATAGTCATTACAATAGTATACAAAATATTATAAGTTAAAGGTAGGTAGGTACCTACTGCGCGATGCATTACGTAAAAGAGAATCTTCTGGACTTAATACATCGAAAACCCTTCTTTTACGTAATCCTTCAGGTCAATGCGGTTGACCTCGTAGTCTATAAGGACTTCAATATAGATCTAGGTTTAGGAAAAGGAACTTTTTCTTCATTTATAAAGGAGGAGTAAACTTATATGATAAGATATGATACCCCAGTCCTTAAAGACGAAGGTATTCAACCAGTGCGTGCTGCCGGTGATGACCTACGGTGCCGAGACGTGGTCTCTAACTATGTGCCTCATAAAAAAGCTCAGGATCGCACAGCGAGCGATGGAGAGAGCTATGCTTGGGATCTCTCTGCGTGATCGAATCAGAAATGAGGAGATCCGCAGACGTACAAAGATCACCGACATAGCTCAACGGTCCAGCAAGCTGAACTGAAGTGGCAATGGGCAGGGCACATAGCTCGAAGGGGAAGGCCTATGTCCAACAGTGGACTTCTCAGGGCTGTAAATGATGATGATGAAACTTATATGAAACTACAATACATACTTTCCTAAGTCAGGTGGAAAGACAAGCTATGTCTATCAAAGTGTAGACCTCGGGAATAAAATTAGTTTTTTCGGTGTCATCCATCAAGTCACTGATGTTTTTATAAACAGCAAATGCAAATACATGATAACGAAAATTCGTTAACAGTTAACACTTGAGGGTCTCTTAAAAGAATCATGAGGCAGACCAAAAAGCTTCCCTTCTGTAGCCACATTTGCACCGGTGTCTCTGTATTTGCATTAAAAAATTGCAGTTGGCGAAAGGGACATGTTATTTAAATTGGGAACACGGGAGGGGATCAGAGGTGCTGTGAGGGAGACAGAGCAAATTGGATTTAGCCGTCGATTGTTCGCAACTGTTAGTTACCTATAGTTGTTGTATTGTGAAGCTGGTTCAATTTGCTAGCGTATTGTGGGGGATCGACTATTGATCAATGGATGTTGATTGGTATATACCAGTAGGTACCTAACTGGAGACTGAATTGTATTTTAATTAAATCATCAGAATGCCTATATTTGCAAAAGGAATGTGGCTTGGTTATTAGAAAAGCTATTATATAATTTATTGTTTAAAATATGGTTCAGGTTAATATTAACTTAATTAACTGTCTCTATTGAAACTATAAAATCAATACTTTCCTTTTCCGTGAAAAGAAAAAACCGCTTTCTTTATTCACTTTTTCATTTCCTTGTCCGTAATATTCGAAAACCATTAGAACGAAGCTTTATTACATTTGAAATCGGCGGTAAAAGCATTAAAAATAAAGCTCATTTTGACTATCGCACTTTAATTTCAACGGATATCCGCCGGCTAGGTTTGGTCACTCGATTATGAAATAGAGACCTTGTTACTTGAATATTAAGTTATAAGTTGGAGTGTTTGGGGGTTGTTGTCCCCTCGGGAGGGTGAACGACCTCAGCAGGTAGTGCAGCCCTCAGTTGTGCAACACTGTCTGTCTGTCTGTCTGTTTGTCATGTCGACAAGTTAGGGCGTTAATGGTTCAATATGTAATGGAAGGATCTGCTTTTAATGTTTTACTATTTGATTGGATTTGTAAGCGTTGAGAATTAGGTCAATTAAGCAAACTGGTTCATGTATTAGAGAACTGTAAATAGGAAACGAGATGACATTCGATAGTGTTAGGTAAGTAGGTATAGGTAGCTAAGGAGGTTATACAGGATGTTTTTTTTGTGGCCACCATTAACGGAGGGTACGTTCTCTATACATCAAATAAAGTAAGTTTATGCCAAAGAAAACGCGGGAATTTTTTTTTATTTTTTTATTTTTAAATAACCTGATCGGGCGAAATTTATAGTGTCTAGTGTTTATACTAGTTTATTATAGACAAATATTAATTATATCTCGTGAAAAAATCTTGCTACGCGCGTCTATGTGCATTTATGCAGAAAAACGCAGTCTATTTACTCAACTTTGGACCCTAATATTTTGGAAACCAGACACTTCCAGGTATGCTTCCATGGAGAAAAATTATCATGATGATGAGGAGATTCCGTAGTTTTCGGGAACGTTGACGACCAAAAATCATCCTGTATAACCTCGTAAAAAATAAAACTAGGACCTTCTCTACTTTTCTTGTTTTTCTTGCTCCGTGTCCATGGAGAGGACGCAAATAGCATTTCTCTGCCAAGTCCCGCCATCTCGTCTGCTATAAGAAATGTCCTAGTTTCATTATCTGTGCTCGGTTCCGCTCGCCTGAGGTCTAACGTGTGGGGGAGGGGGGGAGGATCATTAATCTTGCCCACGTCTTGCCCCCTAAATCGGAACTCATTGGGAAGCCATCAGTTTAGGAAAGACGGTTAGGAAAGAAGTGTAATTGATGTACAAGGAAAAGCAGCTTGTGTGTTTTATTTTGGTGTACCTACCTAGTTGGTACCTTTAAGTAGATAGGCTGTGCTTGTTTGTACCTTATTTATTCGTTTTATTAAACATAAGTCAATGTACCTACGCACAATTGGAATCGCCATCAAAACATAAAGAAAGTCATAGAGTAACGATCACACTGGGCACATGAGGTATAATCTAAATAATTTAAAGTTCTACCTATTATGTGACACAACATGTTCATCCATCTATCTACCTATACAGGGTGTGCCAAAAGGGGTATGTTAAGCGAAAAGTTTAGTACATAGACCACTAAAAGGAACTTACCTATAAAATTTCAGACTCGAAATCACAAGTTTATTTTTTCAAATAGTATGGAGTATTCCTAAACATGTGATTTCGAGTCTCAAATTTTGGAAATAGGTTCTCTACAGTGGACTATTTACATAGCTTTTAGCTTAACATACCCTTTCTGTTACACCCTGTATAACATAGAGGTATTACTAGGTATTGTTAGAACTTACCACCCAGGATAAACTGTTTACTTTTATGATCACCATATCTTCAAAACATTAAATTTGGGAATAAATTGACTGACTACCAAGTATTCTTTAGTATAATATACCTATAGTATACCTGGACCATAGCGGTTTAAAATTGTGCAAGAGCACGTATTGCTTGCTGTTTTTTTTATATCTGACTGTGAGAACATACTGGTCACTGAATACTAAGTAGTTCACATGACGTAAGAACTATTTTACGAGTTTATTCTTATATTATATCTTTTTGGTAAGAGTAATCAAGCACATATTTTTACTTTTGATGATGGAGGTTTTGATTTTAGCAAAGTACTACGGTTTTTGTTAGATACCTACCTAATTTTTTTTTATAACTAAATACGTCTATATTGTATAGAACCCAGGATAAGAAGGAAACTGTTGTTTGCCCATAAACCTGTCATAAACAAAACTTAAGCTTGTGCTCGTAAGTACCTACCCCGGTTACGTACGCTAGGGGTAGCAACGTGAGCCACCCTCGCTGTTATCGCCGCACCAGTCATGCGTAACTGACGTATTTTGCTCCCCCGCTCCTAAAGCCATGTGTTAAAGTCGTTTCTGAAATATTGAATTTTATGGATACTGAAACAACGTTAGAGCACCTACATATTGGTCCCAGGTTGGGCGCCAAATAGTGAGAGTATACAGGATGTAACAGAAAGGGTATGTTAAGCAAAAAGCTATGTAAATAGCCCACTATAGAGAACCTATTTCCAAAATTTGAGACTCGAAATCACATTTTTATTTTTCAAGATTGTATGAAAATTCCTGAGATATTTAAAAATTCTCCGTACTATCGGGAAAAATAAACATGTGATTTCGGGTCTCAAAATTTTGTGGATAGGTTCTCTACAGTGGGCTATTTACATAGCTTTTCGCTTAACATACCCTTTTTGTTACATCCTGTATAGTGTTTAGGTACTTAACCCGCAGATTTAAGCCTTTTTTAATAATATCAAAAACGTATATTAAATTCTTTAATGTGTAATAAATTAAGTAGCTAAAATCATAACTTAAAAAATGTAGAGTGAGTAGCTAAACCAATAAATTCAACCCTATCTACTAAACGTTCTTCATGTTTTAGTAAACACTAGAATTTTAGATAGTAATAACGTAATAACAAAATCGTAGTTTTAACACTGCTTTCATTTAATTATATTTATTTACCTACTGACAAACAGATCTCAGGCACCCCTGTATGAACACACTAATAATCTGATAGCAATATTTGACACACAATTAAATAAATCATAACAAATTAGACAAATCAAAGATCCCCAATACGAAGATGATTGGGCATCTGTAAGCAAACCTCGGCACGCGCCGCGGGGACCACGAGACGTGGGGAGTCACCACGAGAACCAGCAATCACTCACCGGCTGCTTAGCATCCCATTATTTGTCAACACTCAAACAGCACATCGAAACAGTCCACAAAGCAATCACCAGCACGATTTGCAATACATAAATCGATATAACAACACGTTCGCGTGAATGAATTTGTTCCGTTATAGAAATTGCTGTTGGTAGCAAGTGCGATGAACCGGGAAGTGCGGAGGTGGTGACACGCGGTCGCTACGGTGGCTCGACACGCACTGGTTCAAGGCTTGAGCTCCGGCCGGCCGGCTCGGGTTGTGTTCGCAAAATATCCAGGAGCTTTCAGTTATTAAATGCGCCAGGAGTTTTCTTTTCAGGAGCGTTTGATTGCGGTGTATCAAACACGTCGGACTTTTCTGCGTGATTCTATCAACTTACGGTAACTTTGGATGCAAATAAATTAGCAACTTTAGGTCACGTTATTGGCTCCGATTGTCTATTGTATCAATATTTTTTAAATTGACGCTTATGAGTCTCAACTAAGTCGGTCGGTCCAGTCGTGTATGTATATGGCCTAATTAAAATTATATGACTACTTGCTTGCTTTACTAATCACTATTAAGTATTTCAGGGTTATATTTACTAGAAAGAAGCCTACCATAGATATCGGAATATGAATCTACCCTCACAACTCGCTGGAGTACAACCTCTGTAGCAAAATTTTGGAACGTTGCCTGTCTACGAGATCGATAGCGCGGGAAAAGCCGCAGAGTAAACGCGGGAAATCTACAGCGACCGCCATCTTGGGAGAGCGTTACCATGGAAACCATACTCGGCGAGGTCCCGCGTACAGTTCCATTCAGGTTTTCAGCCCAGGGTTCAATTGATTGGAAGAAATTCCTAGCCGCGGGCATTTTGTATTATGCTGAATATTTTGATAGAGCAACTTGCATAGCTACCTGCTTGTTAGGTATATTTTGCTGTAACTAAAGTACTTATCCGCGTAGTCGCGTGGTGCCGGCAGAGTAGAGTTTGTACCACCCCTGCCTACTCGTGGGTATCGTACGAGGCGATTAAGGATTTCCGGGAGGTGGGCAGTAGCGCCTCCCGTACTGACAACATAGTCCGAAAATCACACTGCGGTCACCAACCCGCCTGCCCAGCGTGGTGACTATGGGCAAACCCCCCTGTGGCAGTAGCCTTGTGGCGTGCCCTGGGAGAGGCCTACGTCCAGCAGTGGACTGCAATAAGCTGAAGAAGAAGAAGAAAGTACTTATACGATACATCACGCTGTAGCTCTGAAAACAACAAAGTTGTAACAAGATTAATAAGTAAGATCGTGCTAGTATCTAACATAGTTACTTACTAAAATATAAATAAGAAGTAAAATTACACTCAAATTATGTAAGTATCTGTTTAGGTATTTTATTCCAATATACCCTAATCTGTGGGGATAAAAGATACAGGAGTAACATACAACAATAAATTACATTCACTTTCTTGCTTCTTAGTGCAAGTGTTGAATTTGACACGTCACCTGTACCTACACGTGTACTGCTTAGCGATTATTTAGGGTTCCCTCGAGGGCGAGGGTCCCTGATTTATCACCTACCTGTTCGTTTAGTATCTGCCGCGTGCTATGGGACCTCTTGGGATCCTCGGAGAGCAGAGGAATTTGATCACCCCACGGATTTAGAAGCGGTATACGTAAGCGAAGCATGAATTATGAGAATACCCTTTTAGGGGATATGGGACTACAAAAATAATGTTTTTACTTAAAGGTTTTTACCCAAAAATATTTAAGTAGGTAAAGAGTTTTTTTATAACAAATACCTACCATTTACCTATACATAGTACCTACTATAGATCTATGGGGCTTTCTTCTACTTTACGAGTATAGTTCAAAAATGTTCTTTGCGCATTGATAAATCTAGAATCTAGGTGTAATTTCTTCTTTTTTGTACCAAAGGCAAGGAAATACACTCATCGAAATGGGCCATAACTTCTGTTGACTCAATCACGAGGCAAACTGGGGCATTTGATGGCATAAAGGGTTCGGGAATGCTTTTAACCTTATTAAGTTGTGCTGTTGTGGGGCTTTGTGAGTGCACGCGATGGCAGGTCGAATGCAGTGATAAGGCACGTCTAGGTAAGCCAGTTTAAGCAAGCAAGAACTTTCCCCAGTAGATATTCTATCCAGATTCTATTATTGATCTGCTTACGAAGTAATGTCATTGTCAGTAGAGTTAAGAATGATACAGTAAGAGATAAAAATAGCATTACTTGAAAGAGACAAGGTTTCCTTATAAGTAAGCCTATTTCTTCTGGTACACATTGTACACATATAAGGTCTATCCAAAATTAGTGATTATCTTTTGACACGAAACTAGGTAGGTAAAAAGAAACAACTTTCACTATGGGACTAATGCGAAATATTGAAAAAAAAAATCAGCTGTTCCATACAATCTCGAATAATTATTGCACTGAAATGTATGGAACAGCTGATTTTTTTTTCAATATTTCGGAGTAGGTCCCCCATAGTGAAAGTTGTTTCTTTTTACCTACCTAGTTTCGTGTCAAAAGATAATCACTAATTTTGGACCTTATATATGTCGAAATCCAACTTTAAATTTATTAATTAATATTATTTAAATCCCGGTGGATTAAAATAATATTAATCTGTGGCTCGTACTACCGTGTATCTACACTAGTATGTTATTATGGTGGCAAAGCCAATAGGTACCTAATCATGGTAAGCTATCGCCGATTTTAGCTGCACAGCTAAGGGTTGCTACCCTTACATGTGGCTATACACGCCGTCATTAAGGGCTACCGAAGGGTGGAAATAGGTCATCCAGGTGGGGGACTATTTCCCGGAGGTCAATGAACTAAGTTGATTGCAAATGAAAAAAATCACGTTGCTAGTGTTTTTTCGCCTGGCTGCCTGATTTTCTTTCCGCTGCTGGCATAGAATAGTTTCAGTACTTACAAGTACAGAAGGCTAACTTGCTAAAGGATATTGGTCTGGCATTCCACGGACACACGCACATACGTCATACAGACTATGACCTTACTAAGAAAAATCCGACATGTTAGTCCAAGCATACTCTGATATTAAACTCGGATATTTCCATACAAAATAACAAACACATCTAGGTAAATCAGGGATACCTACATACATTGAGCATTGAAATATAACTCAACTTTTTGTTTTGTCGTTTTTGATGGTGGATATGTCGTGGCCATATCGTTGAATTATTTATATCATGAAATGATCAAAATGCTCTTGACCATATGATGATAATGAATTGATCATTTCATGATACTAACCTAACCTAACCGACCATTTCATGAGTGATTTGGCCACGACAGATATAGGATGGGTGTGCCAGTGCCAAACCAGTTAAGGGCAAATTTTGACTTTGAAATGTTCTCAACCTTTATTTTATAGTTTTTACATAGAAATGAACATATAAAGTTATTTATTGTTTACTTAGGCTACAATATTGATAAATTATTTGAATCTAAATATGTAAGTTTTTTATTTATAACATAAACAATGCCAAAAACGGGAATGAGCCTAAGTTTGACCAGTGCGCTCCGATAGATGACCACTTTTGCACCAATAGTTGACCACTGAAAAACTAATGAAGAAAAGGTAGCTAATTGAAAATAAAACAATTATTTTGATATACAAAATAATTTTCATGCAGGTAATGGCTGAAAACTTATATTTAAGACTAAGTTACAACTAATTTTTAATGGTACAGTCGAAGGTATAGGTATAGTAACTAACTACAATAACTAACAGGTCAGATTAAAACTTTAAGTTTAGAAACACTTATTAACAAACTACTAAAGAAAAATAACTTTATACTTAAATTTTAATGAGTATCACCTATACAGTACCTACATAGAATGAAATAAATCAGTCTCATCATGTTACTTGAATTTTACTTAATCTTATTTTGAAACTAACTGAAAATCCTTTAAAAGATAAAATTGGTTTAGAACAAGTTTATATTATATCCATTGTAAAAATTTGGGCATCTCTTCCACCTTGTAGGAAGCTCTAGTATTTATCGGGACAGATTCTTCTATAACTTCGACGATGCTGTCACGGTTATACCATATAACATCTTCTTTGTCGGGCCATTTGAAAGCCTTTAGGCGCAAATTGTCAAGCGGTGGCTATTAGTCAATTTCGTAAATTGTCAAATACGCAAATTGTCAGATTCGCAAATTACCAAATTCGCAAATAGTCAAGCGGTTATTTATTTGAATCAAGCCTTAATATAAGCATGAATGGACCGTAAGCAGATATAAATTGTTTTAATTTTAAATTATTTATGGATGCATAGATACATTGTTATTAAATCTTTCATCTTTAAACATTGTGCTGAGGGATTCAGCTTTGTTTGCCGAGATTTGGCTAGTGTATAGCTATCAAGATGAAAAATAACGTTGCCAATATGTAATTTGGAAAAGAGATGGTAAAATTCGTCATCCGAGTAATTGACCCGGTGGCTCAGTGGTTAGAGCACTGACACGCGGAATGCAGAGGTCGTGGGTTCGATTCCCACCCGGGTGAGGAATTTTTTCCATTTCTTTATTAATAATTGTTATTAAATTTAAGGTATTCGCATACACGATACGTCTTATGCATATTTTTTATTCATCCTGCATACTGTTCGGACCATTCATGCATATATTAAGGCTTACTTCAAATCGATAACCGCTTGACATTTTGCGAATTTATCAATTTGCGAATCTGACAATTTGCGAATTTGACAATATGCGAATTTGACTGATTGCGACCGCTTGACAATTTGCGAATTTGACAATTTGCGCCTAAAGGCCTCCTCAGAGTATTTGAAAAATGTCTTTGGGAGGCATCTTTTATCTTAATCAAGGAGAAATAAAGTTAAACTTTAATCTGGTCAACTACAGGAACACTTGCTGTGTACCAATAGCAAACCAGTGGTCAATTACTGGAGCACATCGTATAAAACGGATTTATCCATAGGCTGTTAGTACTAAATTATCAAACAAATGCATTGCTATGAAAAAATATATAAAAAAAGAAAAGACCATAGACAACCAGTTGCAAACCATTTGGTCAAGAATAGGTACCCGGTACAACGAGTGTTCCAGTAGTTAACCACCTTCAAAAATACTTGATAATGCCATTGTTTTTATTAAATAATAATTCATAGCACTCAAGTCAATAATAAATCTTCATAATAATACAACTTTATGACAATAATTAGGAAATAATATGTTGTTTTTAAAGATTTAACTTACCTTAACGACGTGCACTTCTAACTGTGATGGCTGCCGGAAGGCAAGTGAACGAGACATGGTCTGACAAAAAGAGCGTGAAAGCAATACTTTTCGTTTACCCTCACCAAAATTGTGTCCGAAAGGTTGGTAACTGACTAGGTAACATAATAAAACTGTAAAATTTTCAAAAAATGCCCGCCTTTTCTTATTTTATTCAATTGAACATGATAGTGGTCAACTACTGGTACCTGGTTTGGCACTGGCACACCCATCCTACAAGCTTTGATGATCGGAATGTTGCAGTTATATGTCATCATCATCATTATCAGCCTATTGTAGTCCACTGCTGGACGTAGGCCTCCCCCGGGGCACGCCACAAGACTGCCATGGGGGGTATTTGCCCATAGTCAGAGAGATACATAGAATTATATGTATTATTGGAAGGGTGTCCAGTTAACGTGAGCTTACAAAACTATTCAATTTATTTCCCTTGAACGTGACCAGAAGTATACGTTGGTGCTCTGATGAATAATTTAGTAACATTACTAGAGTTGGATTTGACACATCGTGAAAGGCCCCACCCTCCTCACCCTTGGGGGATGAACTAAGGGTAAGATGTATATGAGAGTGACCCTATAATCTTGACCGATATCTTCTTCTATATCTATCTGTTTGTCTGTGCGTTTATGCACGATAATCTCAGATACGGCTAAACCGATTTCGATGCAGTTTTCAGTAATATTGTAACAGGTCCCACTTAACTTATAGGCTACTTTTTATTCCCGGGAAAATGGTTTTATCCCGGATAATTTCGATATTTAGTTTTTTCTGTAGTCCACGCGGACGGAGTCGCGGGCGTCCACTAGCTTTTAATATAAATCAAATGTTATCGGAAATTCTACTAAGATTATAAAATGTGAAACTTTGAGAATAGGTTTTCGTTACCTACCATAGATACTTTACGCTAAAACATTTAAAAACGGATTTTTATGAAACTTCGCAGACGCTTGGCAGTATACCGCTCTGTAGGTAAATGTAGGCTATCCTAAGCATCTTAACACACGGCAGATCAGAATCTTTGTGCCCTTCCGCAAAAAAAATGGCTACAGCTTTTCTTTTGTTTCTTAAAATGTAGTTATATGCGAAACTAATGAAAAGTCTAAGCAACCAATGATATTTCATTTTTGCATAGAGTGGCCCCTATTTTGTTTGACTAGTATATTCCCATTTGATCTGATTGCAATCGTGATATCTGTGCACCGAACTGGATCAAACTGCTTTGATCTGATGCAGCGAGGTATATCAACTCAATTAACTAGCCTATTCTAGCTACTTTGTATTTCATGGTCAAAATTATAAGCATTAAGAGTTTTTCTATCGTTATTCATCACTGACTCGTGTGGGACGTGTTGTGTTTTTGATTTTGGCATAAAAATAATAATAATATTTTTAGTGTTATAACTGAAAAGCTTAATTGCTCGCTCAATGAAGCAAATTATTCAGTGATAATAATTTAACCTGCTGTTTATTTTGGAAAATACGATATTTCAGTTACCTAGTTCATTATTATACCTACTACCTAGCAAGTGTTTTTAAAGCTGTTACTTATGCTAGTTAGACGCTTAGAACCTTATATCTAAGCTTAGAACAGCTTAGAACGTACCTTAAAAATATAATCTATTACCTATTACCAAAGCCTATAGTGATACAGTAAGTAGGAGGGAGGAGCCAACTTGGGTCAACTAGACCAATCTCGTAGGAAAATAGGCGACGCGACATTATGTAGCGCGTAGCAAACTACATTGTGCTACGAAGTGCTACAAGTTTTCGTAGTAAATCACTACGAAAGCGTAGCCGACATATCGTAGAAATAGTAAAAATGTGAGAATATTTTGTTCGATCGATTACTAATAAATAAGGCATGAGTAATATAAAGTAAGTAGAGTATAAAATAAAAGGACATTCAACGCTATCTTCTGGTTTTCATAAACGAGGCTTTTTAAAGAGGTATGTGGTGTTTAGAATCCATGATAAATTGGTATAATATTAATCATAGTGATTCCCCGGCGATATTTCAAAGTAAACAAATGGGTGGGCGAGGCTCCTGGCAGCGGCGCGGCGCGTGCCCATGCATGTTTCATGGGGACATAATTTATGCTATCACACAGCGTCTTGCATTTAGACGACGTTATGGTAAAATGTTTTACTTATAAGTAGGTACTATTTTATTATTATTGTAGGTATTAATTTATTTACCTGTTAATTTATCTACAATCTAACCATGATAATACATGGTTAGGTCCCTAAACTAGCGGCCGCCCACGACTTCGTCCGCGGTAATTTTGAAAGTCCCGTTTTCATCGTTCCTGTGGGAATTTCGGCAAATCCTTTCTTATCGAATGTCTACGTCATACGTAAGAACACTCGTCTAAGTTTCAGGTCGCGAAAACGGTCCGGAAAATTTTTATATAGGTAGGTAATAGATTTTTGGGAAGCTCGAGCGAGTGTTCCTGTTTTTCTCCCTGCCCTGTTTCCTTCATTGACTAGGGGACGGTGCGGCGCCCCTTTCAGCCATTTCTATGATCGGCGAGTACCACCTACCTCACAATAATTCTTACACTGCTTTGAAACGGGAAGTCATTACTGCGTGCCAACCAGGCTCTACTAGGCGTAGTTTGTACGGCCTTGCATTTGGCGGCGACCATTTCCGTGTGTACCACATTATGCGTTCGGGGATGGTATGCTAGTGTGAGATAAGTGTGTTGTTTACCTACCGGCTATTGTATCCACTTTGGTGTCCATGGAGCCAGATGCTGGTTGTCGGTCATGCATGTAAGGTGTTTGATCCGCTTGGTTTGATCATGCCGTTTAGTTGGCACTATTGGCTGTCACTGTCACATTTCTGCGGTCAAAAAAAAAAAAATCAAAATGTCACTTTTATTGATAAACTGAAAATGGGTGTGTTGATTCGTCGTAGTTCGTTATAGTTAATTAAACAACTGATTTTATACTATATTTACAATATTCCGTCCTAGGCAAATAAAATCCAACATTTTTTCTACTTACAATGAGGTAAGTCGCAAAATATTGCACTAACCGCCGAGAGACCGAGCCTCTTCTGGCGTCATCGAATTTACACTGCCAACATTAGAAAAATTACTTTAGGAATTATTCCAATTTGATATGTAATAAAGTCCTTTGTTATTATTTTGTGCGTGATTTAGATAATAATACATGAGGAAGTACGAGTACGAAGCAAGTGGTTGGCTAGCACATTGCCAGGATGACGCGCCCCGGACCTCCTAATGAAAACCTTCCCACGGTATGTGCGTAATAAATCAAATATTATCTCACGAATATAAAGCTCCAGACTCCAACACCCGTATGTTGAATTTGGTGAGAGCGAGATGTCTCACTTTTAAACGTCAAATCCACAGAGCTAAGTAATAACTAGACAAGGCAATTATTTCTACTTGGTGTGTAAAAAGGGATTGCAAACCACTTCTATCAGCCCTAATTCATTTAGTCCTGGCTCGAGAACGAGTCTCTATTCTAATTCTTAAGTCTATTTTTGCATGCAGAGTACATACACTTAGTTTATCTAGTTATTAATATCTCTGTGAATTTGATGTTTAAAAGTGAGATATTACACTCTCACCAAAATTCATCAAACGGGTGCAGGTATGTTTAAATTCATCTATGAAATTCTCGATTCAACTGCTTACTAGCTAGGTAAACTGAGTACAAATTTCTATACATTTCTTTAGACATATTATGCATCAACTATAAAGTTCCAAGACTTTCTAGGCATTTCAGGCTGACTTACATTCCAGTACCAATAATTTAAAGTAGGAATGTTTGCATTGTGTAAGTGAGATGTCACTATCCTGCATATAGTGGTGTCACAAAATGAAAACAATCCTGTTGATGGTAACCTCAGTTTACAGTAGGACGTAGTTATGCAAACGAGAACCAACCCATAAATGTAGCATTCAAAAATGAACTTTCTATCAACCTTGTAAACATCAAAATAATCTGTAAATTTTGTTAGAATTTGATGTTACTGTATATGTGGGTTGGTTCCCGTTTGCATAACTATGTTCAGTTATTTATAGGAAGATAGGTAAAAAAGGTTGTGTTACTTGTTTTATTTAGTAGGTACTCAGTTGATAGAATGTAGCACAGTGTATATTTGTTGGGCATCCCCCATTATTTACTATGGCTGGATTTCACTATTATATTTACTTTCTTACATACATACATACATATAATCACGCCTTTATCCCTTACGAGGTAGGCAGAGCACTACGGGCCGATGGAACCCCATGGTGCCACTTCTGACCAAATATGAGGGTATAGTTCAGATGATCGGTTAGTAGTGACAGGTGGTCAGCCCATCGCCTACAAAACACCAAGACCCTCTAGTCCCTCTACTGATTTACTTTCTTACATGATAAATTTTATAATAAGTAACATATTAATAACAAATATACATAGTTAAAACATTTGCAGATTTAGGCATTAAGATTTCACAAACAATAATAGAGTTTAATATTTTTAGGGTTCCGTACGTCTGAATACAAAAACGGAACCCTTATAGGATCACTCGTGTGTCTGTCCGTCCGTCGCTTACAGTCAATTATCTCCGAATCTATTAGACCGATTAAGTTGAAATTTGGTACACATATCAATTCCTGTGACCCAAACACAGAGGTGTGACGTGAGCAGATGAAATCTGTATATGGGGGGTCATTTTTGGGGGGGGAAGGGGAAAATTAAAAAAAAAAATTCTGAAAACTGCATCGTGTGGCATATCAAATGAAAGGTCTTGTTGAGAAGATCTTAAATGTATTTTTTTGTAATTATAAAATAAATAGTTTCCAAGTTATTCAAGAAAATAGACGAAAATTGACCATTCCCCCCCCCTTATCTCCGAAACTACTGAACCTAAAATTTTGAAAAAAATACAGAAATTAGTTTTCTCCTTATAGATTATAGGAAAACCTATAAGAAGTCCATGATATTAAAATAACGGTAAATCACTCAATATTGTGCGTACCAACTTTTTGTCAGATTTAAAAAAACATGATAGGTAACATCGTACGGAACCCTCTTCACGCGAGTTCAACTCGCACTTGTCGGCTTTTTCAATATGAATGGGGACAGAAAACATAGTTAACATTGATTTTTTTAATCATAGTCATCACTTTTGAATTATATGTCTTATACAAGTTTACTGTAGTTAATTGTTACTTACACTACACTAAAGAACTAACATATAGGGGACAGGTTTTTAGTTAAAAACTATCAGTGTTATTACAAAAGAGCACCTAAAATTAGACTCATTTTAAATATGACATTTGACAGCAAAATGTATAGAATATCTGTCAAATATAGGCGATGTTTCGCTTAAATGATGCTTATATTCTTTTAGAATAACACCATATGTGTTCGATTCTGACCAGGACATTTAAATATAAACTTGAAATTTCATTCACCTGCCCCTTCTTGTGTTAGACATATACATTATGAATGGAGAGGGACATATATAAACTAACTTTAAGTTTATCATTAAGTGTGATGGTCAATACTTACAGAATCAGCTATTTATTTATTTATTGGTTAGGTTTTATTTAGTTGCAGTTATTTGTTTATGAAGCTTCTTAATTTTGTTTTCAGAGTTGAAATATTTGTGTTTTGGAAAATGGCAGATATTTTCAAAGATATTGACAATGTATGTGTGTGTCTATTTGCTTGCTTATACCTTTAAATGTGTGTTTGTACAATCTTATTTAGCCTTCCGATATCCTCAATTGCACTGAGTTTTAGCATTATAAATATCTTGTAATTGTTATAGAAGTTTGTTATTTATTAATCATTTATTACAATCAGTTAGTTACAATGGTTATTTATTAAAAAAACTTCTAGTAAATACATTTGCCCCATAGATGCCATTCCCTGGTTAAAGTTTTGATTCTTTGGCATTATTGAATCATCATTAACATGAGGTGAAATAAAGTTTTTAATACATGTCACAAAAAGGTCATAGTTTTAGATGCATTGTGATACCATGTGCTTGGTAAGTAATTGATTTTATATGTGTATCACCAAACTTTTTCGTATTTCCAAACATACAAATTGAGTTGAACCATGACTTGGTGATACGAGTAGAGATAGCATACAAGTAGAATATCTTTACTTAAGACATGGATTTAGAACTTTTAGATAGCCAATGGCAGAATACATGCAGTGAAGTTTGTACTGCTGCACACACGCATATCTTCATTTTCCTCTGCAGGTGAAGCTCGTGGTGGTGGGTGACGGTGGAGTCGGCAAGAGCGCCATCACCATCCAGTTCTTCCAGAAGCTGTTTGTCACTGACTATGACCCCACCATTGAGGACTCCTACATACAACACACGGAGGTGGATGGCCAGTGGTGTATACTTGATGGTAAGTATGTGTAGAACACTGATTTGTACCTAATAGTCCGGTTAGGATCCTCGTATAGTGTAAATAAAAAAGCGGACTGTATTTTAGGCTGGTTTAATTACCGTTACAAATATAAATAGTTTAAAAACGAAAATTTAAATCACCCGACGTCTGTGGCGTCCGTCTTGCGAGTCCGGCACCGATGCCCGCCGGATGCCGCCGCCTCGCGCACGCACCCCTCGTCCGTTTCTGGTTGAGACCCAGCTCTCAACAGTCCAAGTAGATGCAAGCCGCTTCTGACCGATCGGAATGGAAATTGTTTAGGGAGGCCTTTGTTCAGTTGATGATGATGATTCCAGTGCTGGACACGGCCGGGCAGGAGGAGTTCAGCGCCATGCGCGAGCAGTACATGCGCAAGGGCGACGGCTTCCTGCTGGTCTACTCGGTGACGGACGCGCAGAGTCTGCAGAACATCCGCCACTTCCACACGCAGATCCTGCGTGTCAAGGACCGCGACACCTACCCGATGCTGCTGGCCGGGAACAAGGTACGGGGCGCTCATAGCTCTGGCTAACATGTTTTGGTTTGCAGACAATGTAGTCAAGCATAGTAACTCTAGCGCCATCATTCAGAAGAACTATTTTGTGAAACGAAAGAGTGGTAGAGGCCGTTTCAAAGAATCGCTCCCCTATGCCTGATTTCGGAATAATCATTTTTATGTATACGAAATCATACACATAACTAACTAGCGCCAATTCACGTCGGCCATCATTGGCTAGACGTGCGCCTTTCTAGTCGGACAGGGTTTGGATTAACATAAAGTTTGTCTAAATCACCTTGTGTCAACAACAAACTTTGTCTAAGACTGATTACACAGCTCTGCGGAGTTGTCGCACCAATGTAACATAATATCTCGCTCTCACCAAGTTCATTCTATGGGCATGTTTTAATGATTTGACAACAAGTGTATAGGTAAATTCTTTATTTTTATTCAATTCAAACATATTTACTTTTTGATCACGTCAAACTCTTTTAAATTTATCTCAAAAGGCGTTAATGGGGCCCTAGTAAGCGTTGAGTTGAGATGTCCTCAGGCCTCAGTTATGGAAACCCATTCTCGAATTTCAGACGGATTTAGTCCACGCCCGCGCGGTTTCGGAGGCTGAGGGACGCGAGCTCGCGCGGCAGCTGCGGGTGCCACATATACAGACCAGCGCCAAGGAGCCGCCGCTCAACGTGGACGCCGCCTTCCACGAGGTGCGTCCACACACACACACACACATATAGGTACAGACCAGCGCCAAGGAACCGCCGCTCAACGTGGACGCCGCCTTCCACGAGGTGCGTCCACACACACACACACACACACACACACACACACACACACACACACACACACATATACAGACCAGCGCCAAGGAACCGCCGCTCAACGTGGACGCTGCCTTCCACGAGGTGCGTCCACACACACACACACACACATATACAGACCAGCGCCAAGTAGCCGCCGCTCAACGTGGACGCCGCCTTCCATGAGGTGTTTGACCTCTCACACAGGCAAAACATTTCAGCGCTGATTTTTCCAAACGTCGTTAAATTGTCTACCTGAAGAATAAAAATTGATGCTGTCATGCTTTTTTACAGTTGGTGCGTATAATCCGCAACCACCCGCAACAAGACGACAACAAGCGCGGGCGACGCAAGCGCGGGAAATGCGCGCTGCTGTGAAACATGCGGCAGCGACACGTACATATACAATAAATAAATCATATATACACACTGCTGTGGTCCCCAAATGGGGGGGGGGGGGCTAGAACTTCACGATCATAAGGATATCCTTCCGCCACGTTGAGCTTAGCGGGGACAGGTGCAAATGATCAGGGACGAGCTTGCCACCTGAGAGAATGCACGAGTTGCTCAGTCGATTCTTATGTGCACGGAAGGAGATGCATCTATGAAGGCAAAGCAAAAGTATGCGCACACATTTAGTTTTAAGTATTAGGTGTTTATGTGAAAAGTCTTCGCGATTTACTTAAATCAAAATTTACGCGTTTGGTGCAAGTGGACGTGGGACGTTCACAGAATTCACAGAGCTATATACCTAGACATTATTTTTTTTAAACGAAAAACCGACTTCCAAAACTCGAGCTTACTAAAGTAAAATTTTGCCGTGTACGAAGTTTAGAAGGCATAATACTGTCAGATTTATATGCCAGCAAACGATTAAATAGGCCACATGACAAAAGAGAGAAATGACTAGCCTTCCGAACTTTACGTCTGACAATATGATGATGATGATGATAATGATGACCTCCGACCGATTTCGGTCATGGCGACCACTTCTACTCCTAGATATTACTAAGTTGGCGTTCATGCGCTCGAAGATGGCTTACATTTACATAGCCAACCTTCGCCCTGAACGCCCGCGCACACAGAGGGCAGGTTAGTGCGCCATTATTGTAATTATAGATAATGGCAGCAGGAGGACGAGTCTTTAGTTCATCACGTTTAGCGTCAAGGTCAGCTTGACGCTGCTCTCGAACTCGTGTACTTGCTTTATCACTGTCCTGCACCACTCTGGTCATTGTGCTGCCAAAACTTCCCATTGAGATGGATCTATATTGCATCTCTTCATATGTCTTTTCTGAACATCTTTGTATCTGAGGAGTTGCCCGCTGCGTTTCCGCTTGCCCTCCTCCAGTTCAGAAAAGAAGATGCGCTTAGCCAATCTCTCCTCCGCCATACGAGACACATGACCGCACCACCGAAGCTGCCGACGCATTAAGTAGGCCTCAATGGCACTTACATTGGATCTTCGCAATACTTCGGTATTACGCACTCGGTCGGACCATCTGATTCTCATGATGGATCGGAGGCACTTGAGGTGGAATCGATCCAGAGTGCGTATGTGGCGACGGTACATGCACCACGCCTCGGAGGAATATAAGAGATTTGGCAGCACAACAGCCATGTACACTCTTATTTAAGCAACATATAATTACACTCCTTCTTCCTGCCCTGTTCCCAATCATTTGGGGTCGGTGCAATATGTAGGTACTCTTCTTTCATTCATCCCTATTATCCGTCATCTCGTTATTCTCATGTCTACCTCTTCCTCTATAACCATCTTACTTCAGACACGGCTTAACGCAACATATAATTTCACGACTTAACACAATTATCTTCATCTTCATAAGCCTATTGCAGTCCACTACTGGACGAAGGCCTCCCCCTGCCATAGGGGGATTTTGTTACTAAAAAGTTCCACTATCTGTTTTTCGGCGGCTCCATCATCAGACCCTCGTTTCCTTTATATTATGTGTAGCTGACCAAAATTCTCTATAATAATCTAAAAACGGACTACTCGTGCCCTTTATATCTGAGGATATCCCTAGATTCCTTAGAGATTCCATCATCAGATGTTATGTTTTATATGTAGGTGATTAAAACGCTCAGTAAAAGTATAAAAACAGACTACATGTGCCTACAATATTCGAGGATTGCCCTCGATCTCTCCAAGATCCCAGATATTCATATTCACCACATCAGATCCTGATGTGGTGAATATGGGACCAACCTGAAAGTATACCATAACCAACTATAAAAAAAAATTGAAATCGGTTCATAAATGACGGGAGTTCTGAGGTAACACACATTAAAAAAAACATACAGACGTATTGATAACCTATCTTTTTGAAGTCGGTTAAAAATAAGTATGTATGTATCTATACTTCGCGTGTCAAAAGGGGGTTGGAAAGGGAGAATAGACACTCTTGACTTAGTCAGTACTAAATGATATCGCGCTGAAAGATAATAATAATATTATAATAATATTTTATTTGAGTTAAGAATTAGAGGACAATACAGTACATGCTAAATAATAAATCAGAGTAACATAATGTTGCACAGTGTTTTACATGAAACACAAAACAATGAAACAAGAAGAAAGTAGGTGGTCCCTTTACAATACTTTTTTACACGCTAAGTACATAAATACATATTTACCTTGTCTGTTACTAATATAGCTCTGTGGATTTGTCGCTTTTAGATATGAGATATATCTTCATCGCCCACTTTATGTGTACGGGCTTAGGATTTTGCAGGCGATGCCTCAAAATCAAAACTCATGTTTTTCATACGACGTTTTCCAATACATTTCCAATACAATTTCAATAAACGGATTGATGATTTCAAGACACTGTTCCTTTCTTTTGAAGGACTTACATTGTGGTTATGAAATTAGTAATAAAGAAATGGAAAAAATTCTTCACCCGAGTGGGAATCGAACTCACGACCTCTGCATTCCGTGCTAGTGCTCTTACCACTGAGCTACCGGGTCAATTACTCGGATGACGAATTTTACCATCTCTTTTCTAAATTACATATTGGCAACGTTATTTTTGTTATTGTGGTTATTGCATCTCAAATAAACTATACATTACATTATGGGTCTAAAAAACATTTAAATGTTTTTATGTTGCTTTAAAGATACGATAGAGTTAATTAAGCACAAAATGTATGTTATATATTTATTAATTTAATGTTAAAATATTGTATTTAACCTAAAATGGCACAATGAGTAGTCAGTTAGAATCGAAAATGTATGTACATATATAAGTGACAGACCAAAGTCGATCATTATAATAAATAAGTTAGAAAGAGATAGCTGAGCTATTCGATGTTGTTTTGTCGTAGTCTGAGCGAGACAGAAACTGTGTCACGTTTGACGTGAATGCAAAGCATTTAAAGTATTACTAGTTTCTAGCTTTTAAGATATTATTTTGGCCTAATGTCACTGGTTCTAGTGATTTAAAACTGATAGTGACGTCATCAAGTGTCGGATCAATAATGAATGACACAGATTTCTGGCTAACTAGTTATGGGTATCGTAAATATACATGTACTTGCTTAATAATTAATTGTATAGCACCAGACCGTGACAGTTATTTCTTGTGCCCATACTGCTAGTTTTGGACTAGAGAAATCGGTGTATTTTTTAATTATTAGGGGGATTTTGCGCTAGTCTTATTTGTATTTATAAAGCCTGTAAAAAGACCGCACAGTGAGCTGAATACTATGTTTCTTCTAAACACACTTTTCATAAAATGCGTGGTATTCGGTGACAATAATACGTAATCTAGATAATCTAGATAATTATGGGTTCCAGGTTCAAATTGCTGTATTAACTGATATCGCATTAAAACTATGTATAACCGCGGAGAAAACTTCTATAAAGGAAAATATTACGTTAACTTAATTATAGCGCCACCTATAGGTGAATATTAGAATTATTTTTCAAAATATCCATTGTTTTATAGGCATTTGCAACAGGTTTTCTAACTTTTGCATTTTAAATAAGGTTTGATATGTTTGTGACAAGCACAATATAAGTGTCACGTTACCCAATGTTTATTTTATACCTTTAGGTAGATATTTATTTGTAAATGCATATTAGATTTTTTCAATATTAACAGTTGTTTTTATGCGCTATGTATTCAAATTCAAAATCATTTATTCGACATGAAAGCATTAACAACTTGTTTGTCGATTGTCTAATTATATGATACTTTCTATGTTCGCACCCCAAAATGAAACCGCTACCAAACAAAAAAGGAGGTGAATTTAAACAACAAAAAAAAAAAATATCGCAAAGCTTTTGCTTTGGCAACGGTCACCACTCCAAGGTGCGATTTGATTACGGTCTGTCAGACATAAGTTAGCAATTCGGGGCTTAATAGCCACCAATGTGGAGCTAATAAGAGTTAAGGTCGCCTAAAGACGAAATCCAGGAGAGCTGCTACACAGTTCTCCTTTATGGCAAAACCAACATTAGGTCTGACACACCGCATGATTCTACTATTACTGTTACACTATTTCAGTGAAGTGTCATTGCTTGGAAGAAGAAATAGCAAGAAAACTCCCAGCGACACAGTCAAAACTAAGTAACATATTAACAAAAGAATCTTACATTGGATTAGATATCAGATAATCATAGTAACAGTTAACTCACTTACTCGTAGTGTGTATACATTCAATTATCATAACACAATTAAATTAAATTCATATAAATTACATACCCACTTACAAAAAGTAAGTACAGGTCCATGTCAAATTTAAACTGTATAAATAAAAATGTGTACACAGAGTACAAGTCAATGTCAAATAAGTATCTACTAAACTAAACTAAAATTTAAAAAAATATATATATTTGTGTACAATAGTACAAGTCGACGGTAAAATGTGAACAGAAGAGCAAACGTGGCATTCAGAACTTAAATATATAATACCTATAGCTGGTAATAACATAAGAATGAAGAAGTCACGCATGATACACTATAGCGCTTCTGGTCACATTCACGAACACATATTAACTATACCTACTAAGCTAACTATAAAAGTAAAACACAGATTGCGTAACTTGGGGATGCTAGAACAATTCACTTCCATGGCTCGCTATCATTTAAATATTCTAATACTGTATAATATTCTTTAATGCAAAGTTTTTTCTTCATAATGTTTTTAAATTTACAGATAGGTAGCCCTTTGAGTGTATCTGGAAGCTTGTAGAAAAGTATACATTGACCCATGAATGATTTACTGACTTTGCGGAGACGGGACACATGAGCAACAAGTCTGTTCTTACCTCTTGTATTTATTTTGTTGCGCTCAAATAAGTTCAATAACTAATTAACCCCAAAGTAGAGTCATAAGAGATCCAAACAGAAATGTTTCACACAATAACTAATAAGTCTATTTAACTAGTCACAAGATCGTCCGATACAATTGGCGCGGAAAGCAAACATTGCTGACAATCAGATTAAAAATGCATTTCCTGTGAGTAGTAACACTATCGTATAACTCAAAACAATGGTACTTGTTCAGTATTTCAGTAATTGCCTGGCTGTCACACACATCCTATATACATATGTAATAGGGAAAATATCAGCTAAACATAAATACTCAATTATCGAGTGTATACAAGTCGAGCATAAGTGAGAATTGTGGCCCTGGTTATTGTTGTCACACAAGGAAATTATGCGTTGTTTAGAGGCACAAGTACACTATTAATTAAATGGTAATAATCGTATGTATTTGTGTCAAAAATGAAGCCTCATTATACAATAATATTTAGCATTTATAGCACAGTTCGACAGCTGGAGGTTTACAAAGTTACGTTTAAATAATGTAGGTAATAAGGATAACAGAATATAAAATACAAGTTGTTAGGTGATAAAAGCACTTTTTTTAAATTAGTATTATAGCTATTCTTATGGTATCTACATGCAGGTATTTTAGCACAAACACATTCCAATAGTCAAAAATGTCCAAAAGTTAGAATAAGTAGGATTTATGCAAGAGGACTAACAAAACTCTAAAAAATGACGAAAAATAATGGAATTGATGTATCGTTGGTAGAGTATTTATCATAAAATTATTAATAAAGAAATTGAAAAAATTCTTCACCCGAGTGGGACTCGAACCCACGACCTCTGCATTCCGTGCAAGTGCTCTTACCAACTGAGCTACCGGGTCAATTACTCGGATGACGAATTTTACCATCTCTTTTTAAATTACATTATTGGCAACGTTATTTTTTCATCCCGATAGCTATACACTAGACAAATCTCGGTAAACAAAGAGTATTTATTGTGGATGATTATATTGTAGGAGATTGATTTGAAGTGTCGCAAATATTATAAGGCAAAAAAAAGAAATGCTCACAGAAAAGATTTATATCCAATGCCACCAAGTTCCTACCTAGGAATATTCTTAACTAGAACACGTTAAAAAAAAACAACATTTTTATACTGTTAGATTTGGTGGAAGTCTAGATGTAAACTAATAACACATCTACAGATGTACCAATTATCAGCGAAGTGGTGACAAAGGTACTACAGACGCAATGTTAAAATATTATTCGAAATGACTAAAAGATAACGACAGTATAAGTTGATGGGATGAAACGAAGCGGAGCGAAGTACTAAAGGACAGCAGCGTTAAATATAAATAGATGTTAGTTATACGTTATACACGATAGATGGCGTGGAACAGAAAACCCCAGAGCACAATGAACCTAGCTTTAAAGTAGACTGAGCTTCCGAAACTAAATTAATGCTATTTGAAATTAACCGCTAGCTTACACAGAAAAGTGCTGAGGCTAGAGTGCTTTACATCAAATAGTTTATTTAATGTTTAATAATGACACTAGTTACTCTGCATGACTACCATTATCTTTAAAACTGTACTGTAGGTACTGTACTGTAGCTATTCTATGAAGTGAACTCTAGTAGTTACTTTAGCATTGTACCCCATTGTAAACCGTCTTAGCTTAGGCGTAGTCACTGACAACCATTTGCTAGCCAAAGATTTATTTATTATTAATTTATATACATGTTATTTATAGTAGAAGTACGAGTATGTCATACTGATAGTATGATAGTAATTACATACATCGATAGCGACATAATGGTAGGCATATTATTATGGTTTGTGTAATATTAGTGGTCGTTCCCATTTTATTGCTACGATAAGCTGTCGTTTAAAACACGACAAGATTTTTATATTCCATATAATATTATGAGAACGGGCATTGTGGCGCCTTCACAAGTTTTTACAGCGTAGGCGTCTGATCAACGTATGTATTCGTTCTTCTTGTGTAAAACCATTACGTTGCAAGCAATAAATCAGAAAAGTTACATGCTATATCTACGCAATACAACTAAACACACCGCAAGTGCGGACATTTATTGTAAATTATTGTTAATACCTATACCTAATGTTTTACATGTTGTGACAAACAATAAAGTAATGAAAACTGTGTGACTTTGTGTTATTTATAATGTTATCTATACCTACCTAAATAGCTAAGAGTCTGTTGATTATACTTACGCAAAATAAGCACGTTGGTATCAAACTCACTCAGCCTATGTATTGCATAAACGCCATCTGTTGAGCGTTGAGATAAGTTTCTACATTTGAACACGCCCTAAACAGAACGGAAGTCATGCATGATCCTTGTTTTCGAGTTTGAGGGTTGGTGTTTGGGCTACTCCACGGTTTAGCAAATGGTTCAAACATATGCGATAGATAGAGCTACTATGACTATTTTAATTTTAAAAAATTGTTGGCTGTCGCTTCGGAATTATCGTCTCTACATGCTTCAATAATTGTCACCTATATTATTGTCTTATAAGCTGTAAGACAATGTCCCAATGGATTCGGTGTAAATTATATGCTTGCTTATTATACGCTGAACACACGCTATCTATTATATTAGCATATGTTAAGTATTTGTTATTACGACTAATATAAATTTTGTCTACCTAACTAAGTAAATTTATATTTCTTTTTGTATAAAGTAATTTATAGTTATTATAGTTACTTATGTTTTTGTCGAAGACGAGGCCACATGTTTGGAAGGTATGTATTTTTTTAATTATAATTTTACAATAACTTTGGCGTTATAGAATACAATACTTATAAGTTTCTTTAATATTTTTTGCAAGAATCCTTAAGCAAGGGCGGATCTAAGTTTACTTTTTTTATTGAATGGCGGGGTTTATAAAGGGCCAGTTGACTACCTATACAGGATGTAACAAAAAGGGTATTTTAAGCAAAAAGCTATGTAAATAGCCCACTATAGAGAATCTATTTCCAAAATTTGAGACTCGAAATCACATTTTTATTTTTCAAGATTGTATGAAAATTCCTGAGATATTTAAAAATTCTCCATACTATCCGGAAAAATAAACATGTGATTTCGGGTCTCAAATTTTGTGCATAGGTTCTCTACAGTGGGCTATTTATACAGCTTTTCGCTTAACATACCCTTTCTGTTACACCTGTATATAGGTATGTGCTGTGATGGAATTTCAACTCAACAGATACTTACATAAAAATCCGTTTGAATCTAAATTCACCTACATGCAGTGATTTTTCTTTTAATTACTTAATATTTAACTGAACTTATAGTACCTACTGTAAACTAAAATTAACTGGCGGTTTTTTGTGATGATTAGTTTCTACTTGCTACTTTAGCTATCCAATAGGTACCTAAAAATAGCGAAAGTCTCCGCTGGCACTTAAACGGTTCTTTCTAGGAAAAGGATGCGTGTGTATCTTTAATAATTAATTCATCATCATCATCAGCCTATTGCAGTCCACTGCTGGACGTAGGCCTCCCCCAGGGCACGCCACAAGACTGCTATGGGGGGTATTTGCCCATAGTCACCACGCTGGGCAGGCGGGTTGGTGACCACAGTTTGTATTTTGGAGTATGTAGTCAACGCGGGAGGCGCTGCTGCCCACCTCCCGGAAACCCTTAATCGCCTCGTACGATACCCACGGGCAGACATGAGGTGGTACGAATTCTACTCTGCCGGCATCACGCTTAATAATTAATTATAATGTTTTATCTAATAATATACAGGATGTTTGTGACAGCCAGGCAAATATTGATACCATGACTTCAGACCATGATTCTGAGGCGGAAAACACTAAGAATTTTCGCATGAAAATTCAGGTAATTTTTTCATATTTGCAGTGAAAAAAAAGTTGAGTTCGTTTATGTGATGTACTCAAAGGAATTAGTTTAATTAGGCCTTAGATAATGACTGAAAAATACAATTTTAACCAAAAAAATATTTTAAAAAAATGTTGCCCTCAAAAAAGTTCTAATAACTGGATCTACCCAAATGAAGAGTCAAAAGTGATACAAAAAACGTCACACAATCTATACTAATATTATAAAGAGGAAAACTTTGTAATGAACAGGCTCAAAAACTACTGGACCGATTTCAAAAATTCTTTCACCGTTAGAATCCTTATTGAACCTGAATGAACATAGGCTATATGAATTTCCCAATATTCCCACGGGAAGAGGACCAACGGGAATTATGAAATTGGGTGTTATGTTCATTAGGGACCCCGAGGAAGCACTAGGAACGGATTTCCAGAAATTCTCACGGGAAGGGGACAAACGGGAATTCATTTTTTTACGACAACCGCGATACATATGAATTTGAAATCAGACCTGTACGTTCATTAGGGACTGCGAGGGAGCACTAAGAACGGATTTCCCGAAATTTCCACGGGAAGGTGACTTACGGGAATTTGAAATTTTTACGTAAACCGCTATTTTTCCGAAGTTAAAATCTGATTAGGGACTATGAGGAAGCTCTAAGAATGGATTTCCAGAAATTCCCACATCCAACAGGGAAGGGAACCAACGGGAGTTCCAAATTTTTACGAAAACCTATGTACATACATATGAAGTTGTAGCTAATGTACTGATATGTACCGAAGCGAAGCGAGGGCGAGTCACTATCATCAGTAATATATTGTGACAGGTCCCCCCACTTAACATATAGGCTACTTTTTATCCCGGGAAAATGTTTTAATCCCGGATAATTTCGACATTTTGTTTTTTTTGTAGTCCACGCGGACGGAGTCGCTGGCGTCCACTAGTAACCCATTTAATTAGTCACAGGATCGCCCGAGGCATTATTGACTTTTTAATGTTTATTTTATTAGTTAACCAATACTTATTATAATTTGAAATTTTTTTAAATTAACAAATATTTCGGCATTATTATATCTGTATAATAACCTCCCTAAACCAACTATGACTTAAATATAATATAGATAAATTAAAATAAAGGACTCATTAATTACCAACTACATCTCGTTTCCATCTTCCAAAGTTGGCAATTGATTACGCTTGCTTGTTTCAAATTAACTTGAATAACTTTGCTAACTAGCTGTAATCAAGTTACCAACAATGCCCGTCCGTGGGCTGTTTAAAGCCACTAAATTATACCAAATTTATCCCAAGCTAAATACCAAACAACGTACATAGTACTTACCTAATAATATTAATGTAACTTGCGACTTGACCGGGCAAATTGTACTGGAAGATACGTTTATTGAGACTACGTGTAGTAGCTAATTCATTCAACTGAAGTTTATTTTTAAATATTTGCTTTTTTGTATATGTTACCTTTTTAACATTTTTAATAATGGCTGGGTGCGTGATGAGAGCGCCAACTAACAGTTACAACTTGGGCGGACTTTGAAATGTCAAATGGCTGGCTGTTGTTAAGAAGAGTTAGTAAACAAACAATTGATTTCAATTAAACGTTGTAATTTACGTACATTAGTTTCAATAATTTTTTTATTATATTAAATAGGCTTACGCTTGACCACAACGCGCCTGATGGTAAGCACCGTTGCAGTCTAAGATGGAGCGTGCTTGCCTAAAAGAAACCGGTTCACTCTCGACTTAAAGATCGCAAGATTATAGTTCATGGGGAACAGGGATTCAGGCAGGGAGTTCCACAGCTTGGCCGTTCGCACTATGAATGAAGAAGCAAAACGCCAAGTACGAGTTTTCGGCACTTCAACTGTGAACCGGTGTCGCCTTGACGTTTCCCTGGTCGTCCAGTGGTAGAAGGGTGCTGGGGGAATTAGGTCGTGAAGTCCCAACGCACACTCCCCGAAATGTAACCTGTAGAATACCGCAAGACTTGCAACTTTACGTCGATGCTCAAGGCTTTGCAATCTAGCTTTGCACAGTGAGTCCTTGCCGATCAGCCTTTTGGCTCGGTCCTCGATAGCTTCCAACGCCTCAAGCTGGTATTTGGCCGATTCATCCCAAAGGTGCGAACAGTACTCTATATACGACCGAACTTGCGCTTTATACAAGGCTAGTAGCTGTTCCGGTGTGAAGTACCTTCGCACCTTCGAGAGAATACCCAGCTTTTTGGCAGCTAGTTGGGCCTTCGACTCAATGTAGGAGTCAAAGTTGAGTGTTGGAGACAAGCTCACGCCAAGCAAGTCCAGGTGATCGGAGATTTCTATGGTTACATCCCGGAAAGTAGGAGCCAATAGAAATGGCCTCTTTTTTGCAGAAAATAGACACGCCTGCGTTTTAGCTGCATTAAACTTTACCAGATTCGCATCGCCCCAATTGGAAACTGCATTGAGGGCAAAGTTTAATCGCCCAATCATTGCTTCTCTGCTCGACTGGATTTCGGCTGCAGTGGCTTTTGCGGTGGATGTATACTTCTCCACAACCGTGCTGTCATTTGCGTACCCAAATATACCGGGTTCAGCAGGTCATTGATGTGCAGCAGGAAGAGTGTTGCAGAAAGTACCGACCCTTGAGGGACTCCGGCATTTGTAGCCATAGGATCAGACGAGCAGCCGTCAATGACTACTCGAATGGATCTGCCCCACAGAAAATCCGATGTCCATGCACAAAAACCAGTAGGCAGGCCATACGATGGAAGCTTGCTTATCAGTCCGTCATGCCAAACCCTGTCGAAGGCCTTAGATATATCCAGAGAAACCGCTAGAGCTTCTCCGTACCTCTCAATGGCCTCACTCACATATATGTGTGGCGTACACTAGAAGGTCCTCAGTAGACCGGTTCCGGCGAAAGCCATATTGCCAGTCACTAAGGAGGTCATTGGTTTCTAGGTACGCCAGGAGCCTGCCGTTCAGGACACGCTCCATGCTCTTGCAGAGTATAGAGGTAATCGAAACGGGCCTGTAATTGGCAGGGTCAGCACGACTACCTTTCTTGGGCATAGGTTGCACGTTAGCTAGCTTCCATTATTTAGGGACTAGACCAGTTTCATAAGAGAGCAGAAACAGGTGTGTCAGTACAGGAGACAACTCCGGTGCACATGTCCTCAGAACTATAGCCGAAATACCGTCAGGGCAAGCTTTTGCGTCTCTCTCCCGTCATGGTCAGTGATCTGGTATGGGTATAGCCACTCCTGGTGGTGGGCGTTAAAATCCCCCAGGATCACTAATTGGGCCGTCGGGTACTTAAGTAGGGCCGCATCTGCCGCCTCACTGAGATAATCGGTAAGCCTAGTTGTCTCCTGGTTTCCGCTGTGCGAGCGATAGACACAGGCATAGAGAATTTTTTCAATGCCTGTGTCTACTAGCACCCCGATAACAGAGAATCTAGGGTCTTCAATACTACGGAGACGCCGTATGCAGATGTCGTCCCTGGCGTACAAGCATACCCCAGCATGAGCTTTAAAATTATGTTCAAGAGAGTATCCTGGGTATAATACTCGTAGGTACGCCGTATCGGGTGGACTTCTGATCTGCGTCTCCGTTAGAAATAGGAGAGCTGGTTTCTCGGTCTCGATGGTGGTAAACCGATATGAGATTTGAGTGCATCCCACGAATGTTCGTGAGATGCACTTTGAGAGAAAGGGCGTGCTGTCGCTATTTAACCATTTTTCTCATTCTATTTCTTTTTATTGCGGTGAGTGAGGTTTGGTGAAGATGTGGCAGTGGAGCGACGCTAACTTAGCAGACCAGTAGACACATAACGCTCGAATAACATCAGTGGGGAACTAGCTCGGAGACTGCGGGGACGCCCGAGCCCCCCCAAGGATGTCCATCGGGCCCTTTCATCCAGTCGCCAACCGGCACGATGGCGCATCCCGGGATTTTTCGCAAGTTGGCGGAACAGCCTTTCGTGAGGGGCTAACTCACTACTTGGGTCACATTATATCGAATAACGCATTTCATATACAGGGTTAATTTTAAAACATCAATAACCTCGCAAGACTAGGTAGCTACCATCATAAACAACAACATTTGTTCTACGAGTTTTTATAATATGTCACCTCTGAATGTTCTTAAGTCTTACTGAGGCGCGCGCGATCGCGGGCGTCAACCTTTTCGTATATCTAAAATTCGAACATAGACTTACAAACGTCACGACAGTACAGTAAAAGCTTGGAAAATCATTTTAAATTAATATATTGAGTTATGATAAAACTCGTATAACAAGTGTTATTGTTTATGATTTTAGCTATCTAGTCCTGCGAAGTTATTGATGTTTTAAAATTAACCCTGTATATTGCAGACGATTATTTATGAATGTGGTATCAACAAATATGCAGACTTTTGTTTATATTCAGTAAAACACGGCTAAATTAATTATCAAAACTGGATTCAAGCAATCACACACGACATCAGTTTCCAACCATAAACGATACTAAAAACATACTAAAGGTAATACTAAAAAGAAAACAATTAGTTCTAGCTCAACATGTGCAAGATGTAAAAGAAATAAAATTAATATTAGGTTATTTTTTTTATTTCTTACTTTCTTATTTCTGCGTTCCATGTATATTTTGTACTTCGACATGGCTAAATTTGCATTAAGTCATGTAGAGGTGTGATTAAATGAAAGCAAGAGCTAAACAGGATAACTGTTTATTTTAATATAAGTATTTAGACAATGCAAATGAAACACAAGTGAATGAGTGTGAGAGAGCGCCAGCCGACCATCATCTATAAACGGGAGTATTAGATGAATTGCTATTATATTTAGCGCAGGCGTTCATACTTCCATCAAGGTGCTGGAAATATTCTTGGGACGTAACTAGGACTGTCCTGTTCATAACTAACTCGATTGTGGATATTTATAGAATTTTTTATTGCTATTTTTACCATTATCATTGCATTTAACTACGCAGCAGGTATCGTTACCCATGTTTATTTATATTCCGCTATAGTAAAAAGTAACAAGACAGTCCTCTGAGTTTTCCGTTTTTGGCCACCGCGGGCGCTGCGATCGATTCGTGGTTCCCCCACCTCAATGCCCCCAATGTGCAAAGCATTGCACCCAGCAAATACCTAGTGTGTGTGTGACAGCCAGGCAAATACTTAAATACTGAACAAATACCATTGTTTTGAGTTAAGTATACGACAGTGTTAGTACTTGCAGGAAATGCATTTTTAATGTGATTCTCTGCAATGCTTGCATTCGGGGGATCCTGTGACTAGTTGAATGGGCCTTTTGGTTATTGTGTGATACATTGTTGTTTTTTGAATCACTTGTGACTCTCCATTGGGGTTGATCAGTTAATAGAACTTTTTTGAGTGATTTTTTTAAATTCATCCGTAGGTAAAACTTTTTGTTTTTATTTAAGTCATTATCTAAGGCCTACTTAAATGAACTACACTATTTTTTCCCTGAAAAAAAAAAAATGAGACGTTGGCAAGTCTTGGAATTTTCCTGCGAATCTCACGGCGGCATTTCGCATAATTTTAAAATAAATATGAACTGGATATTGTGAGCCGTTTACAAAAACGGATCCAGATTTGGAACCAGGGGGTGGTTCTAGGTCGATAATTTTGCGAACTTCTCTGTCGTTCATAAAATTGTGACACTGCCTAGGCTGGCCTAAGGGTAAAGACACACGGACTGCAATTCCGTTCCAATGGAACGACTGCATGGCCCTTTACTTGGTAAAGTTGATTTAATATTTAAATAATCGCATTCTACTCAATGAAAGAAAGAGAGAAAGAAAGAAAGAAATTATTTATTCAGCTTTCAAAAATGTGTCACAATACAGCCAAACAGAAAAACATAATTATGCTGAAATGGACCCAGCTCATACAGCTGCAGACCAAAACAGATGGCCTGCAGCGCTGGTATATCTTTACATTTATTATAATGTAAGTATATAAATACAATACAATACTATACATACAGATAAAAAATAAATAAATAAAAAGATCATATAAGTATTTAAGAATAATATCAAATCAAATCATTTATTTTGCACAAAATATGAGTAATATTGTTACAGGTTGTCATAGTTTAGTCTGGTTCATACATATTTTGTCATGGGAGACATGCAAAAAACTTATTCTATTTAAAAATTATTATCATTACATAATTGTAATATTTCTGGTACAAATACATATTCTTATCACATAAAAATGTCAAATGTATTATTATGTCAGATTAAATTAATACAAATAGGAACATACATAAATTCATTATAAAATAAAAATTTCCTATTTGATTTCAAATTTAACCGCAAAAAATTCATTTACTGAGTAATAAACGCCACTCATCAATAATTCTGTAAGTTGCCTTTTAAATATGGATTATGGATATAGACTTAATCTTACAAAGGTCTGCGGGCAGTTTATTGTAAATCCTAGGAGCCATTACAAACACACTTTTGTTATATATTGCAGACTTGCATAGGGGCACGCATATTTTATGTCTGTTACGTTCTCCTTTTAATTTTGTAAATGTCTCCAAATCATTTTGTACATACATTGCCATCTCCAGTATATAGGTATACAAGCATGGTACTGGCAATATATTTAAGCTCTTCAAGAATGGTTTACAGCTTTCTGTTTGCTTTATGTTTACAATAGCTCTTATACACCTTTTTTGTGATCTAAAAATAATGTCCCTATCTGTAGAATTTCCCCAAAATATAATATCGCAAGGTTGATGCAACGTATGCATAGTATGCTGCCAGTACCGCAGACCGATTAACTACTTTTGTTAACATTCGAATAGCATAAGAGATTTTTTTACTTGTTATGTCAATGTGTGCCTTCCAGTTTAAATTACAGTCAATATTTAGTCCTAAAATTTTTGTTAAAACATATTTCAAGTTCACAATAGGCAAAAGTTTTTTCAAAATAATAAAACAAATATAATAGAATTGAGTGGGTAGTAAGTAGATATTACGAACCAGAGAACGTTAAACTAGAGAGTTGCAAGTCAAAAATTAATTCCTTAAAATGCTACTTAAAAATATTTATATTTGAGACATCTCTGCAAGAATGATATAATGTATAAGAAGCCTAAAAGTTTTTCCTTAAAGGGGTGTATGTACCCTTAGCTACTCCACTTCCCAACAATCAGGGGTCGTTCCCACGGGTCGTACATGCCTTATTAGCTGTTATTGTTGTTTCGCTCCTCAATTCTGGTACAAATATTTAGAGAAATTTCCACGCTCCTTGTTCGTAAGCCGCATTTTTATGTCCCAGAAAATATTTCGGTAATTAATTATCTAAGGGCCTAGTACCTACTTCCATGTAAGGTATGGGTAATGCGTCGTTAGTTACCTATGAAATAATTGTCCAGATTTACCTGTTGTAGGAATTAGGTAATGGTTAACAATTGAAGTAGGTAAAATAAACAATGTTTAGACCTATCTCAACACAGCTTTAAACACCGTTTCAAATAATTTTTAACGGTTTGTTCGATTGAACAAGATTGGAACATTTACTCGTAGGTATGGGTGAATTTCAACAACCTCGATTTTTGACTAATTACGCTGGCGAAATTTTATATCCACTTTCTATAACTTTTTTGTATTCGAAGTAATAGCTAAAAATATATAATATTCAGTCATATGGTACACATTTTTAAAAACGTATTATTTCTTGAGATATCTGCATTTAAAAATTTCAATCGCCACCGATATTATTATCAAACCACCGAAATTGTTAATCTCTCCACTGAAATTTATTACAACCAGCGGAATTATAAATACAGGAGAACATCATACGAATTACCTATTTATTTATTTTATAAGAATATGAAAACTTTAGATTTTTCGTTTATTAGTTGGTAATAATGTTTATCATCATGATTATAGCTTAGAAACTATGATAACAAATTTAAGGAACACGTTAACAGTTAGGGAAATATTTTATTACTTACTTTAAAATGCTTCCTAGTGACTTTTTTCTTAGCATAAAACGTAGTGGCCATGGTATCTCCTATAAGATCTCGCAGTTCTGACTACACCATTTCAGGAACCTAGCCGTATTTATTTATATGTACGTAAAAATCTTCGAAAACCAGAAATAAGGATCATTTCTTTTTACATTTGAAAGTGCACCTCGTTAGCTACCTTTATATATAAGGAACACCCCATCCGGAAATTCACAGTGTCGGAGATATGACATTTTATTATTATTTTTTAAATCTCCTTTTTTGATGAGTAGAATGGCATATAAGAAATAAATCACATTTTATACTTTGACCTCCCAAAAATCTATCAACATGGAATGGTCAAGCAAAATGTTTTTGCCAATTAAGCCCCTACTCTTTCAAAATAATATACTGCGTCATCACCCTTTATCAAACTAAATTCCTTATTTAATAAGCTACTCAAAAAGGTGTAATTTATTATGAGAAAGCTTACTAGCAGCTGACCAATATACGAGTAGGTTTCAAAAAATACATTCCGTGGCGCTACAGCCTATAGCAGTGTTATATTGAGGCAAGTAGAATGTAGAACTCTTCTGTTATCATCAGGCGTACTTGTTTAAGCTACTCGGGTTTATCGCAAAGTTACTCGGGTTTATAGTAGCAATTTTGGGTGGTTTCCTTGAGTTTGAACCGAAGGCCAAGTCATAATCAATATCACAAAACGCGGGATTGAAGTAAATAATAATTATGTGCATGAGTACACCTACTAGGCCAGTAGAACATTCAATATATAGATATTTTTTCTGAGAACAGTCAAATATTACATTCTTATTGGTCAGCTATTAATATTGTGAGATGTATCTCAAGTGCCTGGAAGAACTTAGTTCATTTAGGAACGGTTCCCTTCCTATGATCTTATAACGTCTACTTGTCGATATGTGTGCTTATGCTGTCTATCGATTGACCTACAGTGCTCAGACTGCATCAGGAACACCATTAGGTATGCTAATCGCCTACCAAAAAGGAACTGGACAGTAAAAGTGCCGGCCATGTTAGTCGTTTAGACACCGAAAGATAGACGAACAGTGCAACTGGCTGGATGCTACAGAGCGGCTGCCTGGGGTAGGAGTAAGACGAGATGGAGGTGGCGGTATGACCTCGATTCGAGTTGAACTGCATCATGAAAAGGCCTTTGGATAGCAGTAAGATTCCTATGCTATAATATATATGTATATTATAATGTCAGTTCATCACCTTTGCATTTTTTAAATTTGACTACAAACTTAAGTTACTTGTTAAAAAAGGTTGTCGCGCCATAGGATAGCACTTTTAAAATTCTTATTAGTCAGCTGTTCGTAAGCTTTTTCATAATTATACCTTTTGAATTTAGTTTAATTAAGTGTGCGAATTACGTGAAATCATTATTTTGAATGAATAGGAAAGAATCAGGAAAAAAAATTATAAACCTTTTGGTAATTGTACTTTGACAATGCCAAGTTGATGTCTGTTGTTTTGTCTCCAATGATTATTTATTTATCTAGTTGAATTACTGAAATATACACGTATTTTAGTTTTTTATGCATTTCCATTTAATAATAAGGTGATTTTTAATAACATTACAAAATGGGGCATAACCCTGAAGCCGTAATTTTTTAAATGGGTCTTCCTACCCATGAAGGTAGAAAATGGGCAGTACTTTTACATCTCAATAGAAATAATACCCGTTTTCCAGTCATCCTGTATATAAAAAGACAAAATATCAATTACGGTGACATTATTATATTACGGTGGCCCTCTTTTTTGCCACCGGAGCCACTGGAGTTGCGACACCGTACTTAGAATTAAGTAACAAATTTCAAATTATAACGGACACTATTATTTTAATTGTAATAATTCATTTGCAATTACGTCGATACATCTAATCTTTAATCATCTGTAAAATTTCTTTTTAAACAGCCTTTTAGTTTTTTAAATACACATGACACCGTTATATGATAAATTTGTATTCCTGCGCCACCGCAGGTTATACTTACGTTTTTGGCAGGAAAACTGTTCAGTGTATCAAACATCCTTGTACTTGGTATACGATGGCTTGACAGAGCAGTGCGGGGAAAGATAGCTTAGCATCTATCTCATTCATTATGATGAAATAGTGTAATGTTCAAAATGCGCCAGCGTTATTGACTTTTTCCGCGGGACATTTTTTAAAAGCTGTTACAGGTACTACCGGGTATAGTTAAATTACTGCTCATGGTGTAAATAATAGTGTTGTTTAATGTATTTTTAAAATATGTATGTATTCTGTTAAATTAATTCACCCGAAAATTTAAATAGCCAAATTTATTTTTGCAAATGAAGTGGGGACATAGCACCGCAATTAGATTTAGAGCCTTTGATATTTTTTTTAATGCGTAAACAAATAGATTTTGGTCTTAAGTTTTAAACTTTAGTCTAGATCACTGTCTGAACTTAATGAAAAAAAATTAATAAATGTGCATTTTGCACTTTCCACTACGATTTTCATCCACGCCGCGCTAAAAACGTACCTGGGAAATTCACCCGTATATGGGGCCCGTATCTCATTTAAGTAAAACAATATACCTACCCCGGGAAAGAAGATGTAAGTACCTATAGCATCTGTACGCTAAAGGTCATAGCACACTTAAACGACTCTGATCCAACACCGCAATCAACTACCGAGTAGTCCGACGGCGGTAAGCTCGCTGACAGCGAGCTGTGTGCTAATTTATGATGCCAATGTAAAATATATCTAAAGAGCAAAATTTCAAGCCCATCTTCTTCTTCAGCCTATTGCAGTCCACTGCTGGACGTAGGCCTCCCCCGGGGCACGCCACAAGGCTCCTGCTACAGGGGGGTTTCGCCCATAGTGACCACGCTGGGCAGGCGGGTTAGTGACCGCAGTATGATTTTCGGACTAAGTTGTCAGTACGGGAGGTACCTGGGTAGGTACCTCCCGGAAACCCTTAAACGCCTCGTACGATACCTACGGGCAGGGAGGGGTGGTACAAACTCTACTCTGCCAGCATCACGCGGCTAATACCGCGCTAGTCCGTCCTCCATTATGCAAATGAATGAATCATCGTTTTGCGTAGGTACTAAAATGTGTTAGATTTAAGGATTATCTGATCTTTGGGTATATCTAAAGATACCTACCTACTAGCAAACTAAAATCCGTAAGTAGGTATAATGTCGTTGTCAAATTGTCTATTTCATTTCTAACTCTCAGTGATATCTACACATGACCCTAAATTTTGTTTTTTTCTTCCCCTCCAGTTTGGTAGTGTTGTTTCTGTCGCTGACAAGGGTGAAGCCGCAGCTCCTTAGCGGTACCCTCAACCTCCTCACCAGCGACCACTTCAACTTGCCGAGCAGCATCTCCATCACAAGTAAGAAATATCTCTGCCGTGGCACATTGACTTACCTTTTTATCTTGGCCATGTACCATTATTTTAGGGGTCCATTAACTAAAATCCTAGCCTGGTCGTAACGAAGTATCATGAAACAGTTTTCTTCTGGTGTTGCATGCAGATGGCAGCACATTCGATTACATCGTAGTGGGAGGCGGCGCGGCGGGCTGCGCGGCGGCCTCGCGGCTGGCGCTGGCCGGGTACGACACGCTGCTGGTGGAGGCTGGTGCAAACCCCAGTGCGTTATCAAAGGTAGGCCTTGATACTCCTTCTTAATGTGAAGGATGGAGTAGTAGAGGTGTTTATGCCCGCCCACCCAGTAGTGCTTATAAGTAGCACGTGTCATGATAAGTACTAAAAATTAAAGAAAACTGTGATTTTTAGATTCCTGCTGCTGCCATGGTCATGGCAAATTCGCGCATCGACTGGAGTTACAAAACGATTTCCAACGGTAAGTCGTGCAAATCCTCCAGCGGCGGCCAGTGCACCTTCAACCGCGGGAAGTGCCTCGGAGGCTCCACCGCCATTAACTACATGATGTACACACGCGGGAATCACAGGGATTTCGACGACCTCGGCGTTCCTGGCTGGAGTTCCGCCGACATGGAGCCCTACTTTTTGCGTTATGAAGCCTTGCAAGATCTCAATAAACTTCCATCCTCGTCTGCATCGTACCACAACACCTCCGGCATTATGCCAATAGAAATATTCCCAGACTCGGGCGACCCGTGGCAGCAGAGAATTTTGGATGGCATGAACCAGTTAAACTTCTCTGTAAATTATGACGTCAATGCGGAGACGCAAATCGGCGTGAGTCACCTTGTCGGCTATGTTTACAACGGTGAGCGAATGACCACTGCTCGCGCCTATCTAACGAGAGACGACATCAAAGCTAAACTTAAAGTAACTAAAAATACAAGGTGTACAGGCATTATATTGAACGATGATAATGAAGCTCTAGGCGTCACCGTCCAGCGCGGATTAGACAATTTTAGTTTGTTTGTAAAAAAAGAAATCATTTTGAGCGCAGGCACAGTGGGAACCGCACAGCTACTACTTCTATCCGGGTTCGGCCCGGCCGAACATCTGCAAGAGATGGGAATAAAAATGCGAAAGGACTTACCAGTTGGCGAAAACTTATCCGACCACGTGCTACCACTTATGCTCATAGCCGTAGACCAGGACATCAGCGTGAGCGACATCCTGACCGTCGTAGTGGATGGCATCACTTGGCTTAGTTCGCGCCAGGGCTCCCTGGACTCGCCCGGGCTCACTGTGATCACTGCCTTCGCCAACACTCTGTGCTACGACTACACCACGCGGCAGCTCGGCTCCGGGCCAGACTGTGAAATTCCCACCATGCAGTTTATATTCGCCGCCATCAACCGAGGCACTCTCGCGCTAGGAGGACCTATAGCCATGGTATCCAGCGGGCTCGACGCCGACGCCATTGCGCAACTCATCGCAATCAACAACAAGCGAGGCTTGATCGTGGTTAATCCGGTTGTCCTGCGGCCCGAGTCTCGCGGGACGATTAAACTGGCGTCGACGGATCCTCTCGATGACCCGGCAATCTATCCAAACTATTTGGACGACGACGCAGATATGCAGGAAATACTACGCGGGGTGCGCATAGTGGAAGACCTGGCAGCGACGGAAGCGTTTCAAAAGCATAACGCGTCGCTGGTTCGTCTCACATTCCCGGGGTGCCCAGAGGCGAGCGAGTGGGCGGGGTACTGGGCGTGCTACGCGCGGCACATGACGCACTCGGTGCAGCACGCGACGGGCGCGGCGGCGCTGGCGGCGGTGGTGACGGCTCGGCTGGCGGTGCGCGGCGCGCGGCGTCTGCGCGCGGCCGACCTTGTCGTGCTGCCGCTGCTGCCACGCGGGAACACCGCCGCCGCAGCCATCGCCGTCGGAGAGCGCGTCAGCGACCTCATTCTCGAGGATGACGCGCGGGAAGATGATATTTTCTTATAACTTCGGGCGGATGGGCATAAAAGTTATCTGCTACTTTGATGCCTATGCTGAATCTACCATGCGCCGCATTTTGAGGAATTATAATAATGTGAATTTTGTTAGTGATTTGAGAATTTAAAATATTTTTTGGCGTTTCTGATAGAATTTAGCTTCAGTGTTAAACCACTTCATGTAACTTTCACGTAACCACTAACCTAACCTAACCACGAATAACCACTTCACGTCCCTTATTTAACGTTAGTTTTACGAAAACGAACTTTAATGCTGAATTGTAATTCACACTTTAAGTAGGTACCTATTATATTTATACCTACTATATTTAATTTAACATTAAGAGATTTATGCACACATTATAATAAATGATGCATAATATTTTATTTCTTTACTTCAAATATTTATTTATTTGTAATAATATTTAAAACATTATCGGTGTTATTACAAAAGAATATAAGCATCATTTAAGCGAAACATGGCCTAAATTTGACGGATATTCTATACATTTTGCTGTCAAATGTCATATTTAAAACGAGTCTAACTTTAGGGCTATTTTGTAATAACAAATTGTTTAATAAATATATCAATATTCGCTGGGTGCAAAGCAGGTGGTGGGGGCACCACGAATCGATCGCAGCGCCCGCGGCGGCCAAAACCGGAAAACTCTAGGACTATCTGTCACTTTCTACTATAGCGGAAAATAAATAAACATGGGTTACGATACCTGCTGCGTAGATAATTGCAAGAATAACGGTAAAATAGCAATAAAAAAATCCTATAAATTTTCACAATCGAGTTATAAACGAGAACAACGAATGAAATGGATAATCGCTGTCAAGAGGAAAAAGTAAGTACCTAAGCTAACCTATGAACAACATTTAAAATATTTATTATATTTTGTATGTTCTAGGAAGTAGAACGTTACAGTGGAGCGTACACTTCATTGGCGGCGAGAAAGCTGATGAACAGGACAGTCCTAGTTCCGTCCCAAGAATATTTCCAGCTACATACACCTTGATGGAAGTATGAACGCCTGCGCTAAATATAATAGCAATTCATCTAATACTCCCGATTATAGATGATGGTCGGCTGGCGCTCTCTCTCACTCATTCATTTATGTGTCATTTGCATTGTCTAAATACTTATATTAAAATAAACAATTATCCTGTTATAATTGCTCTTGCTTTCATTTCATCACACCTCTACAAGACTCAATGCAAATTTAGCCATGTCAAGGTACAAAATATACATGGGACGCAGAAATAAGAAATAAATAAATAAAGAAAATTAACCTAATATTAATTTTATTTCTTTTACATCTTGCACATGTTGAGCCAGAACTAGTTGTTTTCTTTTTAGTAACGTTTGTGGTTGGAAACTGATGTCGTGTCTGATTGTTCGGAATCCAGTTTTAATAATTTATTTGACCATGTTTTACTGAAAATAAACAAAAGTCTGAGTATATGTTGATACCACAGTCATAAATAATCCTCTGCAATATATATGAAATGCGTTATTCGATATTTGATTATTTCTTTACTTACTTTTCGTGAAGACAGCTATGCGAAAATCCGCGTGTGTTACCCGAAATTTATTGATTGTACCCTTTCAGACGGGAAATAAAAACGGCCAACGTTATTATCTACGCTACAAATTTACATGATTGAATAGAATATACGTAAATTACAACGTTTAATTGAATTAATTGTTTGTTTTATAACTTTTCTTAACGACAGCCAGCCATTTGACATTTTCCGCCATTTTTTGACAAAGTCCGCCCAAGTTGTAACTGTTAGTTGGCGCTCTCATCGCGCACCCAGCTAATACCAGAAACTTTATAAAACACATAACTACCTATATAGGTACTACATGCCACACTAAAGGTACCTACCTATACAGTCTCTTATAATATTTGTGTGCTTTGACTGAGCTCTGACCTCACAATTACGCCAACCAATTTCTGTCAGATACCTTTAGATACTGTATTATAGGCAATTGGTAGTTTTCTTATAAATATATTAAACTAATAGCCGCTTAGAAATGCAAAATTCACTGTAGATGTGCCAGAATCAAGGGCCAGAATTAATATAGTTTTAGATTTTTACAAAATCATTCCTTATAACGATCCAAAAGCTCTAATACAGTCGGAAACAAGTAATCCCACATATCCAGACCCCAAACAAAGTCAAGATGGTTGCACTCTGGCCGCGATATGATGGTGTAGTTAACGACGTTCGGGAGCTGTGGGTACAGGAACTCCACGTCCTGCATGTCTGCCAGCCGGTCCCTCCTCCCTGCCAGCAGTGCTACCTTCATCGTGACCTTCTTCAGGTCATACTCCGGAGGCTCTAATTGATTGTACTCCTTCAGGTTGCCTATAGGGCCATAGTCGAATTGTGCAAATTTCTTCCTATTTCCAATCTGGCCCAGGTGGGCTAAGTTCTTTCTAGACGTGCTTGAAGGGTAATGTCCATATATTGTATCAGCAAAGTCGTCCGGTTCCAGTTGTGATGGGTCGTGCCCTGCAAATTCCCCTAACATAAGATTGTTGCAAATTTCATCACCAAGAACTCCTTGAGTGCAAAAGTATTTGATAATATTTACAGAAGTAGAATTATCTTTGAAGAACTCTTCTTTATTTAGTAATATAGCTGCTGCATCTAGGGCAGGAGCTGATTTGATAAGGGTGCTGACGGGCGGAGGGTTGTAGTTCAGGAAACAAACTGGAGCCAGTGCGATTAAGAGTTTAATCTTAGCAGTGTACTCGGGTCTTAAGTATCCCAAAGAGAAAAAGACTTGAGTCCCCTGCGAGTGTCCAATAATATGCAATGCCACCTGCCCAGTTTTAGCTAAGGCAAAGTCGATGACCGCCGGTATATCGTACTTGGATTGCTCGTTAAATGTAAAATTCCAAAAGACTGAAGAATCGGGGCTATACTTGATACTTTTGCTGGAGTACCGGTTGCCTCTGGCGTTCGTCGCCCAAACGTCGTAGCCTTTATTAGCTAGCACTAATGCCAACGAATTTTTTTCCCGAATGATGAAGGTGTCAGAGGTGTCTGCCAACCCGTGCACGCAGAGCACCGGACGCGTCGGGTCCCCGGGCATGCGGAACACGGTCAGTACGTACCCGTCTTCTGTAGTCACCTCGTAGCTTTCACAACGGAAGCCATTTTTCTCGGCTATTCCACAAAATTCCAACTTGCCGACCTCGGATATGTGAGTGCCGATAATGTCTGCGTGAGAATTTTGGAAAAGACTTGCATAAATAAGAACTACAGAGACTGCGAAATTAGTAGGAGACATTTTTGCATATGAGTTGCATATTGACTTGGAGACTTATATATTTGGTGAAATGGTCGTATACAGCTATGTACATATTGATATACTTAATTGTGTCTTAATATTTACTCCATATATTTTAGGATTCCTTGGTCTGTTCAGGGCATCGTATCATATACCACGTAAGATATCAGCTAAGTACCCAGAGTCGTTCTGTCATATCTTAATTTGTTACAGATATTTTATATCTGGCCTATTACGGCTCCAACAGCGGTACCATTCAACACCGCAACCACCTAGCTATCTGTGTTTATTCATGCTGCCAATCTGAATACCGTAAGTGGTAACTAGTGATGTACCGGATCATTAAAAATGTATATCCGCGGATACGGATCTGAATACGGATATTTGGTGTCAATATCCGCGGATACGGATCTTAACTTTTTTACGCAGTCGATGTCGGTGCGCGCGACAAATACATAATTTCAAAAAACACTTAATTGAAATTAAAATATTACGAAGATCTAAGTTTTGTTTTTTAGTAAAAGGTGATCTTATAACTTTTTATAATGTTGATCTCATTAAGAAGATAGTTAATTGAGTACCTTTGAGTAATATTCTACTAATGGACGCCCGCGACTACGTCCGCGAGGACTGCAGAAAAAACAATATGTCGAAATTATCCGGGATAAAAATATTTTCTCGGCATAAAAGTATCTTATGTCCGTCTTTTGGTGCTAAGCTATCTCCCTCCCAATTTTCAGCCAAATCGGTATAGCCGTTCTTGAGTTATAAATAGTGTAACTAATACGACTTTTCATTTTTGATTTTTAGCTTCCTACCTTGAAAACTGCGAAAAGTCATATATAAAATTTCACCCACTCTTTTAAGGGGTTGGGGCATATTAAAAAAATAATAATCTACGATTTTTTTGTTAGTCACAAATAGTCCGCATACCAATTTTTAGCTTTCTACCTTGAAAATTATGGAATGCTCTATACAATCTTCTACCCCCCATTTTAGGAAGGTGGGGATTTAGACAGACACAAAAAGTAGACTATGTCACTGTCTATCCTTTCAACTATCTCCACTTAAAAAATTACGTCAATTCGTTGCTCCGTTTTGTCCTGAAAGGCGGACAAACAGACACACACGTACACTTTCCCATTTATTATATTGGTATGGATAGATACGGTAACTAATTTCTGATAATTTGCAACACAAAGGAGCCAAATATTGATATTAGGAAATAAAAAAATATTGGGATTGAATTTAATAGTTTTTATTGCTACCTAATCACCTATTTAAAGAATTTCATCTATAAATATAAAATTAATAAGGTAAATAAATCTGTAAAAGATCCGCCAAAAATTTGCGGATACGGATCTTTATTCTGCCTCGGATATCCGCGGATACGGATACGGATCTCCGGCACATCACTAGGGGTAACATATCTTGATAGATTCATCATCGTAATCAAGAAACGTAATATTTGGACCGTGGCTTCGTTTGGTGGCGTATAGGTACAATAAGATAACATTTTGCAAATGCCCCACGGGATCGATAAAGGGAATACTAAACTAACTTCTAAAATTCTAAATTCTAACGCGGACGCCATGAACCTTATAAAGAATAACGGACAGAGTGTTGTCGATACATAGAGTGAGGCATTTATAGCAAGCATGGTAACGATATTCCATGGAGTAGGGATGTGTAATGACGCGTTATCCACCAACACATACAAACCATAGTAAGCTCGGCGCCTACTAGAAAATACGTGTACTCGCGCAATGCGCCGCCATTTCGGTGCTTCAATCTGTGCATTGACAGCATTACGTCCGTTGTTCTTTATACATTCATGGCAGACGCAGTCTAGGGCGGCCACTAGTACCTATACAGAATGATTTTTGGTCGTCATCGTTCCCGAAAACTACGGAATCTCCTTGTCATCACGATCATTTTTCTCCATGGAAGCATACTTGGGAAGTGTCTGGTTTCCAAAATATTATGGTCCAAAGTTGAGTAAATAGACTGCGTTTTTCTGCATAAATGCACATTGACGCGTGTAGCAAGATTTTTTCACGAGAAATAATTAATATCTGTCTATTAAAAAACTAGCATAAACATCGGACACTATAAATTTAGCCCGATCAAGTAATAAAAAAAAATTACATCGTTTCCCGGCATTTTTTTGGCATAAAATTACTTCATTTGATGTATAGAGTACGTACCCTACGTTAAGGGTGACATCGAAAAAACACCTGTATTTATAGGTGAATATACTGAACATACTATATGAATGGTAATTATAATAAAACTAGCTATACAGGGTGTAACAAAAAGGGCATGTTAAGCGAAAAGCTACGTAAATATGCCACTGTAGAGAACCTATCCACAAAATTTGAGACTCGAAATCACATGTTTATTTTTCCCGATAGTATGGAGAATTTTTAAATATCTCAGGATATTTCATAGAATCTTGAAAAATAAACATGTGATTCCGAGTCTCAAATTTTAGAAATAGGTTCTCTACAGTGGACTATTTACGTAGCTTTTCGCTTAACATACCCCTTTTTTATAACCGGTATCATCATCATCATTTACAGCCCTGAGAAGTCCACTGTTGGACATAGGCCTCCCCCAACAACCTCCACTCCGACCGGTCGGAAGCAGCCTGCATCCAACCGACGCCCGCGACCTTGGCCAGGTATACAGAGTGTTTTTGGTCGTCAATTTTTTCGAATACCTACTATGGATTCTCCTTATCATCACGAACAATTTCGTCCATGGAAGCATACCTGGGAAGTGTGGTTCTTAAAATATTAAGGTCCAAAGTTGAGTTGCGTTTTTTTGCAGAAATCTACGTAGACGCGTGTAACAAACATTTTTCACGAAAAAAAATTAAAGACCGTCTATAAAAAACTAACACTAACACTGGATCCATACATTTCGCGCGATGAAGTCGATAAAAAAGAAAAATCGTTTTTACCAAGTTCCTGGTTGTCCTGAAATTTTTTGGTATAAACTTACTTTATTTGATGTTCACTTACTTGCTATAATCCTGAGGATGCCACGGTTGTTGGCGAAACATATGTAGATTATTTATCTAGTTTTTAATTTCGGAAATAGTGCGATGTATTGTCTTGCATGCAGGGTACTCGGATCTGGTTTCTCGTGGCGATTGTAGGTAGTGCAAGTGCTTGTTTTCGCAGTTATGAGTTATCAGATCCGGGGGTCAGTGGAGGGTGTAGGGCCCGGTGGTGGGCGCACCCATAGTGAATGTTTGAACTTCTGAATTGTAACGCCTAATACAAATTATTATATTTATTTCATGTATAGAGTAGAATAGAATAGGTTTCATGTACATACCACTCGTAAATGATAGCGACGAAAAAACATCCTGTACCTGTAATAGGTATATCCAAAGGGCACGACCTATAATTTAATGGTCTATATGAATGACATAAATGATAATTATAATAAATATTAGCTTATTCAAACTAGTGTTGAATCAGTTGGTGGAGTTTACCCGATGTTTAAAAATAATTCTTTTCTGTACCTAATAATATCACCGAAATGTATTTAATTGCAAAACGTCGGCAGGAACGGTTGCATCAAATTGTATTCATTGTTTTGTGTAACATTGTTACCTACTGGTAAAAGTTGGTAGTATAAAGTATCCAATATTTAAATGAAGCAATAAGAACTTGATAAGTTCGCAGGTGAAGTGGGGTTAAAGGTTGTGACTTCTCAGTTGTTGAAGCCAGATTTAGATATAAATAGCTTTTATTCACCTTCTGATTCCTGGCTGAAATGCTATTCTCTTCGAGAGCTGAAATAGGCAAACGTGGTTAACGGCTTACGAATCTAATTGAAGACATTCAGTATAAATCAAGCGCTTATGACTAGCTATGTCGCATCGGCATAAGTATTTCAATTTTATCACAAGAAATATTATCGTTTGTAACGAAGATAGGTAAAGTCCCGAGTTTTATTCCTGGATCAAAATGTATTATATGTTTTTTAATATATTGCTTTTGATACCCATAAAATCGGTTATCAGTTGACGGCCGACTGGTCTAGTAGGTAGTGACCCTGCCTGCGACGCCATAGGTCCTGGGTTCGAATCCCGGTAGGTGCAAACATTGATATGATGAATATCAATGTTTGTTTCCGAGTCATGGATGTTTCTATACTTATCTATGTATTTATATACCGTTGCTTAGTACCCACGACACAAGACAAGTTAATGTGTTGTGTAGTGTGTGAATATTTATTTACTTTTACATTTTACATTTACATTAACACAACCTCTACTGCACCCTGTTGAAACTGGCTTACATCAAGCAGATGCCCACGACCTTGGATAGGTCATCCATATTGCGGTGGCCTTCCCACGCTGCGCTTGTCGCTGTGTTAGTCTAGAACTTTTCGGCTCCATCGGCCATGGGTTCTTCGAGCTATGTGCCCTGCCCACTGCCACTTTAGTTTGCTGAACCTTTGGGTTATCTGGATCTTGGTTGGATCTTCACAATCCTGTTGCGATCGCGTAGTTGACCCCGAGCATAGCTCTCTCCATTTCTCGTTACTTGACCATGTGGTACACATACTTATGTGTAAAATAAGTCTACAACAAAAACCTTCATCAAACACTGTCGCCTAAACGAGAACTCGAGAGAAACGAGACTCCTAAACGACTCAAATATGAAAATAGTTGAAGTGGAAAATGGCGGTTCATCAGAAAGTAACGTCGCGCTGACATCGAGAAACTTTCTCATTACGAAAATTACTTCAACATCAACTTTGTTCACAGTTGTATATTGTACTGCTGAGTTCAATCTTTTTCTTTTTTTCATAGCAGTTTTATAATAAGTTCAGAACTTGGCAAAAATATCTTGTAATAGAACAAAAATACCTTCTTGTAACATGACATGACATTGTACCTAGGCTATACTCGTACACTGTGCTATACTTACACTGTTAGGTTTGACAGATCTTCAATAACTACATCGTGTTTGATGTTATAAATACTAGATGTACCTACATTTACTACACTATACTAATAGAAATATTACTATACTTAAGTAAGTACACAAGTTAAAAGGCTTCATTTCTCAATCCGTCTTTAAATATACGTAGATACTAAAAATACCTTAAAAAATTGCCAACATGCACGTTAAACAATGTCTATTTTATTGTGCACAAAAATCTTATCCTTATTTAGGAAAGTTCTAAGCCACAATATCATTGACACCTGTACAAATAACTTACCCCCATAAGCCTCCCACCCTCCGCCCCTACTTACATAGTACCTACCTCTCAGCCAGTCGGGGATTCCCGTGATTTTCCCGAAATCCCGGCGTTGTACGGAATTTATTATGCTTGCTTAGTGGCCGAATCACAAAGGAATTCATTTAATTAGAACCTTTTTTCTACGTTTCTTTTTATATTGGCATGTTTTGTTTTATTGTATGTACTTTGGTAGACGCCCGCCCTCGCATCGCTTGGGCAAAACAAATATCGGCGCGGTTTTTATTTCACGTGAAAATCCTGATTTTACTAAGGATAAGTAATCCTATAAAATGGTCTTTAAACCGACCAACCGATCCACTAGCGAGCTATTCTCTGACGGGTCTTGAGTTCCAATCCCGGTAGGTGTATCTACGACTTATATTTTCCACTGGAAAATATGTATAACTGGAAAGTTCCCAGTGCTAAAAACTAAATCCCTGTTCTGTGGGGCTCCACTAGAATACATGAGCTTCATCTCCTTCCGTGCATTTCGTAAGAGTCGACTAAGGAACTCGACGGGCGTTCTCTCAAACGATTAGCTTGCAACCTTAGCTCGCAACTGATCATTAACATCTGTCCCAGATGTGCCAAAAGTGGCGGTAGGATCTCATTTATGATTTTGCAGTTCTGGATATTCCATTTCGGGAATACAGCCGTGTCTATTATGTCTACATACTATTATGTCTACATACTATTATGTCTACATACTACTATGTCTACATACTACTATGTCTACATACTACTATGTCTACATACTACTATGTCTACATACTACTATGTCTACATACTATTATGTCTACATACTATTATTATTGTATGAGTAATTTTGGAGGAATCTACGATAATGGTTACTTTAGTTATAAATGACGTGTTCTGTGGTCTTAACTTTCTGCCATGGCATAATGTGTGTTGCTACACTAATGCCATGGCATGTGTTGCTACACTAAGGTTGTTTATATGGCACGTGGTAGGTACGTGACTAAATACATAAAACTGATTACTGATGTTTGTTTATCTTTTATTACCCAATGAACTATTTGACGTGACGAAATAACACTTAATTTGCTAATTAAATATAGGTTGGAATAAAAACCTTTGCAATACCTGTAGATTTCCTTAGATAGTTAGCTACGAGTAAGTATGTCAATAATATTGTTAAATATAATAAAAACTGTGGTCAGAATATCACAGGTACTGAGCTAGGTCTGCAACTGATAGTTTAGGTTTTGATTAGTATTTCTATTGGATAAAAGATTAAGATTACTTCGTAACATGGCATTGATATCATAGTGGGTCCGTGGTTTCTATTTGTTTCATTATTGTCTACCTACTCTCGGAAAAAAACGTATCTTTATTAGTGAAGAAGCTTAGATGAATTATATTATAACTAGATTCAGTGACACCGCACCAAAAATGGCACTACAAATAGCTGCTCAATTGTATGGCTAGGCATCTATTGTCATAAATTGATACAAGCAAAGTCGAGTCTTATGGTAACTACATAAGATTCAAGTTTAAAAATCTAATCTTACGCAGTTATTACGTTTACATAGATTTACTGGTGCCACTTTTTATAAAGATTTCATTATGAAACCCCGCGTCTACCTATAAACATGTCACTGTGAAGAAGCCTAAGTTTGGCATACGTTTTTGGTTTATATAAAAAGTATAAATGTTTAGAACTATTGCTATAATAAGCATTACATGAATCATTCGCAGTATAAATGACTATCTATTCTGCTAGCGAACGTCGCACATTTCTTGTGGATATGGTTGCGAATAAACTTCTCTACTCCTTTAACGGACTATTCATATTGTTAACAGTAATAAATAGTGAAATTATTAATAAATTAGTAATAAATAGTCTTGAAAACACATTAACTTTAGTCAGCAATACTATTAACACAGCGGACGATGTTAATTTAAACTTCACCGAGTTTGCTGAAAAATATGGATACAACTCAGAGGAGCGGCGAGTGATTACCGACGACGGGTACATCCTCACCGTGTTCCACATACCAGGTAATACTAAGAAGCCTGTACTCCTGGTGCATGGACTCTTGGATTCAGCCGACACTTACATCATTCGCGGTAACTTGTCTCTGGCCATCAAGCTCGCTGACGAAGGCTACGACGTCTGGGCAACCAACGCTCGAGGCAACGGGTACTCCCGGAAGCATGTCACTCTCGACCCAGACACAGACAAGGAGTTCTGGAATTTCACGTTCAATGAGCAAGCTTATTATGATCTTCCGGCAGTTATCGACTATGTGCTATCCGAGACTAATCAGAACTCTCTGTCTGTTATCGGACATTCGCAGGGGACGCAGGTGTTCTTTGCGTTAGGATCCTTAAGGCCCGAGTACAACGACAAGATCAAGATCCTCATTGCTCTTGCTCCTGTTTGCTTTCTAAGCTATAACCCTCCTCCCGTCAGTGACCTCATAAAAGCGGCCCCTGCCGTTAGTCTCGTTGCAAAAACATTAGGCATTGAAGAATTTTTCAGAAATAATTCTGTAGCCCGCGATTTAATTGAACTATTTTGTACCCAAGGACTTTTGAGCTTCGAGATTTGTAATGTTGGAGTTATTGGAGCCTTCGCCGGTCCAGACCCTGAGGAGCTATTGCCGATCGAGTTTTCGGATGTTATCTACAGCCATTACCCTTCCAGTACATCTAGAAAGAATTTGGATCATACTGCTCAGATTGGAAATAGAGGTAAGTTTGCGCAATATGACTATGACTTAGAGGGAAACCTGAAGGCGTATAAGCAGGTGGAGCCTCCGGAGTATGACCTGAAGGACGTGACGATGAATGTGGCGCTGCTGGCGGGGAGGAGGGACCGCCTGGCAGACCTGCAGGATGTAGAGAACCTGAAGGCAGCGCTACCCAATGTTGTGAACTACACCATCATACCACGGGAAGAATGCAACCACCTGGACTTTGTGTGGGGACTTCACATGAATGATTACTTGTTTCCATTTATTTTGGAACTTCTAGCGGAGTTTTAGAGGGGAGTTAGTTGATGAAGGGGATAGGTAGTTTCTAGTCGTCTTTTTTGTGTCATTTCATTATTCAACTGAATGAAGGTCAATAACATGTGGAGTCATCAAATTGCAGGAGTTTCTCTTATTTGGCACTTCTGTCCGTGCTTAGTTATATAAAGATTGTGATTTGGGGTGAAGTAGGTAAACCCTCCTATGATGTTAGAACCAGAAAGAAGAAAACATTTTCGAGATAAAGGTTTTCTGTTAATAAAGATCTCACCTAAAATAGTTTTACTTGTACCATATACCTACACCTCAAATTGTTTGATAAATCAAACAGTGCCTACTTGTAAACGGTATTATGACTTAATTACATCAAATTGATACCTATAGAATGTATAACAAACATGCTCGAAAGCAAGCCAACATATAACAATAATTCATAGTAAAATAGCATCAAAGAAATTAGCGGTTATTCTCACAAACTTTCATATTTATAACATTTGTCGGTAAGGAGTGTTGTTTTGTGAAAAACGTCACAACAATGTTGTCCCTCGCCTCTGTCATAGCGTGGTTCCTGTTGATCCCGACCGCCATACTGTCCGCACTTACCCCTATTATGAATGGCGAGATTAGTACTAAGATTATTCACTATATTGACAGTTCAAAATTAAATTAAAGTTAAAAATTAACAGTTACTCGTGAGAGGTAATAATGATTTATTGTTACTGTCGTTTTATATATTTTGGGTGTAATTAAATCTATAATACGGGAGAGAAAAACACGATTCGTTTTACGTAAATTAAACGTTACAGAGTTTATTACTGCCGCCGCCGCCCCGCCGCATTAGTAGATAGGTACCTACGTTCTTGAAATTAATTTAAAATAGTAGGTAATATGTGAGGTCTTGTGTTTTAACATGAATAGCATCATACATAAATAAAAAATAATTACCTACCTAATTTGTAGTTATTATTCTGAAATCAATATTTAGACTCAAACTAAATAATCCAATCCACTATGATGTGGAGTATAACTATGTTCCAACGTATATTTCCCTTATGGCATCATCTTCCAAACGGATTTCGATTTGAAAAATTATCTAAAAAAACGTAAGTATTATAATTATAATATAATTATAATAGTACCTACATCAAAACGCTATAATTTCACCACGTAGTCGAAGCTGCGGGCATCAGCTATTTGTAGAGTAACGAAATCAGTTCATTCCGAGGACCCCACCCGGGGGCAGAAGCTATTGTTAATGTCAGTGCGACCAAGGAGGTCCGGCCTGAGGTATAAAGGACTGGAGGAGGGATACAAGTTTAATTAACAAATGACAATTAAATAGTAGGCCTGCAGTTTGATGTCGACTCTCTGATAAGTTGAGCGAGTCGCCCTCATTTTTCTCTGACATGGCCAAATAATAGTATAACCTATACAGAGTGTTTTTTCATTACCACCCTTAACGAAGGGTACGTACTCTATCTATACATCAAATAAAGTAAGTTTATGCTAAAAGAAATGCTGGGAAACGATTTTTTTTTAATTACTTGATCGGGCGAAATTTATAGTGTCCAATGTTTATGCTAGTTTTTTTATAGACAGATATTAATAATTTCTTGTGAAAAAATCTTGCTACGCGCATCTATGTGCATGAAGAAAAACGCGGTCTATTTACTCAACTTTGGACCCTAATATCTTGGAAACCAGACACTTCCCAGGTATGCTTCCATGGAGAAAAATGATCGTGATGATGAGGAGATTCCGTAGTTTTCGGGAACGTTGACGACCAAAAATCAATCTGTATAGGTAGATATACCTACTTCATATTATATAGATTTTTATTTTTCCTGCTCTCAAACTTAATGTAGATGCAAGAGTAGGTAGTTATAGCTCTATGTATAGGTATAATCTTATTTGCCATTCTCCAGTGTGTTCATGTTGGCCGAGATTATGCAGATCCTACCGAACTGGAAGTAGGTACCTGAATAACTTACGAGCGTGATGTACTGTTACACAACATACACATGGGATGTATTAATAAAACAAAACTCTGGTGAACATTTCTCAATTTAGGGAATTTTATTTCAGGAGACGTAAGATCATTTCGAGTATCTCGTGAATAGATTTTCTATAGTAGGCAATTTTTATTGCATTTCGCTCAACACACCTTTTCTGTGACACCCTGTAAAGCATATCGGTAACGTCACATTTCCATGGTTCCTATCAGGTTCCTATAAATCATTAAACATTATTGCTATCTCTAATGCCTCCTACATAAAAAATATAATATGATTTTGATGAACTACTTGGTACAGATATATCTCGATAGGGGAGAGCAGGTAGGATTCGTACACTTTTTACACTAGGTCATTTAAAAACAAAACTAATAGCTATTCCACAATAAATATAATGCTATTGAATTACCTACTTATCTGGCTTTCACAATAATGTAGCTCAGGTTCGACTTGATGTAACATGACAAAACTATAATCCATTTTCCTAAAAATGGAAATCGTACGAAAGCACCCCACACGTGTGGTAGCTTCGTACAGAGGGGAGGGTACATTCGTACATAGTGGGGAGCCTCCGTACACAATAATTGAAAACGCTATTTATATGAAATCAAACATTTATTGAGAGATATTATCTAAATCACGACAGAATACACCTGAAACGTCATGATAATTAACAATATATTGTATCATAAACAACTTTTATAAATGTACGTTATAAAATCAATATTCAAATGTAACAATTAGGGTAACATGTTAAAATCACACATAACGAATCCACTATTGCACATTATACATAGTAAGATCTTTTTTAAATACATAAATATTTGCTGTTCTTGCTGTGGCAGCAGATATGGGCGGTGGCAATACACAGACCACGTCTGATAAGTAAACTGTGCCCTCATCTTTGGTATTAGGAAAAACAAATTTCCAAGCACCCGGCTTCTTTCTCAAAAATGAAACTTTATATTCCATTGGGCTGTATTTGATTAGAACCTGTCCAATATAATGTAAAACAGTCTTTTTTTTCTCGAATTTAACTAACACAAAGCTTTCTTCTTTAATGTTTCCCGTCATAACTGGAATTTCGTTCTCAATATCAGATCCTTCAGCCATTTCTTCGAAGGAAGAACAAGAACTATTTCGTAAACTTATATCAGTCTCATCTTCACTACTATCTGTCTCTATGGTTTTCTTTTGTTTTTTTGGTTTCGTTTCTTTATTTGTGTCTAACAGCAAATTGAACGCTCGTTTCATTTCCTTAGCCTTAGCTTTTCTCTCTTGCTCTTGTTTCTTCATCTCTTTTAATTGTTCAATTTCTATCAGTCTATTTTTCTCAGGAGTATCTGTATATATCCTTGATTTTCCAGGCAATTTTCCTTTTTTCGTTGTTTTTCTCATTCTGTCCGCTTTCGGATAAGGTCGGATAATTTCTGGAGTAACCAATCCCACAGATGATGTAGATGATGTTGTAGGCGGCAACCTTGATGGACTAGTGTGGTGGTGTAAATCTTGTTGAGTTATCAATCCTAAAGATGATGATGCAGGCGGCGAATTAGATGATAAAATTTGTTGAGTATGACTTATTTCATCAGGTATAATTTGTTGCATATTTTCATTTGTAACTGTAGTTTCGGCATGGTAAACTTGGACAGGTGCAAATTCTTCGTCACTGAAATTCAATTTGTTGAAAGGCCATATGCCAGTCTTTTGAAAAGCATTTGAAATATTTTTAGAAGTAAATGATTCAAAGTAAGCAAGTTTAACCAGTTTTGGAATATTGTATATAGTTAGAGTTTTCGCCGGGTTATTTACATGCCAATCATTAAACGCTATCTTTAATTTAGCCTTAAAGGGTCCAAATACTCCCACATCCAAAGGTTGGAGACGGTGTGTTGTATGGGGAGGGAACGACAGATAAATAATGCCATTATTACGAGCATAGTCCACCGCTTCTAATGTTACGTGGCTCTCGTGATTGTCGACGAGGAGCAGAATAGGGTTCTCCTTAGTGCAAGATGTTTTTATTTTAATATGTTTTAGGACTTCCACAAATATTCTGGCATTTATCCAGCCACTCTTAGTAGCCATTCCTAGGCTGCCTTCAGGAGCACCATCTATGAAGTGATCCTTGAAATGTACCCTAGGAAAGATGAATAGTGGTGGTATTGTGTTACCACTAGCTGATATGATTCCTCCGAATGTTACGAGTTCACCCCTTTCTGCCGAAACAAGTTGACCAATTTGTTTTACATTTCTTTCGGCCAATACCTTTGGCGTGTTCAATACTGTAGACACCCCTGACTCATCGAAATTATAAATCCTATCTGCAGGAAATGCATGTTTTAACAAAAGTTTTTCGAGGTTTTCATAAAAATCAGTTACCGCCGTCTTGTTGAAAGCGAAAGAGCGTGCTGCGCTAGTGTTTTCGGGCTTTCGCAGGGTTAAATTTTTATTACGCCTACGGTAACTGTCAAGCCATTCTTTTCCAGCCATTTTGTTTTTATTCCAGCTAGGGGGATATTTGAGATTATTTGCCTTAGCATATTCATATGCCAGTCTCCTAACATGTACGACTGTCAGCCCGTAGTGCATTTTCGAACATTTAAGAATATACACGTTCAATACATTCTCTTCTTCGGTAGTGAACACCTGGTTCGATGTAAATTTTGAAGGGAATACACGTGAGGCTTGTCTGGTGTCATTACCTAGAGATTTAGCAGCAGTTTTTTTCTGCAAGTTCGTCAAGCGACTTTGAAGGGTTGTCGGTTTGATGCCATATTTTTGTGCAGATTTTCTAATTGACAAAGTTTTATTCAAAACTTCATCCATCGCAGACTTTACGGCATCTTCGTCTACCTCTCCCGTTCTAGTCCCTTTCTTTATATATATTCGTGGCATGATCCTGAAATAATAATATTTATCTTATCCAACTTTCTAAACTAACGTAGGGTGCATTCGTACAGTACGAATCCACCCCATTTGTAACTGTACGAAGGTACCTCAACCGAAATATTCATAAAATAATTTCAAAATAAAAATAACGATAAAAGTTAGTACAAATTTTATGTTCACATATTAATCTAAGGCACTCATTCAATAACTATTATAAATTACTTTAACATTTGAGCAAAACTTATTGGGAATAAATGTTTTCAAAGATGAATCGAAAAATTACTTACGCGGTCCATAAACACGTATCGACTTGTCCCGACGATGTTTAGTGCGGCACTGCTACTTCGCTTAGCTGTGAGTCTTTGCGCATATGTGTGTCTCACTCGCACACAAATATCAACGCATCAACATGTAGAATAGTGTAGATATGACTACTGTACGAATGCTCCCTCTGTACGAATCCTACCTGCTCTCCCCTATCTAGTATCTATTGTAAGCCGCTAGTCTATTATTACGTGTATGGAAAACACCCGCATTTTCTGAATGATAAAAATGATTAGTGACATGGAGGGTATAAATTCGATATGTTTATGTACATAGTATTAAGTTTATAACATAATGGTAAAAGACCAGTGTTATAGCAACTAAAGACATGAAGACCAGCTGTACGAGTATAGCGATTCATCCCATAACATTATACTTAGTGGCTAAGTTATGTATGTTTAGGTGTTTAGGTATTATTTGTAATGTTATGTTGATGTTATTTTTTATCCGCCGTAAGTAGTGTTTAACATTGGTTACATATACTTATGCAGTTTTATTTTATGTTATCCTATACCTACTATAATGTTGTGTGGCGAAAAATAAAATGTTTTATTTATTTTTTTCAAGGGTACTTACACATAATATGTTTATTTATCCACGCTATGATAAGCATCGACAAGTTCAAGCTTTACAAAACTTGGGGATCAGAACTTTACGTGAGAGCGTGAATACTCGTAGTTTCCAACTTAGTATTTCATGGAACACGCTTCTGACCCCAGTATTCTCGTACCGTGTGCTCCGAGATTTATACACATTGAAGTTAGAAATGTTTGACAAACGTAAACAGTGAACAGTTTGCTTGTAAACCGAGTTATAGAACTTGGGAGTCACGTAGGTTATTACGTAGTACGTAATATACGTATTACACCTGTGCTGTTTGCTAGCTGGAAATGGCGCTTTAGTTTTTCATACATACATCAGCGTGCTGCAGTCCACTGCTGGACGTAGGCCTCCCCTAGTGCATACCACAAGGCTTCCGCCGCAGGGGGGTTTTTATAGTCACCACGTTGGGCAGACGGTTCGGTGCCCGCAGTTTGATTTTCGGGCTATGTTGACAACACGAGAGGCGCTGCTACCCACCTCTCGGAAATCCCCAATCACCTCTTACGATTCCAACAGATAGACATGTGGTGGTGGTGTTCTACTCTGCCACTAAATACGGTATATATATATATATATATTATTAGTTATATATATAGATTGTATGAAAATTACTGAGAACATATTTAAAAATTCTCCATACTATCCGGAAAAATAAACATGGTGATTTCGGGTCTCAAATTTTGTGAAAAGGTTTCTTACAGTGGGCTGTTAATACATAGCTTTTCGCTTAACAAATACCCTTTTTGTGTACCACCCTGTAGTATGTGTTTTAATAACTAAGAACAGAAACTTCATTCTGATTTTTACCGTTTACGGTCAGTTGCAATAGGGGACATCGAGGATCGTACAAATCTTCAGCTGACACGCTAATAGCTCATGATATCTGTAAACATGTACACGAAAAAAACAATAAAATTATTTTTCCCACCCGGGTGAGGAATTTTTTCCATTTCGTTTGCTTTCTCAATTACAAATGAAATACTAAATACAATCCTCGACGCCGCCTTCCTACTTTATGTGCTACCTATTTACAAGAATAATATCTCGTCCTGGAACCCTCTAGCTAGAATAATCATGTCGGAAGTATAATAGGAGTTGTGTTATAAACGACGAAGTTGATATTTTTAATTACAATGTGAATCAGTACAAAAAACACTAAATCCACAGCATACTCAGCGACTACGTCATGTACATGAACGCAACTCGTATTTTCCACTACAGTCTTGTTTTTTATTGTAGTCGCACGTAGTGATGTAAGTTTTATATGCAGTTGTAGCAGGAATATATTAGTATAATTTTTGTAATGTTTACTGTTTCGACATTAAGCTTAATTAATTGTGCATACACGCCTAGGACACTAAGTAGGGATAAAAAAGCTGTTTCTATTTTGAGATGTTAAATATTTTTACTTTGTGTCTGTTGTGTTGCCTTAATAAATAAATAAATTTCTTTATTAATAATTTTATAATAAAATTATAAATTAAATTTGAATAAAAAAATGAACTTTTACTGGGTTTTTTAATCTCTACTAAATTATATTTAAATAGATTTTTAAAATCTGTCACTTGCCTATTATGGAAGGACAGGGCAATATTGAATTGCAATTTTAATGAAGGACACGAAAAAAATCTGACATTTTTAAAAATCCGTAATTAAATCACGAAACACGGAATATTCAAATACGTAGCAAGTAGCGAAATGTATGTAAATGTAATTAAAAGTAAGTCCCTTCTGTTCCCGAAATAATTCAATTAGTGGGTAATGAGTGCCATTCTAGTGATAATTGACGCGCGCGGGAACAGAACCTGTTTTATGTTTCCATTTAATTTACCTAAATGTAAGTAGGTCGAAAAACGCAATTGAATTTCTAAATTCAATATTCTAATACTGGAAAATATTAGCCACTGCTTGAAATAGGCCTCTTCCAATGACTTCCACTACGACCTAGAAAGCATAGCACTTTATTCTGTGCTATACATACATAAATATGACTGTAGCCTGAGGCTGTGTCTCTCTCAACGTAAAGGAGATCCTGCTATACTCGTATCAAAGACGTATGCATGAGTATGTGAAGGTACCTACTCATCGCACATTTTATTATATTTATACTACCGGCTATCATTTTTCGGTTCATTATTTTATGTCTTCTTTTTATTTTTTTCTGGTCGTAAAAGTCGACGGTGGTGTTATTGTTTGTGTGCTATTTACCACGTAGACAAAACTGACAAACACAAAAATCTGTCCTCATTTCGAGAACATACCTCTCAAAATCATTCCTTCTGAGATTCAGGAATAGTTTCATCAAGCGCGTAGCAACGTCAATTAAATACCATAAATTGTGTACTTGTGTAAATTGGCTACTCCTTATTTATGGCTGATCCATTAACTCCAATACAATAATTGTATAATAGATTGTTTATATATTATCACCTCTATTTTAGTTTTTAAAATTGATCAACTCCAAACTATATACGGCTCCTAAGCTACAATGACGTTTGAAAATCATGTTAAATAAAGAATTTGATGTTCTTCAGACTCTACATAATATTTGTAAATCTATCGATTTTTTATAATTACGTACGTTATAAAAGTCCAAGGTCAATCCCTAGGGCCAAGATCTTTTATGATTACAGTCACAGAACACTATACAGGGTGAAAGTGACAGCCAGGCAAATATTGATATGGCAACTTCAGACCATGATTCTAAGGCGAAAACCACTATAAAATTTTCGCAGGAAAATTCAAAAATTTTCCGACTTAAAAAAAAATCAGGAAAAAATAGTGTAGTTCGTTTAAGTAGGCCTTACATGATGACTTAAAAACAAAATTTTAAGCTATGGAAGATTAAAAAAAAGTTAGTCCAAAAAAGTTCAAAATACTGGTCAACCCCAATGGAGAGTCACAAGTGTTCCAAAAACAGTAATGTATCACACAATAAATAATAAATAAATAATAAGCCCATTTAACTAGTCACAGGATCGCCCGAAACAATTGGCACGAAAAGCAAACATTGCGGGTAATCAGATTAAAAATACATTTCCTGCGAGTAATAAAACTGTCGTATTACTCAAAACAATGGTACTTGTTCAGTATTTCCCTGGTTGTCACACACACCCTGTATATTCTGATTACAGTCCTCTTAAACCAAATAGGTCGATCAGCTGTTACAGTTTGTCAACTTCTGTGTCATTGACCCCTGCCTCCCTCCCTGCCCTCCCGTACAGGCATTAATCCTTTTATTATCCTAGTCGACACTTACACGTACACCCACCCACTTCCAGTAGCCACTTACTAACTTACTGAGTATGTGGTATACAACTTTATGTACCGACTGTACTCGTTCAACCTTTTACTTTACCAGTTAGTTATGAACTAAGAAGATATCTTGGGAGCCACTGTGAATGATCTGGTATGGAACCTCAGATTGACAGTTTATACCATATTTTCCTTTATGGAACTAGTGGAAATAGTGAGGAGAACTTTCTTTGTAAAAATTTGAATGAGGGTGTAAAATGAGAGGATAGGTACTTTTTTAAAAAGGTTACGACAAAAAAATGCACTTCAACCCCATTAAAGTTCACTGTGTACCTCCTTGCTCTTCTAGCGCCACTCTGGAGAGATTTGGAACTGTTATTTACAGCATACGAGATATTATTGAGCCTTGTGGTGAAACAAATAGTACTTCAACTTCATCTTTTAGATCAGGTTTTAGATTTCCTTCGTTCTGGTAGCCAGATATTTTGGGAAACAGCTATGTAGTTATTACATACTACCAATATATCGGTAGGTATGTTAACCGCGCCCTTACGAGAATGTTCTTCGTAACTCGACCGTCCATATTTTCCTCCTTTTTGCGGAAATTCTCAGCTATTAGTCATCTCACGTTGTATTAAATCTTCCGCGTTTTTACTTTTGCATAATATGAATGCCATTAGATAAATTTCAGTATGAATAATGAAAGCAAAATGATAATATATTTTCTGTTTGTACACTTAACAACGTATGTATTTCAATTTTATTTTACCTGCGAGATATCGACTTAACTGAATAAATAGGTAAAATAAAGAATAACGGAATTAAGTTATTAGAATTGTAATGATTTAATATTCGGTCTAAACAGAAATTTACAGAACTAAATTGCTAGACTAAAAAAAAATTCTCAATGTATATTAATGCGAAAGTAAGTTTCTTTGTTCACGCTTCATCAGCCAACATTCTTAAAATTTAACATACTGTAGTATGTACCTACTGTGTACGCAGATTATGTAGAGTTACATAGGGAAAGCGTTACGGGATTCTTCTGGTTTTTGAATTGTTTGTATCTCCTAAAGAATTAGGTTCTCGGAGCGGGCGAACCAATTTTCTCGTTTTTACCCGACTGCGCGACGCAAAGGAGTGGTATTGTGTTAAACAGGCTATGTATGTATGTATGTTCTTTTGAAGCACTACACAGACCAAACGCCTCGGCCGATTTTTATGATTCATACGTCAATCGATTCCTCTTAGTCCGGCAATGTCACATTTTTCGATTCGACCAACCGTTTAGGATCTATATCGATTGAAAGTTGCGTAATAACTATTCTCACTTTATGTAAGTTTTTAGACAGCAGTAAGACGAAAACTTCTTGCTGCCGAGCATGTTGGGCATGTTTCTTGAAGCGTACCTATTAGTAGCTAGGTACTCATAACAAAAAAGTATAAATAAAAAAAACATAATTTAAAAAATCCAAAAATCCGGCTGCTTAAAAAGGAACCAAATAATGTACATAATAAAAAAACTGAAAAGAAAAAAACAAGCACTTAGATTCACTATGGGTGCAACCACCACCGGGCCCTACACCCTCCACTGACCCTCGGATCTGATAACTCATAACTGCGACAACAGGCACTTGCACTAACTACAATCGCCACGAGAAACCAGACCCGAGCACCTAGCATGCAAGACAATAGATTGCACTATTCCGAAATCAAAAACTAGATAAATAATCTACATACGAGTATGTTTCGCCAACAACCGTGGCATCCTCAGGATTATAGAAATTAGTAAACCACTAATTATTATGAAACTTTAAAACCCAACACATTACCTACACAGAATTAACTACCCTCTACTAAGTATATATTGAGTGGATTAGTTAAATTTTAATGAAAAAATTCAAAAATTCACCAAAATATTGATAAATTAGCAAAGGAAAACAAGGATGTATGCAACGACATATTCCATTGCCAACAAAAAACAAAAATTGTTATTGACATTGACAAGCCATTACATATGTGATTCGGCGGGAAAAGCTGGAAGAGTGCAGGTGTAATTTTCTTGTTAAAATCAAAAAATATTTGTAAATGGCTTACATGTGTCCGCAAAGTGATGTTTTCTGGTAGATAAGTTATATTTTGATTACTTGTGATGTGAATCTAGTGCGTCTGCATGGTTTTATACGCAGGTAAGCCGAGTAAAACTTTAGCTGGATTACGATTTCTTCATGGGCGCATGTAAGTTGTTTCTGCAATAATTTTCCATTTTGACTAACTTTACACTTGTTCTTGAGGATTTTCCCGACGTTTCATCATCATCATTATCATCCATCATAAATTCAGAAATCATTTTACTAGACAATGATTAGGCTGTATGGGCTTAGTTCCCCTTGCCTTTCCTTCGGGATAAACTAAACAAACAAAAACAAAAAACCATTACATATGTATTATCTAATATATAAAATTCTCGTGTCACGGTGTTAGAAGTTAAACTCCTCCGAAACGGCTGGACCGATTTGCGTAAATCTTAGCATGCATATCGGTTAGGGTGGAGAATCGGACAACATCTATTTTTCATCCCCCTAAATGTTAAGGGTGGTCCATCCCTAAATTTTTTTAAAAAATTTTTTGACATAATTTTTTGTTTTAATTTTTTTATGATACAGCATACAAAAATACATACAACCATGAATTTTCACCCCTCTAGGATCATCCCCTTTTACATGGCAAAACAACGTTTGCCGGGTCAGCTAGTTTATTTATAATATTTATCAGAAACTACCTCTTGCAATTGAATTTTAAAGTGGAGAAGCAAACTCAACTTGTTCATTTAAAAGGTTTACACCAGAATATTTGGCCTTCAAAATCTCCAATTGTTCCAAAATAGATAGACGAATGCTAATAAAACTATGATCATCTGGAATTTTATGATTTGAAACCAACAAGTGTTTAGCAAAATGTGATTTTTCAGGGAAATTGTTCCTGTAAGCTGCCAGATGTTCTTGGTACCTAATCTTGAAGTTACGACCCGTTTGACCTATATAAATAGAATCACAATCCGGACAGTGTAAACTATAAACTCCTGATTTTTTATCAATTGGTAATTTGTTTTGTGTTAATTAATCTATTTAATGAATTAGAAGTCTTGAAAGCCATCAAGATGTTTTGTTTTTTCAATGATTTTGCAATCATCTCTGAGATATAGCCGAAATATGGTAAACTACCAGTATAAATATTTGTAATCTTTTCTATTTTTTGGGTACAACATTTGTTCAACTAAAATGTTTTTCTTTTTATCAATTAGGTTATAAATTAGTTGTGAACTATGTATATCCATTTGATCTGGGTATTTGTATAATAGTGTTAATTTCCTGAACATAATTAAAGTTATTAAGCGGTAACGTTACTAACCATATCATTGATTTGTATGCCGCTAGCTTATGTTGCCATGGATGGAAAGAATCAATTGGAATAGTTACATCCGTATGTGTTGGTTTCAGGTAAACTGCAAGTACAGAGACAAGTTCGCGCAGTACGACTATGGAGTTGTGGGTAACCTGGAGGCGTACCAGTAGGTGGAGCCTCCGGAGTACGACCTGAAGCAGGTGACGATGCAGGTGGCGCTTCTGGCGGGGAAGAACGATCCTCTGGCTGACTTGCAAGATGTACACATAATTAATGACTCGCTGTCGAATATCGTGAACTACACCATAATACCTCGTGAACAATGTAATCATTTAGACTTTGTTTGGGGACTCAACATGAGTAAATACTTGTTGCATTTTATTTTTGATCATTTAGATAAATATTAATCTGAGCTTAGATATCAATATTTTTTAATTAATACACCACCTAACTAAACTAATTCCTGTGACACTGTATTTGTTCAGACTCTCCACATAAACCCCAACATAGCCTAAGTTTAAGACATTGGCATTTTTAATTTATATTTTACACAATTGAAACACTCCATTATAAAAGTTGTTACGGACGTTGAAGGTGCAAGAAATGTCGTTTTAAATGACGCGACGTGCCATTTCCTCAAAGTAAAATTTTTAAACTTCGCTGACATACAATTTTATATGTGGAAACTCAAACGAGAGTAGGTATACAAAGTCCTTATGTGAAAAACTAATTCTTAATTACGAACTATATAATTATTATTATATAGGTATACCTATTTAAGTATATGGGTGAATTTCCCAGGTACGTTTTTAGCGCGGCGTGGATGAAAATCGTAGTGGAAAGTGCAAAATGCACATTTATTAATTTTTTTTCATTAAGTTCTGACAGTGATCTAGACTAACGTTTAAAACTTAAGACCAAAATCTATTTGTTTACGCATTAAAAAAATTATCAAAGGCTCTAAATCTAATTGCGGTGCTATGTCCCCACTTCATTTGCAAAAATAAATTTGGCTATTTAAATTTTCGGGTGAATTAATTTAACAGAATACATACATATTTTAAAAATACATTAAATAACACTATTATTTACACCATGAGCAGTAATTTAACTTAACCCGGTAGTACCTGTAACAGCTTTTTAAAAATGTCCTGCGGAAAAAGTCAATAACGCTGGCGCATTTTGAACATTACACTATTTCATCATAATGAATTAGATAGATGCTAAGCTATCTTTCCCTGCACTGCTCTGTCAAGCCATCGTATACCAAGTACAAGGATGTTTGATACACTGAACAGTTTTCCCGCCAAAAACGTAAGTATAACCTGCGGTGGCGCAGGAATACAAATTTATCATATAACGGTGTCATGTGTATTTAAAAAACTAAAAGGCTGTTTAAAAAGAAATTTTACAGATGATTAAAGATTAGATGTATCGACGTAAATGCAAATGAATTATTACAATTAAAATAATAGTGTCCGTTATAATTTGAAATTTGTTACTTAATTCTAAGTACGGTGTCGCAACTCCAGTGGCTCCGGTGGCAAAAAAGAGGGCCACCGTAATATAATAATGTCACCGTAATTGATATTTTGTCTTTTTGTATACAGGATGACTGGAAAACGGGTATTATTTCTATTGAGATGTAAAAGTACAGCCCATTTTCTACCTTCATGGGTAGGAAGACCCATTAAAAAATTACGGCTTCAGGGTTATGCCCCATTTTGTAATGTTTTTAAAATCACCTTATTATTAAATGGAAATGCATAAAAAACTAAAATACGTGTATATTTCAGTAATTCAACTAGATAAATAAATAATCATTGGAGACAAAACAACTTGGCATTGTCAAAGTACAATTACCAAAAGGTTTATAATTTTTTTTCCTGATTCTTTCCTATTCATTCAAAATAATGATTTCACGTAATTCGCACACTTAATTAAACTAAATTCAAAAGGTATAATTATGAAAAAGCTTACCAACAGCTGACTAATAAGAATTTTAAAAGTGTTATCCTATGGCGCGACAACCTTTTTTTAACAAGTAACCTAAGTTTGTAGTCAAATTTAAAAAATACAAAGGTGATGAACTGACATTATAATATATATGACGTAGATGGGTCGAGTGGCGTGCCGTTAGGTGTGTCCGACATCTTCCAAAATCCGAAATAAAGAATGCGGCGTGTAGTAAACAAGCTTAATTAGGAATCACAAACACTTTCACTGTATCTACGCACAAGATTACTAGGATTCTAGCGGATAACGTAGAAACGTGGTAAGTACAAGACAGAGGCTGATTAGCACCCGTGCTTCGCTCCAGACGCAACCAAAAAGAACAGAATACCCTCCGGCTCAATTCAAACGACCCGGTGGTCGTTGTAAATCTACAGTGGCGCCCTCTCAGTACTCTGTCTTGTCTTTACCCAAGTGACAGTTGTCCTCAAGTCAGTGATAGCTGTCGACTTGACGTTTCTAACTTCAACGATTGAAAATAGATGGCGTTGGAGATCCGACTGTAGGATATGACATCTTGATCTCCGACACGGCCATTTTGACAGACTACCCGTCCTCGGGTAGAACCGATGAATCTGTGAACAAGATAACTCAAGGAAGTATCTGCGCTCGGCCATTCTGCCTTAACTTAAATTTAAAGACTTCTTATTACAATAGTTCATGAAATCACAAAAATCGCTCATCGACCGTCAAGTTCCCAAAATCTTTACCTAAAGACATAAAAAATAAAAGATAAGCAGACTCGCACATACGTTTAAATCAGTCAGACCTTTCCTTCGGTCAACATTACAGTAACAGTTAGTCATATAGCCAGTCCTTCGGCTATCTACTATGGAAACACAGTCCTTCGGTTTCCAACACACACATGTAGCACAGTCCATCGGCTACCTACTACGGAAACACGGTCCTTCGGTTTCCCACACACACACATGTAGCACTGTCCATCGGCTACAGCAGAAACTCGGTCCTTCGGTTCTGCCACAAATACATACTACTGTCTGTCAAGGGTTTGTCAAAGTCACAATTTAAAAAAACCGGTCAGTAACTTGTACATCGCATATGAAAATTCATTCATTTAGACTCTGAGGTCACATTAATTTCGATATCAAAATTACTAGGAACTTGATGGTCTGGCACACACAAGGTAAATAATTCCAAAACAAGGCTACAGTATACACAATCCATATAAAGTAACGTCAGTCAAGTAAGTCTAGTTGCCTCAATCTAGCAACTCTTGGAAACTTCCATCCAGCTTCCGTAAACCAGTCTAGTCACTTCCATCCAGTGACTCTTAGAAACTTCCATCCAGCTTCCGTATACCAGTCTAGTCACTTCCATCCAGTGACTCTTGAATACCTCTATCCGGTATCCGTAAACCACTCTCAATCAGTCAACTCAACATTAATTTGAACATGACGGTCCATCCCCGTCAAGTTCGCACAGATTATCATCACGGTCACATGTCAGCATGTCATTGGTAATGTCATTCGCAGGCATTCGCCTAAGTCTGTCATGTGCATACTTATAGGTTCTATTGGAATTAAGGGCTTTAAGAACATAACGATTACCTTCAAGTACCTCCGATACCCTAAAAGGACCTCTATACTTCGGATCAATTAATCGAATTTCGAGTTCACCTGTAGTTACACGAGTTTTTGGCAAACCTGTTGTAAAATAACTGGAATATTCACCTAAAATAGTTAAAAGATCTGACTTTTTACAAGAGGGTATATCTGTGTCAACATTACTAAAGTCGTTACTGATACTAGAATCGGTTAAAACGTCACAATTTAAAACTGTCAAATTATTTTGTTTTGAAATGCTAAAATTATTTGTTGACAAGTTAATAACGAAGCCTTGACTCAATATTTCACGACCTAGCATAATATCACTACGCATATACACATCGGGTAAAACATGTAATAAAAGTTCTAAACAATAATCATTAATTTCAACATTACACAGTATTTGCTGGGTGCTGAATACACTGGTTTGACCAATTCCCGTTAGAGAGACAGTTTTAGCAATTCTTTTACTATTGAAACTTGATGCAACGCTTTCTTTTATTAGTGAACACTCAGCACCCGAATCAAAATGAAAATCATAAAATCTACCTTGATTATTAAGAGCGCCGGTCGGTGGTAAAGCGGTAAGTGCAACTATCTTTCGTGGATTCAGACGAATTTGACCTCGGCGCACCTCGAAGCCTAGGTACTCTACTTTTTCTTTCAGGAATGAGCACTTTTTAGGATTTAACGAAAATCCCTTCCCAGAAAGAACTTCTAATACTACCTTTAGTCTATCGAAAGCTTCGTCGATGTTACTGGCCACAACTAGCACGTCATCCATGTACACTACAACGTACTTGTTCACGAGATCGCCTAGAGCATGTATGAGAGCTCGTTGAAACACTGCAGGAGCATTTTTCAAACCGAAGGGCATAGTAAGGTACTCATACTGACCTTCAGTTGTCACGAATGCTGTGCGCTCTATGGACTCCGACTCGATAGGGATCTGGTGAAATCCCGATGCTAAATCTAAAATTGTAAAAAAATGTCCTCCGTGCAACCTAGCAATCTGTTCAGATATGAGTGGTAAAGGAAAACGGTCAGCAACGGTGTTATCGTTCAACTCCCTATAATCGACACACATTCTATCTGAACCGTCTTTTTTTTAACCAAAAGTATCGGGCTTGCGAACGGTGAAGAACTAGGTCTAATTACCTTAGCATTAAGCAGCTCGTTGATCTTGCCCCTCACAATCTGACGTTCATCTGGGGTCAGCCTGTATGGGCGACGATTTACCGTCTTGTGCGGGTCTACGAGCCGTATCTGCATAGGTTCAGTGTCAGCAGGAGAAGTAGGTGTACCGGTAATGAAACTAAGCTTGAACCGTTCTAAAATCTCAATCAACCTAGGTCTGTATTCATTACTAACGTCAGTATCTACCAAGTCAAGGTCTATACCATTATTTGCAACCACATCACATGATTCGACTATGTTAATTTTCTCGAAACGTACTATCATAATGTTGTATCGCAAACAATGGTCAGGTAAAACATGAAGGAGTATCTCAAAGTTAATATTGTCAATGTCAATTGTCGTTAAAATTTGCATGGTCGAGGCTATAGAAGTTTGTCCTATACCAGTCATAGAAACATTGTCATAAACTCGCTTACCACTAAATTTCAAAGCAATCGATTCTTTAACTAAGGAACACTCTGAACCTGAGTCGTAAGTAAATGGGAATGACTCACCAGAGTGACGCAGAGAACCCGAAGGCGCATTCACAATGCACACGTCTACTCGCTTTTCCTTAGCTGAACCAGTTCCAGTGCCGCCGCCGGTACCGTTGTTCCCCTCCTTGATTTTCCTCTTCGGGCAGTCGGATGCATAGTGGCCTTGTTCCCGGCAGTTGAAGCAGGTGATGCGATCGGTTCTCCCTGTAGGTTGGTTGGTCGAGTTAATGGTCCCCGTGAAAGGACCTGTGTTTGGACCGGTCATCTTGCTTCTTCGAATTGGCTTTGTTGCGACATTGAAGAGATTTGTGGCCTAGTTGTCCACAATTAAAGCACTTGATGGTCACAGCAGATCCATTAGGTCGGTTTCTTTTTAGGTCGGGTCCATCACGATAAATACTTGATGAATAACTTCTCTTCAGGTACGAGACAGCCTTCAGTTCCTTTTGTAAATGGTTACGCATCTTGATGTCAGTCGTTATAGCAATCCTCTGAACACGTGGCTCTTGTTTTGAAATATGAGCTAAGACAGTGGCTATTGCTATCTGTTCTGTAGTCAGTCCATTCCACCTTGCCATTAAGGATGTTATGAGGGTAGCGGCGTATGAGGCCAGCCACTCGTTATCTCTCGGTTTCTTGTCGTGCATACTGATGAGAAAGGAAGCAGCAGTTTCAGGACAGTCATACCTTGCTACGAAAAGCTCCTTAAAATCGGCCCACGTCATATTAGGAAACGATATTGAAGACAGCCAAGATGATGCTTCGCCCTTGAGTGCGTGGCTTAACGCGATCATCAGAGAAGATCCATGGCGATGTCGATCTGTGATACACATGTCCGCGGTCGATATCCAAGCTCGGGCGTCGATGTCTCTTTTCTCTGGGTCGAAATCAGGAAGGCGAATAGAGTCCGAAGATGCAGGTAGTTTTATTGCTTGCACCAACGCCAGAAAATTTTGATTTTGTTGCTCGAAGAGAAGACGCCATTTTTCTTCGCTCGAGTCACTATTTGAAGCACGTGTTTCATGTGGGTGATCCGGGTTGCATCCCACTTCTGATGACGTAGATGGGTCGAGTGGCGTGCCGTTAGGTGTGTCCGACATCTTCCAAAATCCGAAATAAAGAATGCGGCGTGTAGTAAACAAGCTTAATTAGGAATCACAAACACTTTCACTGTATCTACGCACAAGATTACTAGGATTCTAGCGGATAACGTAGAAACGTGGTAAGTACAAGACAGAGGCTGATTAGCACCCGTGCTTCGCTCCAGACGCAACCAAAAAGAACAGAATACCCTCCGGCTCAATTCAAACGACCCGGTGGTCGTTGTAAATCTACAGTGGCGCCCTCTCAGTACTCTGTCTTGTCTTTACCCAAGTGACAGTTGTCCTCAAGTCAGTGATAGCTGTCGACTTGACGTTTCTAACTTTAACGATTGAAAATAGATGGCGTTGGAGATCCGACTGTAGGATATGACATCTTGATCTCCGACATATATATTATAGCATAGGAATCTTACTGCTATCCAAAGGCCTTTTCATGATGCAGTTCAACTCGAATCGAGGTCATACCGCCACCTCCATCTCGTCTTACTCCTACCCCAGGCAGCCGCTCTGTAGCATCCAGCCAGTTGCACTGTTCGTCTATCTTTCGGTGTCTAAACGACTAACATGGCCGGCACTTTTACTGTCCAGTTCCTTTTTGGTAGGCGATTAGCATACCTAATGGTGTTCCTGATGCAGTCTGAGCACTGTAGGTCAATCGATAGACAGCATAAGCACACATATCGACAAGTAGACGTTATAAGATCATAGGAAGGGAACCGTTCCTAAATGAACTAAGTTCTTCCAGGCACTTAAGATTCATCTCTCAATATTAATAGCTGACCAATAAGAATGTAATATTTTCTGAGTCCTGACTGTTCTTAGAAAAAATATCTATATATTGAATGTTCTACTGGCCTAGTAGGTGTACTCATGCACATAATTATTATCTACTTCAATCCCACGTTTTGTGATATTGATTATGACTTGGCCTTCGGTTCAAACTCAAGGAAACCACCCAAAATTGCTACTATAAACCCGAGTAACTTTGCGATAAACCCGAGTAGCTTGAACAAGTACGCCTGATGATAACAGAAGAGTTCTACATTCTACTTGCCTCAATATAACACTGCTATAGGCTGTAGCGCCACGGAATGTATTTTTTGAAACCTATATTGGTCAGCTGCTAGTAAGCTTTCTCATAATAAATTACACCTTTTTGAGTAGCTTATTAAATGAGGAATTTAGTTTGATAAAGGGTACGCATGACGCAGTATATTATTTTGAAAGAGTAGGGGCTTAATTGGCAAAAACATTTAACAAATTTTGCTTGAACCTTCCATGTTGATAGATTTTTGGGAGGTCAAAGTATAAAATGTGATTTATTTCTTATATGCCATTCTACTCATCTAAAAGGAGATTTAAAAAATAATAATAAAATGTCATATCTCCGACACTGTGAATTTCCGGATGGGGTGTTCCTTATATATAAAGGTAGCTAACGAGGTGCACTTTCAAATGTGAAAAGAAATGATCCTTATTTCTGGTTTTCGAAGATTTTTACGTACATATAAATAAATACGGCTAGGTTCCTGAAATGGTGTGGTCAGAACTGCGAGATCTTATAGGAGATACCATGGCCACTACGTTTTATGCTAAGAAAAAAGTCACTAGGAAGCATTTTAAAGTAAGCAATAAAATATTTCCCTAACTGTTAACGTGTTCCTTAAATTTGTTATCATAGTTTCTAAGCTATAATCATGATGATAAACATTATTACCAACTAATAAACGGAAAATCTAAAGTTTTCATATTCTTATAAAATAAATAAATAGGTAATTCGTATGATGTTCTCCTGTATTTATAATTCCGCTGGTTGTAATAAATTTCAGTGGAGAGATTAACAATTTCGGTGGTTTGATAATAATATCGGTGGCGATTGAAATTTTTAAATGCAGATATCTCAAGAAATAATACGTTTTTAAAAATGTGTACCATATGACTGAATATTATATATTTTTAGCTATTACTTCGAATACAAAAAAGTTATAGAAAGTGGATATAAAATTTCGCCAGCGTAATTAGTCAAAAATCGAGGTTGTTGAAATTCACCCATATATCGGAATTATAATGAATTCTGACAATATATTGCCTGGTCTTGATGTTTAGTAGATATACCATGAGTACATTAATAGTTTTCTACAGAAACAAACAATGCGTCATTAGTTGCATAATATTTTCAACCATTGATGTGTTAATAAAAGACTGAAAACTATAATTGTGTTCTGAAGGCCTTTTCCTAATTCTTATTTTTTATTGCACATACACAAAAAGAAATATGGCATACAACATAAAAGAAGAGATGCATGTACAATGGCAAGCTTATATCTACCAGAGATTTTTTCCAGCAAGCAATTCGTCTTATTGAAATTTTTATTTGTTTCACTCGCCATAAATATACTAATATAGTATTACTATGCTGATTCGGTTTTGTCTAGAATACATCAGATGCATCTCCTTCCGTGCATGTTGTGAGAGTTGACCATGGAGAAGAAATAAAGGAGGAGAAGCGGATAAGTATATTTTTATACAAAAATAGTGTGCCGCTGAGCGGTGGTGAAGTATGGGACGAGGGGAGCATCCTAACACTGTAGCCCTGCCCATTTACACAGAAACCACCTTGTAGTGACTAGCCAAACTACTTGCATAAGCGTGTCTGACGTCATGGCCTCACGATTGCCACACGACTCAGTTCATAGTCCCACGGAGTTCACTAAGGACCTCGGCCATTCTCTCAGGCGATGAGCTAGCAACATGTCACTGATTATTTACATCTTTCACCGCTATGCTGGACGCTTCTGTGTGATCTGCTGTGGTTATCCCTATTCTACATATTTGTTATTGTTTGCTATATCCATCGTACGATCGATTGGCGAAGTTGGTAGTTCAGGCATGATATGCCTGCGTCCTGAGTATGAAATCTCAGTACAAAGAAACATTGATGTGATGAATAGGTACCCACAACACAATAGTTATTAATGTCGAACCAGAACCTACCTACATTTACTAGCGGTGATAGCCCAATGGTTAAGACGTGCACCTTCCAAGCGGAAGGCGTAAGTTCGATCCCAGTCACGGGCCTGTACCAATGAATTTATTTTTACATGATTAAATGAAATTGTATTAGGCGTTACAATTCGGAAGTTCAAACATTCACTATTGGTGCGCCCACTACCGGGCCCTACACCCTGCACTGACCCTCGGATTTGATAACTCATCACTGCGAAAAAAGGCACTTGCACTAACTACAATCGCCACGAGAAACCAGACCCGAGCAGAACCGAATAGGGCCCGGTGGTGGCGCACCAATAGTGAATTTTACATGATTTTAATGTTGCAAAATTGTCACTTAGCTCGTGCCTCGGAAAGCACGTAAAACGGTTGGTCCTGCGCCTGATCTCTCTCCGATCGTGTCGGCTTTCCGTCCCATCGGACTATGAGAGTGAGGGAATAGAGATGCATCTGTGTTTGCGCACTATAATATACCTGTACCTGGTCAATCTCCGTAGAGATTAGTCGCCTTGGCCGAAATGCGGTCGGAGATCATCATCATCATCACATTTACTATATGTTAATGTGTTGTTAAGTTAATTACAAATGCTAGAGCTGTAGGCTTTAAAAAAACCAAAATCTATTTAACTAAAGTTTAATTAATCAATACTTTTTCTAACAATCAAAATTATATCTAAGACAAGTGACAAGTGGTCGATGTGTGTACCAAGAGTGACGCGGGTGGCTCGATTCTGTGTAGCAATCCGCTCCTCTTCATCCGTGACGACGATGATTCACTTAATGCAGCGTCAGTTCTTGTACTTGGTATAGTGGTCGGTACTCGTACCTTCCTACCGAGAATCCTGATGATATTGCAATCACCGCGATGTATCAGCGATCGCCGTGGTAGGCCAATACGTAACATTGTGAATATTTATTTGTTTACATTGTCATGGATTTTTATTAGGGCATATATTCCCATAGATTAACCGTTCTTATTTCTTAGCCAATGTGTGTGTTGAGTTAACTTTTAGTTCATTGTGTATCGGCCATCAATCACGGTAAACTTTGAGCTTTATTATAAGTAGTTAAATATATTCTGACGTTTGACGAGAGGCAAACAAGAAAGTTTTGAACTTTGGCTTTGACCCATTTTTAAAGAAGAATATAATATTATAATTATATATACGTACATACGTACCTAATTTCTTCAAGGCTCTCTAGGTACCTAGAGCTTAGATCCTAAGGTGGAAATTGTTATTTCACAATAAAACAAATATATATTTCACAGAATTTTATGATATTTAAAATTAATTTACTCTCGATCATTATTCCAGGTAAAACGCCATTGGGCATTGTATCATTACGAGACAGAAATTACGCTAAAATATGAATTATAACAAAAAATGTATTATCAATTTGGTACATGTTTAAAATTTAAAGGAAATCTACTAACAACGTCTAGCATTTATTAAAAATCGGATATTTAAAAATATCCACTTAACATTACGAAATCATGATCTTGCCCAGGGTGGCAAGATGTTGCTATAGCAATATATGGCATATGCGATGAGGCGCCGTTTGTCGTTTGTTTATTTACACGAGTAAAGTGTCACGTCTGCAGGCTCCGGTACAGGTGCAGGTGGTAGTGGATAACGCTACGGGCTACGGCTGGATTGCTTCGGTTCCGAAAGAATACAGTCACATTTCATTTCAGGTCCAAAAGTGCCAGATCAACTCTACTACTGGATCGAAGTTGCTCGCAATAATCGCGACTTCTTTCAAATGTTTTATTCAATTTGCGTTAATATGTGAATAGACTTGACATAGAGCCAAAATATAAAATTTTCTGAAAATAAAATTACGCCGGATTCGAGAGCAATTCAGATACTTTAGTTGTGCATTTTGTATGTTTTAAATAACAGTTTCAGATTGGAAAAGGTAGTACATTAATTGATGAGAGAATAGTCCAATTGACGACTTTTTGATAATATTTCATGTTTATTTTAAAGTAGTTGTGAAAGCTACTTATAACCATATCTGTTCGCATCAAAGCGAGGCAATCTGTGCCAAGACATCACTTATTCAGATATACTCCGCGAGAGTAAGCGTGACATACTTGTGTAAAATATACGAGTGAGTTAACTTTTTCCAGCTTTTATAGTCCGTTACAATAACGAAGTCTCGCGGAGTTTTATGGAACTAAAAAAATCTAGCAGTCGCATCGTGATTAAAATTAAGCCATATACTTAATAGTAATGAATTTAAAAACTACAGAGGCATTAGCCTACTCAGCATTGTCGGCAAGCTGTATGCAAAAGTGTTGATTGAAAGGATCATGAAAGTAACCGACCAGAAAGTGTGGGATGCACAAGCGGGATTTCTTTTCCTTACGATGTATAGCCGAAAAGTTTCTGGCGAAAAGTCAGAAGGTCTATTGCGCTTTCATCGATTTGGAGAAGGCTTATGACGAGTAGTAGGAAAATTTAAAGGTTCGGTCTAGTGGAGTGAGTGGCCTTCTCATTCAGCACTGAAATCCCTCTACTCAAATGTTTTGAGAATAAACGGGTCTTACACAGACTGGTTTACCATCGAAAAGGGTGTTAGACAGGGATGTGTAGCGTCACCATGGCTATTCAATCTATTCATGGACAGTTGTTTGCAGGTTTGAAAGACGATGTTTGTGGTTTAAGAATGAATGAGTTACTGTCAAATCCTTCTTATGCCGAAAATGGTTTTGCTTGCGTCTTCGGAGGAGGAGTTGCAGGAGATTACAAAAATCATTTGAAATCAAAGGGATGAAGATGAATGTAAGTAAGACAAAGTGATGGTTTTTGAAAAGGATGAGGTAATGGTGAATTGCAAAATAATGATTGGGGAAGAAAGATTGGAGCAAGTGACTGAGTTCGTGTATCTGGGGACTTTGTTTACAAGGGATGGTAAGCATGACAAAGATTGCAAGGAGAGTATGCTGGGAATCGGGTGAATGGGGCCTAATTATTTTATGAGTAGCCAGACAGTTCGCAAGCGGCACGTTGGCTGTTCATGGGGGTGTTTTGGTGCGACTTTTTATGGAAGTGAAAGTTGGGTATGGCAGAAACCAAAACATCAAAGTCAAGTGAATGCAGTGGAAATGAGAGCATTGAGAAGTATGTGTGGAGTCACTTTAAAAGTAGGATAAGAAATGAGGTGATAGAAAGAAGTGTGGTATAAATGAGGACGTGGTGAGAAGATTGAAAAGGGTATGTTGAGGTGGTTTGAGCATGGAGAGGATGAGTGAAAGTAGACTGACAAAGAAAGTGTACACGGAGAGTGGATGGAAGGGTTGGAAGGGGAAGACCTCGCCGGACTTTCACCGACAAATTGGTGAAATTCTAAAGGCGCAAGAGTACCCTAAACCGCAGCTGCATGAAGAATATCATGAAAGTGATGAAGCGAAAGAGGTGTGTCGTTAGCAAATATTTCTCTGCCTACCCCTCCGGGAAAGAGGCGTTTAAAGTTTTTAATGTAAAGTATTTCTTGTCTCCATATTTACTTTAGCTGTGTATTTCATTTCACGTTAAAAATAAGGAGTGCAAAGTTTTCGCTTTATAGATAGATCGTATAATTTCGATAGTAGGTATACTGGTCCCTTAAAAAATTGGTATTACGTGACAGCAATAAAGAATTTGCTATCGACAATCCTAGAATTTGCGCTTTTCTTTGCAAGATACGTAATAAGTTTATCGAGATTCATGGATCCCACAGTCAAACGGCGCAAGCAGCTTTGTGGGACGTTATATTTATTTTAAAGTTTTTGTAACTGAATAAAGAATAAATAAATATATACACGGCAGGATCACGAACAAGATACTATAACTACCTTTGAAATAGCGAGGTTAGATGTAAAAGAAGTCACAGGTCTCTTAGTTCATCGCCTGAGAGAACGCGGCCTATGTTACTTAGTCGAGTTTTACGATATGCACGGAAGGAGATGCAGCTGATGTATATAATACATCATAGTCTGTGCTGATGCGGGGTTTCGCTAGTACCACCAACTAGTGAAGCCTCGCATCAGCACAGACTATTAATAATAATAAATGGATGTAATACAACAACTAGTCGTTTATTTCTGTCAAAGCAAGATTGCAACTCCAAAAAGCTCATATATTTAAACACCCGACTGCATAAAAATTTGGCTCAAAAAACATAACCATCCGTCTGGCGCAGTCGTGTAAAAATGTAAAATCAATTCGCCATTTCCACCGCAGTCTCTTCGCGAAACTTTTCCTTTTAAATATCTTTGGCGCCGTCTGTTAGGTTTGAGGTAATATCGGAGATCGGAGCTCCATTTTTAAAACTTTTTCACTAATGTTCTACATTTTCTTTCGAAGTCAATGTTATTCTTGTGGCAGTACCAATTAAATGTTTGTAAGTTTAGCTAAAGGTCAACGATTGCCGTAAATTATAATTCACAAACTGCATGGTTATGTAGTTCATCATGGAAATAATGTCAGAAAAGCTTTTTATGCATAAGTACAGATTTTTTGCAATATATTACCTACTATACATTCAAACAGAGTATCGAGGACCTCTCTTCAAATATTTCCATTTTTTACTTTATCACAAAGCCACCATTTTCACCTTTGTAACCGCTGTTACAGATTGTGTACCTTATGTCAATTTGGCAATAATCCGCGGTGTAAAAGAGCGGAAGATGCTGGATTTTCGCTTCGTTTTTTTTTCTTCACTACCCGACCTATATTTTCTACTTCTGGGATTTGTTAAGTTATTCTATAGTTTAAACACATGAGGGAAGAACCTCAGGGAGGCCTGTTCTTCCCTCATGACCTACATCGTTGTCAAACACAACAAAGAGTGTATTACTGTATGTAACTATATTAGATGCATGATACGTCTGTCTTACAAATAGTCGAGTCTGTACAACAAGTAGACAATGTACGTTCGAATGAGGGCTGCATACGAGACATTTGTATGTGAACTCACGATCAGATGTATTGCGTGTATTCAAGGAAGCCTAACTAACTATACATATATGTATCTAAGTTTTTAGGAACAGTAAATAAATGTCGGATATTTTAGAAGAACTTATATAAAACTTACCTATTGATTGTTTTCTTGTGCCCGCAACTTTGTCCGCGTTGACTTGAAAATTCCCGTTCCCCGTTCCATTCTCATGGCAATTTCGGAAAACCCCTTCGTAGGGGACCTATATACAAAAGAACACTGTCCAAATATCACGTTTCTATAGGTAGTTCCAGTAGTTTTGCCTAGGTATTGCTTGATGGATCAGTGAGGCATGTTACTTTATTACAATAATCACTCTTTTAAATAGAACAGACATAGATGCAGTTACTGGTTTCGTTATTAGTAGGTATCGCAAGGGTTGTGATCGTAATTATGTGGTATTGTCATTTCAAAGTGATATTTTAAGTCAAATTTTCTATAGCAAATTAAACTTGATTCAAAAACTGTGGCGGTAGGCTCACCCCCTTGTCTTTTGGGATAATGGGCGTGACTGTCATGACAAACATGTTAATGTAGGTATGTATGTACAACAATGTAGCTATGTATTATATACCGTGTTCTAAAATTCGTAAACTAATCATTCTTATAAAAAAAAATTAAGATAAACTTCGATGCGAAAAAATTATACTTAAATTAAGGGTCCCTTTAGACTTTAGACCCTCAGTACGTCTCGACACATCGTCACGGACGCACGTGCTCGCTCGATCGGGATCGGCGGGATAACTTTACTCTCGACGACTTTTCTATTCGTGAGGTGAGGTGAACGAATCTGTGATCTGAATTATAGCTCTATTGAGGGAAAATCGCTGTTTGCTGAGGCTGTTTGCTTAGTTCGAAGGTATTTATATACTGATACTATGTATTCTCATGAATGTTGATTAATCCAATTAATAGTAGGTAAGCCTTTTTTGAAGGTTATTACGAAGTTTTGTTTTGGTCTGTTTAATCAGTTGCTGATTATTAAAAGTCCTCATTACGAATTGTAAGCTATAAGGCGTATATTATTTAATATCTACTCGTACATAACTAAAATAATATTATATTTAGAGGTATTATATAAAACTAGGGAAAAGATAGCCAAATTCTACGATTCACTATGGGTGCGCCCACCACCGGACCCTCCACTGACCCCCGGATCCGATAACTCATAACTGCGAAAACAAGCACTTGCACTACCCACAATCACTACGAGAAACCAGACCCGAACACTCAGATAATACATCGCACTATTTCATAATAATTTGTGGTTTACTAATTTCTATAATCCTGAGGATGCCACGGTTGTTGGCGAAACATATTATGTAGATTATTAATCTAGTTTTTCGGAAATAGTGCGATTTATTAATTTGCATGCTGGGTCCTCGGGTACAATACAATTTCATTTATAAATCCTACGATTTTTGTATCCGTAAAAGTGTTAAGAATTATGAAAAAAACTTCTAAGTAGTCAAATGAGTAAATGATATATTGATTACGACATAGCGTGCCATACGGATGTGGGTGTTTAAAAAGTTTTCCGAAATGTATCGTCCATTAGTATCATTATTATACGATCCCTTAATCCGTGATTCTGATTATACTTTCCCTGTCTGTATACCTACATAAGATAAGATTGCTACGATACATCACCAACGTGGTGACTATGGGCAAAAACCACCCATGGCAGTAGCGTTGTGGCGTGCTCTGGGGGGCGGCTTACGTCCAGCAGTGGACTGCAATAGGCTGACGACGATGTGATTACACACATACATAAACTGTGGTCCCAAATGGCGTAGCCAGAACTGCAGAATTATTAGCGAGAACCCACAGTCATGTTTTGTATAGCGGGGACAGATCAAAATAATTTGTGACAAGTTGCTGGCTTCTTGCCCGAGAGAACGGCCGTGTTTACATGACCCTCACGACATTCTCAAAAGGAGATGCAGCTATTGTATTCTTGTGCATCAGCACTGTTTTGATGAAACTTGGCATTTATAAACTTATTAGTTAATTGACCCGATAGCTCAGTTGCTTAGAGCGATGCACGGAATGCCAGAGGTCGTGAGTTCAAATCTCACTCGGGTGGAAAAAAAATAATTTTCTTATTAATGTTTATAAACTTATTGAAACCGATTTTACATGAAAGAGAAACAAACATCCATCCATCCATCCATACTCACAAACTTTCGCGTTTGTAATATAAGTAGGATATCAGAATACAACAGGCTATCATTTACGAAGTCCCGAACAAAGTTGGGGGCCTCTACTAGTAGCTTTGGATAGCTTTTCGATTAATGTTTACTTGTAAACGTGGAATCCAATAAAATCAAAGTTGTATGAAAGGAAACACACAATGGAGGAATTTGAAGCGAGATTGAAAAGGTCCTACTTACTTACGTTGATTTATTTGTGAAGCTCATTGTTGAGATTAAAGTGAAGACATTAAATAATATTGTTAAAGACGTTAAAGAGATTAATATCTTACACGTTAGCGGAGACTTTAAGATCGTTAGGTCCTTTATTTATTGTGAATTAACTTATGATTTGCCTATAGCTATAATTATTAAATTATATTCTATTAAATATCACCTTTTGCTGCCAAATCTAGTACCTACAATATGGCCGTTTTTTTGGCCATAGTAAAAATGTGTAATTTCGGCGTTAGCCAGACTATTAGTGAGATTAGTGACATCGGTCATAAGTCGATAGCCATCGACGTGCTAACGTGACGCTCGACCCTCGTCACGTCACGCGGGACACTCGGTGTTACGAGTATGTCTCTGCCGTGGTGTCCCGCATTGTGACGGTATAACGATTAATAAAACGGTGTTAGGCGGCCACGTATCTATAAATTGTGATATTATACGACACAAAAAGATAAAATTTATGTTTTATATCCCTAGCTGATCTGGTTCTTGACTGGAATACATCAGCTGTATCACCAATGCATGTCTTATCGGTCGATTAAACTTATCGTAAAATAAGAGGTCCTTTTACCGCAGCGCTAGCATCTTCGAAATTTTTACATCGTTTCATACAGCTGATGTCAGGGATCACAGCCGCGTTCTAATGTAGATATGTAATAAATAAAACTAGCAACATGCTCTTGTTCCGTTACTCGCTAATTCATAGTTATCCCGCAGTTGATTATTATTTTTGACAATAAGATTGATTTATTTATTTATTTATAGCTAGGGTAGGTAGGATACGATACTAGGTATATAGTAAATGGGTTCAAACAAGTAACATCGGACCCTCGAACCGCGGTCGACCACGAACTGTGTTAGTCACTTAATCGGATACCGCTAGTCCCGGCCATTGGGTCCCTGAATACCCGCGAAATGGATCCTCAAAACTTTAACTTTAGCCATTATATTTTAAACTAATGAAGTAGTATGCAGGGTGAGAGTGTCAGCCGGTAAATACTGAACAAGTATTATTGTATTGAGTTATACGACAGTGTTATTACGAGTACTCTCAGGAAATGCTTTTTTAATTTGAGTATTCACAATTTTATAACACACTACTCAAATAGAGTAGCAAGAACTGCCATAGACGGTCTACTTGGAGCGGTCGGCGCCAACAGCTTCATGCGGTCGCTGTTGGGAGATATGCATTTTCAATACAAAATTGACATTCTCAATACACGGAGCGCTTAAGCTGTTCCTTTGAAGTCGCAGCTAAAAATTCAAAGTGAAGCCCCACATCGCGACAGGATTCATGATTTCATACTTCAGCTAACGTAACATTCCGTCACGTCACGACAAGACAAGCACTCGTCGTACTCGTATTCAATCATACCAAATTGTCGGAAGTTTGCAAGACGTGCTACACGAGAACTACACTATTCACACACATACCTTTGCTACTCTGGCACTAATCTGTATCAGCAATAAGAACAATTTTATTTCTAAAAAAGCAAATTGTGTACACTTGTACCTTACCACCACCGCGTGGTTAGTTTAGGTATAATAATATTTTTTTGTTAAGACACAATTTTCCAAATGGATATCTAAACAAAGGTATAAGTACTTATTTATATTACTAGTACCTAATATTATGTAGATAAAAGGGTTTGCTTGACGCAAATCGATTCCGAGCCGCTACGAGTATAATAAACGAGACCAAATAAATACAAGTTAGAAAAGTATTTATAAATACTTTTCGAATGTTTCCGAAGTTTGAATAACTGTGTAGACTTTTGGGTAAACCTCTTAGGGTGTGTACTGACTAGAAAGTCAAATATTTAAGAGCATAGATAACGATTTCGAGGAGAAATATAATATTATTATCTCGTTCTGGGCATATATAAAAATCGTTTGTTAGTTTAATTGAAATGTTTAATAATAACTAGCGAACCCCCTCAACTTTTGTCCGCATGGACTACATACAGAATGTAGCCTATGTCCTTCGAACTATGTGTTTGTAAAATGTCAAGAAGATGAGTTGTGTTAAAATAATGCATGAAGAGGTAAAAAACAAAGAAACTCACATTAGTTGAGATTGGGATAACAGAGTTAGCTATAATGGTATGTAATATTTATTTAATGAATTATGTAATTGGGTAAATACAGAAAAAAAACCTAACTCTAAAACATATTTACAAATAGAAAATTGCCTGCAACTCCTCCACCGCTAGCAACGTGGCCAAAAGGCTAACTCTTTGCCCAAAATACTGGCCAGCCCTTCGGTCGTGGGACACCTCGACTTGCCTTTTCAAAATGCCCTTAAAAAGGGCATGGGCTCCCGGGCCCCATGGCCTCATGGTTTCAACCCCAAACGGCTCAAATATATAGTCTCCACTGAGGTTTGCATATTTGCACCGTTTGAGGTTTTCCGCTGTGGCGGCCGCAGAGCCACTTCTTATGGCTGTGCCTGGGGCATGGGACGCTGCCAGAGTATCGATGCATGTAGCGTCCCATACTAGCGAGCGCCCCATCTTCCAGGGCACGAGGGTTATGCCGTCCGGTCTCTTGCCATCGTCGTGCACCAAACGGACAGGTTCTAAAACAGATGGTGCCCCGGCGGTGGCAAGAGCCCGGCGGATGATATCGTTAATGCTAGCATGACGTGGGATGCGACCGGCACTCCTGTCACATAAGAGGCCATGGTGTCTGAATTGATCAACGGCGTCGCCACATCGGCATCGGTGGGGAACATTGCACGGCGCACCAAGGCGTAGGCGTGTGGCAATGCAAAAAGAGGTTCGGTCCAAAAGTGTACCGACGTTGGCTGATGGCAGTGCCTGTAACCAAAGGCCCGACTCCCACTCGTCCAAGGCTGTAAGACGGGCACGCTCTGCGGTACTGGTTTACGTGTTTAATAGGTTTTTCCGTACCAATTCACAAAGCGGCCCGTCCCACAGCCTCTGCGTCGATGGGGTAGACGGTTCGACTCCGTTTGGGCAGACCGCCTTCCAGGCGGTTTTGGCTTCAGCCATATGTGCAATTTCGACTTGAATTTGGCTGTTTAAAATTTTAATGACTAGTGGGAGAGTACTATGGGCTGAAGCCAAAAAGGCTGGGAGAGCTACACTAGAAATTTTGCGTACACCCAGACCTCCAAACCTTATCGGTAGGGAGGCTTGGGCCCAGGAACGATCATCTAAACTTATATTGATAATCGAGGAGAGGGTCTGCTTAATAGTTTGATCTTAGTTATAGTCTTAGCTATAACTCTTTCAGTCTTGGTGGTTAGTGTCACTAACCACCTATTTCTGAATTTTTTAATTAAAATCTATGCCATCTACTTATAATCGGTTGAACTATCATGAAAGTTCGATTCATGCTTGACAAGATACGACCGAATATACCGCCAAATGAAAGAATGACAACTCAATTTAGTTGAATTGAATATTGCACTTACGTAATTTTAATTGCGTGTTTTTTAAAAAAAATAACAGGTAAGTAAGTTAGCTTTTATCTTCAATGTTTTTTATTAACTTTATTCTCATTTATCTGTTTTATATATATTTACATGAAAATACTACTACTCTTAAGTTTTTTGCAGTGTATTCACATCGAAATGCGTAAATTATCATTAATATTTTGTATCAATAGTCATGGTGGTTAGTGGCACTAACCACCTCATTTTTCGAAAACCTTAATAAATATTTTTTTTCCTACTTTATATGATTTTTTTATTGTTAATAATGCTAAAACTTACATACATATGTTAAAAATATTCTTAATCTAAAAGCGTGACGGAAAGAGATAATTAAATATACTCCTTATATTTGAAATAGGGCGATTTTGTCTGCGTGAACTGTGTAGCCTGTGTATAAGCTATATTTTCAAAATTAATCGCAAAAGTGTAGATCTATAGCAATTTTTCTCATGAACTTTCACATTTTATAAAATGTTTATAAAGTGCAGTTAAAATATAGGCAAGTATCTGTATGATGGACTAGATTTCTCAAACATTCAATCGGTATTAACAAAACATTATAAATATCTTTGTAGAATTAAAGTAGGTATCTGAATCTAATTAATAACAATGTCAAAACCGATAACATAGATCATTTATTAGATTCACTATACTACTATTATCATCATCTTCCTGCCCTGTTACCATTTATTTGGGGTCGGCGCAATATGTACTTTTCTTCCATTCATCCCTATTATCCGTCATCTCATCGCTCACTCCCAGAACACGCATATCCTCTCTCACACAGTCCATCCAACATTTCTTTGGTCTACCTCTTCCTTTATATCCATCCACATTCATGCACAATGCTCTCTGTAAAATATGCCTTTCATCCCGTCGCTTTATATGCCCGTACCAAAACAGACGGTTACTTCGTAACTTGTCTGTGATCGGCGCAACTTTCAGACTTCCTCGTATATACTCACTTCTTATTTTATCCATTCTCTCCATACATCCAACACAACATTCTCATTTTGCTTACATGCAGTTGATTTTCATCCTTCTTCTTTACGGCCCAGCATTCAGATCCATACAAGACAACAGGTCTAATTACGGTCTTGTACGCCTAACTTATACTACATATTATAATATTCAATCTTCGTATTTCATTATACAATTATGGTTAGGTTAATCACGAATTAATAAAATTACAATGATGAACAAATTATGAATCCTATACAAAGTTAATTATTCCACTAATGGTCACAATTGGCACTGCGTTGCTTACCACTTCTCTAAAGTTAATCTAACTTTTATTTCCAATGTTTTTTATTAGTCTACTTTTTAGTACAGATAGATAAACAGGAGCAAAGTTATCTTTTTAATAATCCGCAGTATATTAATTATTAATTAGGCTAAACTGTAATACTATTATGTATCAAGTATTAACTGACCTGCATTGCGAAATTGTAATAATTAATACGTCTCTTTGTAGTCGACCTTTATTAAAATACAGGTTCTGTTAATGCCTCATCATTCTGTACTTTTATCATTTTGGTAAACTATCCATAATTAATCTCTTTATTAATTACAATTAATAATAACTTCACAATTAAAACTAATGTTTCTCTAGAATTTCAAAAATAAATGGTAACAAATACTCGCTCATATGAAGTCCCCACACAAAGTCGAAATGAGTGCACTCCTCTCGCGGTATGACAGTATAGTTGACAACATTGGGCAGCGTTGCCTTCAACCACTCTACGTCCTGCAGGTCTGATAGGTGGTCCTTCTTCCCCACCAGCAGCGCCACCTTCATCGTCACCTGCTTCAGGTCGTACTCCGGAGGCTCCACCTGCTTATAACTCACCAGGTTTTCCGCAATCCCAAAGTCGAACTGCGCGAATTTTCCCGTCTGTCCAATCTGCGCGACGTGCACGAGGTTCTTCCTGGATGTGTTGCACGGGAAGTGCGCTCGAATGACGCCGGCAAACTCTGTCGGCAGCAACTCGTCTACATCAGACCCAGAAAGAGTCTCCATAATTCCTTGCGAACAAATTGCGCTGCTTAGAAACTCGCGAGCGCAGCACAGGGCAAAGAAGTTCTGAGTTCCACTGTTATTTCCGAATGATTCAATACCCAAGGCTTCTGCTAGTTGATTGACGGCAGGCGCCGCTTTGATGAGCTCGCTGATGGGGGAAGGAGCGTGGCTGAGCAAGCAGAGCGGACCGAGGGCGATCAGGATCCTAATCCTATCGTTATACTCAGGTCTTAAGGATCCCAGTGCGAAGAACACTTGACTCCCCTGAGAATGTCCGATAGCGTACAGCGAGTCCTGGTCAGTTTCAGTCAGAACGTAGTCAATAACCGTTGGGATGTCGTAATACGCTTGCTCATGAAAGGAGAAGTCCCAGAACCGCTTATTCGTGTCGGGGTCGAGGCGGACGTGTGTCCGGGAGTAGCGTCCGCCGCGCGAGTCCGTCACCCACACGTCGTACCCTTGCGCAGCCAGCGCCAGCGCCGGGCTCGCACTGGCACGCAAGATGAAGCTGTCGGCAGAGTGCAGCAGACCCGGCACCAGCAGCACCGGCCGCCGCCGGTCCCCCGGTATATGGAACATCGTCAGGATATACCCGTCGTCACTAACCACTCGCCTCTGCTCCGATGTGTACCCATACTTTTCCGCAATACCAGTGAAGTTCAAAAATCCATCCTCAGATATGGAGTGGTCAAAAAAATAAGCTTTTGTATTCTTAATGCTGTTGGTTACAACTAAAGATAGAAGTAGCCCGTTAACTGAATACACGAGTAGGTCAGGCAGCAGACATGTTACATGTCTAGGCGCGACGTGCACTTGGGACCGGTCAATGTGAAATCTGATGCGCTTGTGTGTGTCATGCTTTACTTTGTGCTACCAATGAAAGGTAAATATTTAAAATCGTAACACCAAATTGTCTACACTAATATTATAAAGAGGAAAACAATGAATAGGCTCAAAAACTACTGTTTCAAAAATTCTTTCACCGTTAGAATCCTTATTGGACCTGGATGAACATAGGCTATAAGAATTTCCCGATATTCCCACGGGAAGGCGACCAACGGGAATTCTATATTTTTTACGAAAACCGCTATACATATGAAGCTGAAATCGGGCATATATGTTCATTGGGGACAGCGAGGGAGGACTAAAAACGGATTTCCCGAAATTCCCACGGGAAGGGGACAAACGGGAATTCATAGTTTTTACGAAAACCGCTATACATATGAAGCTGAAATTATATGTTCATTGGGGACAGCGAGGGAGGACTAAAAACGGATTTCCCGAAATTCCCACGGGAAGGGGACAAACGGGAATTCATAGTTTTTACGAAAACCGCTATACATATGAAGCTGAAATTGGGCATATATGTTCATTAGGGACTTAGAACGGATTTCCCGAAATTCCCACGGGAAGGAGACCAACGGGAATATTTATTTTTTACGAAAACGGTTAAACATGTGAATCTGAAGTTGAGCTATATGTTTATTTGGGACCCCGAGGAAGCACTGGGATTTCCCGAAATTCCCTGAATTAATTTTTTACGACAACCGCGATAACATATAGGCTACTTTTTACACTTAACATATAGGCTACTTTTTATTTTTTCTGTAGTCCACGCGGACGGAGTCGCGGGCGTCCACTAGTTGTTAATAATATTGTAGGCTAAGTTTATAACATTGCGATTCTACTCGTATCGGTGTTGTTTTAATTTATTATTAAATCTTTGTCTTGCAGTTCTATACATAAACTTTTAGAATATTGCCCTCTAGACATATGAGGTCAATGCTATAGAAGGATTTTATGTATTCTATTTATTTGTATGGCAATTTCAATCTATTTTTATCTCTAGCTGTCTTGTCTTACAAGAATTTCTAATTAAATGAATTCTCATACGATAAGGATGACTATAATATGCAACCCCGAGACATTCTTCGCATCTCCGACATTCCAGAAATTCCCCGTGAAATCGGAAAGTGTTTAAAGCGAGAATGGCACCGTGACATTATTACTTCGGAGTTAAATAAAAATACAGGAAAATAGTATACAGACTAATTTTGAAAACGGGAGCAGCCGTACAATAAAATTCAGAAGCCAAGCAGGGGCAGATCTCAAGTGTTAATAAACGAAACGAAAACGTGAAAAATATGCGCAGAAGATATTCACTTTCATGAAACAAGCATAGTAAGCAAGATTTTTACTTTAACGTATAGAATTTTATCGATACCTGCAATAGTGCTGATCCGCATATACCTACAGGCTGTAATAGAAGGTTATTAAAATATCTATAATAGACAGCACTGTCTACAAAGTTTAAGACTCGGAAATTATAGTATTAAGACTTTGAAGTAAACATAGTAGTATGAAGAGATTACGAAATTATCGGTTTATACAATCTTGAAAAATATACTATACTTTTGATTATGAGGTTCTATGTGCAGGTGTTTTATAGTGGGCTATTTTTATAGCATCTCGCAAAACATACTTACTTCTCCTATTACACCCTGTATACACTTGAGCTTTATAATGTTCTAAAATGTTTTATTGCATGCATCTCTCGGCGCAGCGCTGACTGCACTCTCGGTGACTTTTAACTGCACTTGAATGCTCTTTTTGATCTATCTGGATCACTTTACTTTACTATAATTTCTCTTCTTGCACTTTACGCATTCAACGTGATGCGGTAGGTATACTTGTATTAGAAAGAAAGAAAAAACGACAATCTTGTTCATGAAATAAAATATGTCATAGAAATAGTTTTTTAATTCACGTTTTTGTATGAAGCGGGTGGAATGAGTGATGAAAGTAAAAGTAATAACAAGAAAGCAAAAAATAGAATTAAGAAGTGATACCAATTCAAAAACGAAAGTAAGCAACGGAACTCAATGTTTTCTAAACTAAACAACACAACTCTAATCCAACACATCTAAATAAGACTAACTTGAGTTTTACATTGAATAAGTTATCACACGTACTGAAAACGACGCAGGTTTCAGACGACGCCGACGTTTAATATTCCCGTGTTTATGTTTAGAACAAGCGGCAGCCAGGGACCTCATTACTTATGTACGACATCGTCGTGCAACAGGGCACATCGTGAGAGCAAAGTCTTTCATAAATAACTACTCAGATTTGATAAATAATTTAACATGTCCGGTTTTCTTTGGAGGAGACGATGTGAAACAATTCACGCTACATTATGTTTATTAGGTATATGAAATTGAAATTTAAAATTACTTAAAATGTTATTTAGAATAATCGCGTTTAGAACTTCACACACCCACATCACACCTCATCACACCTTTATGGTCATTGACATTCACTTTATCATCATCATTATTATCATTCTCTATTAGTTATTGTTTTATATTTATTCTAAGTTATTAGGTATATATTTCTCTGTATTACGATATAATGTAATACATTGTATATACCATCATGTTCTCTTTGGCATGCGAATGATGACACAGACAGATCTGAGGGCTTAGTGCGAGTTTTGACTTCGAACTCGATCGCGTAAACGTAAACAGTTTAACCAATCACGTAGCGCCGTTGTTCTCACTTTTATGACTTCACATTACAACGCCTTAATATGATTGGTTAGCTGCTTTACGTTAACGCGAAGGAGATCGAAGTGAAAACTCACACTAAGCCCTCTGCTTCTCCCTAAGAATTATTCGAAATTTACCAATAGATTCCAATGTGTTTAAATATATATTGGCAATAAACGTGCTATATTCATTGCTGTTATAAAACAATATATGGTCTGCAAGTATACATGCAAGTTATACATAATAAGTTTCGCACGTTGCTCGTTATTTATTATCTCTAACTACAATATCAACAGAGATATGTCTCGTGAGATGCACATTTAATTACATTTTCATTATCTCCTCAAATTATATGAAATGCAGTTAACATGAATGGGTTTCTAGATTGATGTTGTCGTATGAAGTTTATTATGTTAATACACGAAATAATAACGAAGTTATTTACTATGACAATGGTAATAACCAGGTATCTATCATAGTATTATCATATCTGTGCTATGACTTACAGCCAATTTCTATAACTGATCTCGACAGATTTTTTGCATATCTCAGATTTAATCCTTAGTTGTTTTCATACAACAGTTCATATTAATTAATTTTAAAAAAATCCTAGATTCTTTTTGATCTCTCGTATTGAGATTGGCCGTTAGTGTACGTAGTTATTAAGAAAAAAGCATTTTATACGTAGGTAGTTCTCAATTTATTATTGGTAAATGGAGCTTCTAACAGGAAAAAGGAAGTATTCAAATTATGCTATTATATTGAGTTCATTTTAGTCAAATTATTAATTAACATAAGATACGTCTAATGAGCCGTGTTTTACTGAAAGGAAACTATTTATGTAGATATATGCAAAAAATCATATCATTAGCATTGCTTCTATATTTATGTTGAGTGAACTAAATGTTGTGTGTTTTTGTGTCTAGCTAGCGACGACGATACGTTCCCAATAATGTTTTCTCAATATCGTCACGTTGTCGGCGATTAATAACCTCTTGTAAATGGATTTTCAATTGTTTTACTTTGAGTCTGAAAGGTATTATTGCTGAGAAATCTACAGCTTGCTAACGTTTCACATTTCAGAGCTAGATTTTCAGAGATTTTATGGTTTGTTCTGTCAGCATAATGAAACTGCAATTAAATTATTTTCTTATTAGTTTTAAATCTAATAAACGAATTTCTTTTCGATGGCAACGATATAATGATATTCATTTTATTACAATGAGGTTTTGAGGACCTTTCAAGTTCCATGTGGTAAGGGGTGCTCCTGACTGATCCCACTGACTTTTATAGTTATCTTTAATTGCAAAATGATAAAACAAAGATAATATACAAAGGCGATCTTATTTCTAACAGGTTTTTCTTCTATCCAACTGACTAATAGTAGTAGTAACAGTCCTAATTTATTTATTTATGCCAATTCCCTATCCTACTTAAATGCTGTCTCCCGTCTCGTATTTATCGAACATATTGTACGTATTGTACCCACTCTAAGGGTAAGGGGTGGTAATAAAGTGGCTACTAGCACGAAGTGGCTGAAGACGACCCTCATCCCGTCGTATTGCGGTAGGAACGCGACGGAGCGGGTAACCGAGCTTTCAGGAAACTCAATTTGCTTTCTAATAATATCTAATAATACAACAAAGGTGTTTTTACGTGTAATACCTATTGATTTATTCCTAGTTTTGGTTTTGCTATACAGGATGTAACAAAAAGGGTATGTTAACCGAAAAGCTATGTAAATAGCTCACTATAGAGAACCTGACCACAAAATTTGAGACCCGAAATCACATGTTTATTTTTCCCGATAGTATGGAGAATTTTTAAATATCTCAGGAATTTTCATACAATCTTGAAAAATAAAAATGTGATCTCGAGTCTCAAATTTTGTAGATAGGTTCTCTATAGTGGGATATTTACATAGCTTTTCGCTTAACATACCCTTTTTGTTACACCCTGTATATTGATATCGAGTTTTAACGAGTTTGCCACCATGTACCTCTGTTCAAGTCACAAATCCAATAAGTGCGTAATTAAGTCAAGTCTTTAAGTACTTGTAAATTTTATTATTCCCCTTTAGAGATTTGTAACCGTGGAGCATCACAGCTCTACCTACATTATATGTGCTAATATTCCGACATGTGCTTCAATCTGCTCTTTGAAGCCAAAATGAGGCTTAAAAGTAGGTAATCCTCTCTGTAGAACTTTCATATTGCAGCTCGGGTGAAGTCATATCATGAACTAAGAATCCTAAGGAGTCGTTAGGTTAGGTTATGTTGAGAGAGAGAAATTGATGCCTATCGCTAATGACGACGACGGGGGAAGGGTCTGAAAATGTTTACCAGTTTTGAAACTTGTTTCTACATCTCACTGCTTTCACTACTTCCTAGACCGACTGAATCAAAGTTGTAAAAAAAATCTATGGTCAATCAAATTCAATTTAAATTCCAAGATCAAATTTAATTTTTAAGGTGGTGAATATTTTCTTTCCGCGACTGTACAGTGATTCAAAGGCAAATATTAGCCAGTGATTGGTTCATATTGCACTGTACAGTCTACGTTTATGGTCGCACCTCTACTTTAATTTATCGCATCTCCTTTTGGTGCTTCCTTCGTGAGTAATACGCGCTGGGAAGAGCATGTTACATAGATATGAGTAGATGGCTCGATGAAGTGGCATCGTGCTGGCTTATTATGAACTTTTGAAGCTTTGATTCTTGGTGGGATTAATATACAGCATATACCGAGTTAAATCTATGTCATTATATACGAAGTCAGGCGCAAAAAGACAATAATTTGGTTTAGATACACTTCTTGTGAAGCTCCAAGTCTTACTCTTTATTGTACATAACACATCTTCTTATGGACAGAGCAAATATTCACTTCTATTTAAAAATAGGCTAAAATTTATTAGACATTGGAAAAAAGGTTATTTATTCTGCAGTTTATTAATGGTTTGAAGAAAGAACTTTCAAAGTTTAGAATTCATGAAATAGCTAAATAGTTGAGTTTGCTAAATAGCATTTTTGCTACATTGTGATTTACAATGCGGTAAGAAATTTGAATGTTTTCATTATAGTGGTATAACATTATACCTTATATTTACGTTATATTTATAGATTCGTACTTCAAGTTTCAACTTTAATATAATAAGTAATGATATCTTTACAAATATTAGTGTAATAACGTGACATAGAGGCGCTGAACTTGACGTATGATGTATCGATACGAGTATATTACTAATGGCGGTCACTCGACCCTCGTCACTCTGACCCAGACACGTCGCTCTAGATACAGACTAGATAGAAATTATCTAGTAAAAGTTTAATCCTATATATTAGCTACTAAAATGTATTTTTGTTTTTTTTTTAACCCCGACGCCAAAAGACAGTTATTATGTGTTCGAACGTTATTATTCAATTAAAAATTATTTGTTTAATCTACGTTAAAAATATGATTTTTTATGGATGAACTAGCGTAACAATATGTCGTTTGTTGATTATTTATTTATTAAAATATTATTTAGTTAGTCACCTATTTCTCCGGAAAACCAATGTTTCGCATACGATATAATCAAATCCCGGTCTCCTGGGAAATAAGGAAACGTAAAAAACATTTTACTATACTTAAGTCTATTTTTATTGCATTTTTTATAAATATTTTTAAGAATATGAATATTTTTGTACCCGAGTGAGATTTGAACTCACGAACACTCGCAAATCGTGCTTTCGCTCTAACTAACTGAGCTATCGGGTCAATTAACTCGGATGACGAATTTTACCGTCTCTTTTTAAATTACATTATTGGCAACGTTATTTTTTCATCCCGATAGCTATACACTAGGCAAATCTCGGCAAACAAAGCTGAATTCTTTTATAGTCAAACTTATTTTACAACCGTATTAAAAACTTAGCAAACCTTAACTTCGGACCCTTGGGAGTCATAAAGTATATGATAAAATAACATCATCAGACATTCAAACATTGTAAGTACATGTTTAAAAGTTACTTATTTTTCATTGCTTCTTAATAAACGTTTCAATGTACCTATATAATATAATGTATTATTAGCCACAAAAAATCACGTAAACATACTTCTATCACCAGTGTGTACATATTATACATGATGTAACAAAAGGCTCTTAATCATTATTCTGTTTATTTTTTTCAAATAGAATTCAAAATTCAAAATCATTTATTCGACATGAAAGCATTAACAACTTGTTTGTCGATTGTCTAATTATATGTTACTTTCTATGTTCGCACCCCAAAAATGAAACCGCTACCAAACAAAAAAGGAGGTGAATCGGGGCTTAATAGCCACCAACGTGGAGCTAATAAGAGTTAAGGTCGCCTAAAGACGAAATCCAGGAGAGCTGCTACACAGTTCTCCTTTATGGCAAAACCAACATTAGGTCTGACACACCGCATGATTCTACTATTACTGTTACACTATCTCAGTGAAGTGTCATTGCTTGGAAGAAGAAATAGCAAGAAAACTCCCAGCGACACAGTCAAAACTAAGTAACATATTAACAAAATAATCTTACATTGGATTAGATATCAGATAGTAACACTTAACTCACTTAGTGTGTATAAATTCAATTATCATAATACAATTAAATTAAATTCATATAAATTACATACCCACTTACACAAAGTAAGTACAGGTCCATGTCAAATTTAAACTGTATAAATAAAAATAAAAATGTGTACACAGAGTACAAGTCAGTGTCAAATAAGTATCTACTAAACTAAACTATAAAATAAAATAAAATATATATTTGTGTACAATAGTACAAGTCGACGGTAAAATGTGAACAGAAGAGCAAACGTGGCATTCAGAACTTAAATATATAATACCTATATCTTATTAGATTGAAGAAGTCACGCATGATACACTATAGCGCTTCTGGTCACATTCACCAACACATATTAACTATACCTACTAAGCTAAATATAAAAGTAAAACATAGATTGCGTAACTTGGGGATGCTAGAACAATTCACTTCCATGGCTCGCTATCATTTAAATATTCTAATACTGTATAATATTCTTTCAATATAGAATGGCGACATCCTAAACAACTTAGGAATGTTCCAATCTTGAATAATTCGAGTCTCGAATTGCGTGGATTAGATCCTTATAGAGGGCTAAATTCATAGCATTTCGCTTAACATACTCCTTCTATTACACCCTTTATACTGGAGGCTACAACTTCTCGCATTATAATAGATAGCTTCGAATATTACTATAAGATATTTTATCTATGTATTTATATATATGTTCTTATCAAAGTACATATAAGTGGACTTTGAGTAGACTATCGGGAAGTCAATCAGTCTTAGAATCGAATTACTTTCCCCCAAATATGAGAAGCTCCGATATATGAGATATATCATAAAAGTAATCTAATAACCAACACAAGGGGGGACCAAAATGGTTCTCTATTTTGTCTCATAAATTTTTTATTCTAAATCTAACGTGTCATAATGTTTTGTGACATAATCATCATGTGTCCGAATAATAAGTAGCCCTTACTTAATATACTATTATATCACTTGCCCCATAACCGAAATCCCTAAATATAATATGACCTAAATTTTTTTTGCTATAAATATCACAATCTATAATATTCATAATATTAGGGGTAACATACATTATACAATATAACACTTAGGACATATGACTTTATAGCAAGAAAAATTAGGACATCTAATCATTATAGTACCCGATCTTATAGTACAAAAGTATTAGAATTAAAGACGATTAGGTAATATACAATTTCGTATACGCGAACATTATGGAAAGTGATGATTATAGCAAACTTGTCTGTCTTGTCGATAGCAAACACGATCGATATTCGGAGAAGAAAGGCACTACCGACCAGAACACTTCAGTTGAAATAATGATGACGCAGCAATGTACTTCGACTTTGACGTTTAAAATAGGTTTGTTTATGTATTTATTTACGCTACGCTTTAGCTAGAGCCTAAATGGCTTGTCGCATTTTTCACCATTTAAATAAGGGGTGATCGCCGTGAGGATATCGCCGGGTCATATTAGTAGACAGTAAAGTCGAATTTTAAAAGAAGATTAACGATTAACCCAGTAGATAAATTTTTTTTACAATTAGCTAGGCAAACATTTGACCGCCATCGTGCCTGATGTTAAGCAATTTTCTAGAAGACTCTTTCTCATCACTTACTAAATACTGAATCAGTCTTACTAGCTGACAAGCTAATGTCAGGCAAGGTACGAGATTCTAACAGATATTTTAAAAACAAATTCTCGCTTATACGTAAAATTATATTTTCTTTTTCGCGAAAATTTTTGTTTGTAACTCATCTTTTATTATTTTTATGACCCAATACACACATATTTTGAAATATAATTGGAAACAATTAGTTTTCTCGGAAAATTTAGATAGGACCTGGTTCTTTTTAATGTTTTTTATAAAATTAAATAGACTCGAAAGGAAACAGTTCGTTGAATGTAAAGCAGGTGTTTCCTAGAAGCCTTTAAATTAATTCAGATACATTTATTTAATTTATCCTTTGTGAAAAAAAAAACAGGTAAAAAATAACTAAAATATTTGTTTATTTTCCGAACTGTTCTACGTATTCGTAGCACTAGATTACGAATTCGTAGCAAACGACTACGAAATCGTAGCAACTTCTACGAACGATGCGTACATTCTAAAGTACCTTTTCGTAACACATACATAGTTCGATATTTATTAATAAATTTTTCAAACATTTGCACACACAGCCTTTGCACAAGCATCTATTAAACGTTTATAATTAGTATACTCGTTGTGACAATATTTTCCATATACAAAACATTTCTACGAGTATGTGACAACATCCTATTACCTAAAAAAATAAATTTCTATTTTATCCTTAAGCAGATTATCACACTGCATCGCTCCCTGGTTATTCGTGTTTAGTAAAGGCCAATACCATTGACGGTTGAATCAACCGGTGAGCCACTACGATCTGTGATGGCGTGCACGGTGGCCCATCATGGCGGAGGCATGGTATCCAATCTCCCGCTCGGCTGCATGTGATATAGTTATATCAGAGGATCAGAAGGATCACGGGAGAGAGGGATTTATCTGAAAATTGAAAGGAAACACATTTTTATTCGGTTGACTTGATCCCGGCACATTAATATTACCTATATATATATATATATATTGCACCACCGTGCACGCCATCACAGATCGTATAAATCTTTTTAAAGTTAGTAAGATATTAAATTGAGCCACGTATTTCAAAATTAATAAACGTAAATTAATTATTTAAAAAGAATAAACGATTAAACGATGACAACATTTTTAAAACCTAACAATAAAAACAACATTAAACAATCGAGAACTCCCATCACACTCGCACAAAGACTCTACAGATAACAAACTCCGGGCTCCGTAATGATCTCAGATATAAAACTCCCGCTATCGTTGTATTACTGCGCCTTTATATATTGGTAGATAATTTTAGGAACAATTATTTTGCGGCGACCTCAAAATTAAACCTTGGGAATATCTCAGAATTTCTATATCTTATAGGTAGTGGGCTATTTTCATATCCTTTCGCTTATTATCTTATTATACCTCTTTTGTTACATCCTGTATACATTGTAATATGAATCAGTCGAATGACTTCAATATAAATCACATTGCAAACGCCAAAACAGGAAAAGCGAATCATTATTAAAAATCGCTTAAAAAGTAACAATTTTAACAAGCCATTTCACGCATGACATCGCCGTAACAATTTTGCGTTACTCTAACGACATAGCTCTAGCTGTTTACAAGAATGAATAGCAAATACAATGTACAGTTTACTGAAGCTTACAGTCTTTACAACGGTTTATGAAGAACTTAGAGAGAGGGGAGAGGGGGGAAAGGAGTGTCATTCTCCCACAAAGTAGTATATAGGTGCGTACAGATATTGAGCTTTACGATTGTGTTATAATTTGGTTAGGTTAGGTTGTATTTAAGGAAGGAAGGAAGGAAGGAGTTAAAGGAGACGCATGAAGTAATGTACTATCTTTTTTTTTTCTTTTTTTTTTTTTTTCTTCACAACACATTAACCTAGTCCCACACTAAGATCCCTAAGGTCTTGTGCCGTGGGTACTAAGTAACGGTATATAAATACATAGATAAGTAGTATAGAAACATCCATGACTCGGAAACAAACATCAATATTCATCATATCAATGTTTGCACCTACCGGGATTCGAACCCAGGACCTATGGCGTCGTAGGCAGGGTCACTACCTACTAGACCAATCGGCCGTCTTATCTGCGACTACGGAACGCAGTCTAACCCAATAACCAAATATTTGTTCTGTGCTGATGTGAGGCTTCACTAGAATACATTAGGTGAATCTCTTTCCGTGAATTTCGTAAGAGTTGATTGAGAACCTCAGGGGCGGGCGCTCTCTCAAGTGATAAGCTAGAAACTTGTGACCTTTTACATCAGACCCCGCTATGTTAGACGCAGATGTAAGACATGATGCAGTTTTGGCATTTTGGTAACCCGGCCGTATCTATACAGGGTGTTTTTTTGTTGCCACCTTTAACGAAGGGTACGTACTCTATACATCAAATAAAGTAAGTTTATGCCAAAAAAATGCTGGGAATTTTTTTTTTTTCAAATTTTTTTTTTAATTACTTGATCTGGCGAAATTTATAGTGTCTAGTGTTTATGTTAGTTTTTTTATAGACAGATATTAATTATTTCTCGTTAAAAAATCTTGCTACGCGCGTCTATGTGCATTTATGCAGAAAAACGCAGTCTATTTACTCAACTTTGGACCCTAATATTTTGGAAACCAGAAACTTCCCAGGTATGCTTCCATGGAGAAAAATGATCGTGATGATGAGGAGATTCCGTAGTTTTCGGGAACGTTGACGACCAAAAATCATCCTGTATGTATTTGATTTCAACCATATTCCTACCCTTCAGACCGTTATCTTGTATTCCTGTAGCTCTTATTTACATGAACAAATATTGTTAGGTCAGCTTCTTTCGGCCCTTCCTTCATCTTGGCATCAAACTTGCCAGTGAAGACATTGCGTCAAGAATTCGCTCCCAATAAAAGTAAACACTATTCTCATTACTTGAAATAAATTTGTGCGGGGTTGGAAGTTTTGTAGTTGGCATTATTTTTTTCTAGCTTACGATTTGAGAAAGGCAATCTGTGTCTGTTAGTGAATATTCTCAATAATTTTATTACCATAATAATAACACCTAGGTTTTTGTACACTGCAGGAAACAACTATCTAATTAAGGTAATAACTATTTTTTTCGAGCTAAAACGGCCCAGAATAATCCTGATGATGATGAATGTACATTTTTTTTAAGAAATGTTTTTCTTAAAAGTCAATACAACACGACCTTAGTAATTTGTTGTGGGACCATGTAAGAGTATTTTATATTTACAGAGCGATAACTATTACACACATGTATCTATAGTAAAATCAAACCTTTATTTCAAGAGGTATTTGGTTCGAAGTGACGTCATCATGTGACATAGGATCCTTCATGTAATAAGGGCTTACTCGTGTAGAGACGGGAAGATGAAATTACTAGAACTGAGCCTCGTACAAGCGAAACTCTGATATGGATAATAAAAAGTTCGCCATTTTATTTGTCGTCCTGTATCCTTGGGCTTAGTTGATGTGTTTGCGGTTGATGAGAAAATTGGATGAGTAATCCCTGGAAAATTCTTTTACCAATGTATAAAGGCTCGAGCACACCGGATGCGTGTGCGTGCACGTAAGCGTAGACGTACACGCACCTCTGAGTTGTAATGTATGGAACTGTATAGGCGCGGGCAGACCGGATGCGTATGCGTAGACGTAAGCATAGACGTATGTATGGAACTTTCACCGCTTGACATCTATGCCTGGTGTGCTCGAGCCTTAACTCGTGCGTGCCAGATTGATCACTATTTGAGAAATAACGTCCGTGAACTGTAAATTTCATCATTCATTTGTTAATAATAAAAATTCAAATCAACATTCACGATCCAACCACAGCGCAATGTAACACAAATAGGAACTGTATTAATCGCAGGGTTACTACAAAATTGTACCCAGACATAATAATGTGGAAAAGGTAGCAACATTTTATGGTCATTTCGATTTTTAATCCCTTTTAAATTCGTATAAATTTAGAAAAGATGGAGAGTTAGAGAATATATTTACAGATACTCGTATTCTGAGATTTCCTGTTCTAATTCGGGACTCCATTAGAACACTAGAAGACATCAGCTGTGTAAGATGTAATCTCCTTTATGATACTGCAGTTCTGGGTGCACAGCCACGTGTATATACAGGGTGTAACGGAAGGGGTACGTTAAGCGAAAAGCTATATAAATAGCCCACTATAGAGAACCTATTTCCAAAATTTGAGACTCGAAACCATATTTTTATTTTTCGAGATTGTATGAAAATTCCTGAGATATTTAAAAATTCTCCATACTATCGGGAAAAATAAACATGTGATTTCGGATCTCAAATTTAGTGGATAGGTTCTTTACAGTGGGCTATTTACATTTTCGCTTAACATACCCTTTTTGTTACACCCTGTATATTTGGTGTTTAGCTTAATAGTGATATATTGTGCCGTACGTCTCCTGTCATAAATACTTGATATTTTATTGATATAATAATACTTTTTTTTACCGGACATTAGTATTTATATGTTGTGCCAACTCCTTCTGTTTGTGTATATAAAAAGATTGTTATTTACAGTACCCGGCTAGTTCCGGGCCTGTTCAAACAGCCTCGTTATACAAACTGAGAGAGTTGTTCGACCATGGAGAAAAGATTCAGAAGAGAAGGTCTAATAAACTTTGTTGAAAACGGTTTTGCTTTTGCGGTTAATGATACAGGGAAGAAAATGCTAGTAATACATAATAAAATATTTAATTTGTATATTAACAAACTTTACAACATTTTAACATTAACATTCCTAAGTTTCTTGTATATAAATAAATACAATTATACATATATTTTTATTATAGACACTGATGACTCGTAAACAAACATCGATATTCATCATATTATTTATGTTTGCACCTATATGGCATTCGAACCTAGAACCTATGGTGCGGCAATCACAGGTCGTTGATTGCCTGTTAGTGATTGGTAGATACTGCGCTTCGTTGTCTACACTGACGGTCGCTGGATTAGATTTGCTTGGATCTACTCATCTCATTTGTATCCTTTCTCTATGGTCCTCGAAGTAGTTGTCGCTTCAATATGAATACAACTTTTATAGCCAAGGCCGGGCCTAAAGTTATTGAAATTCTATTGTTTTAGGAGAGTTTAAGAGGTTTATATTCTCGGAACATGTGTCTGCATTAAGTAGAGGGAGGTGAAGATGTTAAAGTACAATAATAAAATAACCTCTTAAGAGTAAAAGTTGTCCTCGTTCAGTTGATAGTATGCACAATTAGTATAACTATGTGACAATTTGTAGAAAATCCGTACATGAAAATAGATTAAGTGTTACAGGCCCATGACTGGGATCGAACCCATGCCTTACGACTGAAAGGCGCACGTCTTAACCATTGGGCTATCACCGCTATATCATACACTATGTCCTGAATTTTAAACGTAAGTTTAAAATGCCGGCGCTAGTTGAGGTTTCGCGTTTTAATTAGTGAGTAACATGAGCTAAGGTGCTAAAGTTTATCCTCATGTGGGAACCTTTCAAACGGATTTTGCCCTATTACTTTTTCAGGAAGGTTTGGGTTTTATCTTCAAGTGTATTTTAATTATATTAATATTATTATTAAGTAGAGTAATATTATTATGAACCTGAATCTGCTTATGCTGATAGCGCTGATGTGGGTCTTCACTATAAATACATCTGCTACATTTCCGTTCGCACATGTAAGAGTCGACAAGAGAATGAGGAGCGTTCTGTCAGGCGATGATCTAGCACTTTCTCCTTTAATTCTCATTCTCACAAACTTTCACATTTATTTAGAATGATTTTGCGTAAACTACTTATACTTAAGGGTGTGTTACTGCTACCCTTGCGCCTGAGATCTCATTATCTTAACAAAGCCGTGTTCACTCCGCCCTGAGTGCAGATAAGATTGTTCAGACAGGCCCATTATCCGACGTAAACAGAGTTGCTTCGTTACTAATTAGTGAAGCGTACGATAAGTATTAAAAACTGTAGATTATACATAAAGAATATCGTTAACTTAAAGGCAAATTTGAGGTACTCAAAGTAACTAACTACTTTGGTGACAGAACCCTAAAAAAACGCATACCTTTTATACTTAACAGTTTGCCTGAGGATATCCGTATTGAACAAGATTATAATAAGTTTAAAAATAAAATAAAAAGGTACTTACTAGATACCTTAAATGTAAAACTTAGATTATTTTAGATGTAAAACTAAATACCTATGTATAAATGTGTTAAAGAGACTCCACTCCTACAGTCAAATGTACCATAAGAACTTACTGAATGTAACGATGCAAAAGTTAATAATTACATAGATAATACATACATAATAATCACGCCTCTTTCCCGGAGGGTTAGGCAGAGATCACAGATCTCCATTTGCTACGATCCTGACACACCTCTTTCGCTTCATCTACTTTCATGATATTCTTCATGCACGCTCGTCGGTTTAGGGTACTCTTGACCGGACCATTCTTTAGAATTTCACCAATTTGATCGGTGAGAGTCCGGCGAGGTCTTCCTCTTCCAACCCTTCCATAATTATGTACTTATAAATAAATGTTAAAAGAGACTCCACTCCTGCAGTCAAACTGTTAAAACAGTTTTGCAGGGCATAGACTAATAAGAATTTGTATTATACCTGTGTATAATAATAATAAATAAATAAATAACTAATCTCGAGCTTTTAGAACCTCACCTGCTCATGATGGCCCCTGCTGTATAACCGACGAGGCTTTGGCTGGTGTTAAATAGCTTGTGCATTTGTGTAGTTACCATTTTGAAAATTTTAATTATATTTTATAGTGTAATCTGGAACACCAATATACGGGTCCAGCTGAAAACCAGCGCTGCAGACCATCTGTTTTTGGTCTGCAGCTGTATGCTGAGCTGGGTCCATTTTAGCATATGTTTTCTACTTGGCTGTATTGTGAATTTTTTGTAAATGCTGAATAAATAATTTCTTTTTCTTATTCTATCTAGATCGATTTTGAAACATCTTTTTTAAAATATTTTTTTGCGCTGAAAAGCGTTGGTAGGCTCACTTACTGGTCACAGTGGGTGTGTAATTTGCGTCACTCTATCCACACACAACACACATAAAAGGGGATAACTCTATGCGTGTTTGTATGAATAAAACTATTCCTTTAGTCGGTGTAATTTAAACGTTATCTCATTGTAATAAGGTAGCCGAAATCCCGCGGACGGAACATTAAACCTCTTCGTAGCGACTTTAGCTCGCGGCAAGATTGTTTGATCTCTTAACAAAAAAAAAAACTACATGCGTGAAACAATGGGGGAGCCCATATGAAAAATCAAGTTTATCTGACTATTTTTTCTGAATATTTCATTTCATTGAATATTTAATTTATTATTAACTAAAACTAACTATTTATGTAACTTTATATTATATTTAACTACTGCTATTTATGTAAAGAAACACGTTTTCGAAAATAAAATATTTATTTATTTTATTTACAAAATTCTAGGAAAATAACAAAAAATACTAGGAAAATCGTAAAACCTGACACGTCAACAAGATCTTGTTAAAGAAATAATTCGTCACGTAAATATATCGGTAGCAACACGTGTCCACAGCCATCCACTAAAAATGGTTACTATGAGTAAAGGACTTGACTCTTATTGTGAGCATAAACCCACGAAAATACATATTTGCAGTGCACTTGAACGAAGGTGCGGAAGACGCTGGTTTCCTTATTATTTATTAGTTCTTATTACACCCATATATCTATCTATTCATAACACACGCACGTGTATGGCAGCTTAATATATATTTTTCTCATTTCATGAAAATATCGGCCTATTAGTTATACACACATACCATATACGGAGGAGATCTTAAAGCCACGATTAGCGTAGCGAGGCCAGATGTAGAAGATCTATGACCAAGCATCTCACCGCAGTATAGTCCGGTCCGGACCCCTGAGGTCGCTTACCGCTGTCTGTCCGTCCCTATGTATGCTTAGATCTTTCAAACCAGGGAACGGATTTTGATGCGATTTTTTAAATAGATAGAGTGATTCACGAGGAAGGTTTATATGTATAGTATCAGCACTGCACCCGTGCGATGCCGGGGCGGGTCGCTAGTAGGTACATACATTCCCCAAACGAACAAGCTTATACATACATACATATAATCACGCCATTATCCCTTACGGGGTAGGCAGAGTACCAAGGGCCGATAGAACCACATGGTGCCACTTCTGACCAATTTTGAGGGTATAGTTGAGATGTACAAGTGCGGTTACCTCTTTAATATGTTTTATTATGAACCTATACTTTCTGGTAGTAGCTTCACCAGTCACAAGAATTTGTATTTTCTTATGTAATCTTCACTATTTTTAAAGTTCATGTTTTTGTTTATATCACTTCTTAGAATTAAACCAAAACCACATTTTCCTGAGGTATGAAATAACTAAAGATAAATGACATTGCAAAATCCTGGAGCAGACTATATTAGGATAAATAGCTGAGCAAATTCGAGCTATTAATCTAGGGAGGCATTTCAAACTTTGTCGCACAGTATTCATGTATCAAGTGTACACTCTCCTACAATCTCCTGGTACATTTTAGGTGTATGTTCTATACTGTTCGTATACCGTCGTCCACTGTCACATGTATACCATTTATGTCTCGCTAGTACTTAAGAGCGTTGTTCTACCATGTACATTGCGGGAGACAGATGTGTGCTTGTTTATATTCTCGTTAATTTTTTTTTTTTTTTTAAATATTCACACACTACACAACACATTAACCTAGTCCCACATTAAGATCCCTAAGGTCTTGTGTCGTGGGTACTAAGCAACGGTATATAAATACATATATAAGCATAGAAACATCCATGACTCGGAAACAAACATCGATATTCATCATATCAATGTTTGCACCTACCGGGATTCGAACCCAGGACCTATATTACATATAATTTTACATAGCGATAACAGATTTTATAGTTACGTAATTATTTGTTATGTTTCCACGTTACTGAAATTTCGTATTTAGGTACATGAGTGCGCCAGAAGGAGAGTTACTCGAGGCTTTATTTATTTAATAAGCTTTATCAACTCAGCAATGCCCGGGGGGGGTGGGGTGATTATATAAGTCTAAAACCTTGGTTTTAAGCATACTCGTATATCAGATATACGCAGTTAATTACATACGAGTACATACCGATCGCTAAGGAGCTCCTACAGTCACGTAGCATAGTGAACCCAGATGTAAGAGATCACTGATGAGTTGATAAGTCATCGCCTGAGAGAACACCCCTCGTTGATTATCTCAGATATGCACGGAAGGAGATGCAGCTGATGCATTCTAGTGAGTACCTACATACATACATACATATAATCATGCCTTTATCCCTTACGGGGTAGGCAGAGCACCAAGGGCCGATAGAACCACATGGTGCCACTTCTGACCAATTTTGAGGGTATAGTTGAGATGTACAAGTGCATTTTAATTTATCATGAATGGATGATACACCTGCCAGTTTTCGTGAGCTATTACAGCAAATAAACATGTAGGGAAACATACTCATGTCATATTACGTCATATCACAAACATAAATATCGGTGGCTAAATTGAGAACTAAACACAATTTGATACCATATCCAATAACACACCTATAACAATAGTGACAACGTAGTACGGTGGTATAAGTTTGTAACTCGACAACATGTCCACTGTATTTTCGACACAACATTAATTTGTGATGTCACCGCTGATGGGGGGTTTGGGGGTCGGAAGAGGTTAACACCGTTGAGTAAATATGACGAGGAAGTGTTCTAATATATTGCTCGGGGTGCAGGGCTTCACGCATCAGCTGCATCTCCTTCTGTGCATGTCGTAAGCGACGACTAAGGAACTGGGTGTCTTTTCAAACGACGAGCTAGAAACTTGTCAATGATCTTTTAAATTTGATCCTGCTATACTAAATGTGCTGTAATATCTCTTTCATGATTACGCACTTCTAAGACCTCATACAAAATTTATTCAGGAAAATTGGCAAATTGTTGTTTGATGCATAAAAGTTCCCCTATTTTATTAAGAGGATATGACATTTAAAATCACGTGGAAGACATTGCGGGCATATTAGGTATATAGCGGACTATTGCAGCTCCCTGTATTATTCGTTTTATATTGACCACGCCCAGTGCCAAGTTACTGACCACTTGTTGTGTTGTGTTGTGTTAATAATGCTGACACTTTGGGTCGTAGTGTTCCGGTTATATAGCATTTCATTAAACGAAAGAGAAAATACACAGGTCAATACAGATATTTCGACGTTACTACGAACTTTTCCAGTAGTATTGTTTACATGAATTGGGGTCTCGCTTATAGTAAATATACTATAATGAGTTATTTTCTGACAAGTTAAAATAACTGTCAAGAATAGATGGCGTTACCTACATCTCCTGCCTAGCTCCCCCCTTCACTTCTCCATACAGAATTTCGGGTAGGAGATTCACTCACGCCATCTATCCAGGCGATTTATAGTGTTCTGTTTTTACTTTTAATAGTTGTCAGAAAATCCTTCATTATTAAAACCATGCTGTCAATTTAAGACACGAAATTAATTACTTATCTAGTCCACTCTACTTTCTCTATATGAGAATATCTTCTTACCTAATTAACAGTAATATTATCTTCTCAAATAAACCCGAAACGAAACACGCACCTTTGAAATGTTAACTTCGCCCTTTCCGTCCCTAAAGTGAGATTAAAGGGATTGAACCCACTACCTTAAGGGTATCGTTGTGTGCACAAGATTATATAACCATGTATTACGCATAGATAGTATTTCAATGTGTATATCGGAACCTATATCTACTTATTAGTAAGCCACTGCATTTTATCTTCATACTTCATCTAGACCAGGGATGGCGAACCAATGGCACGCGTGCCACCCCTGGCACGCAACAAAATAGTTCAGGCACGCCTAATGATACAGATGAGAATGAATAACATAAAAAAGTTTGTCAGATGACTCTAGTTCAGCAGCTTGTATTCTGCTGAAAGTAACAAAGTAAGAGCCTGACATAAAATACTTAGCATCTTATTTAAAACAGCAGAAATAACACAATTTTTTATATGTTAAAATAGTAACATTACATACCGATAATTGTACTTTTGAATTTTTAATAAATAGTACAGTATACTTAATATCTAGTTTTATTTTTGTTCAATAATATCAATATGCCTAAATTATTTGATGGCACGTCATAGATTTAATAATTATTTGTCTCATGAAAAATGACACGTATATCACTAAAGGTTCGCCACCCCTGATCTAGATCATGCCAAAGAAATAAACATACACGCTCGAAAAACATAACCCTCCATCCGGCGTAGTCGGGTGAAAACGTAATAGTTAACACGTGATAGTGACTCGTATGATGTAGTTACACTACTCGGGTTATTTATGTTCAGCTGCGGAAATAAATTCACAGAAATTCTCAAATAATGCAGGAGAAGTCCAGAATAATGCGGGAAGTCCGGAATAATGCGGGATTTTATTTATTATTCAGTTAATTAAACCGAAGCCTCTGAAAGTAGGCTCGGTTTCGAACATGGCTCATTATAATTTTTATTACATTATAATATGACTAGCTTTAGCCCGCTGCTTCGACTGTATATTTTTATAAATGCGCGTTTGTGGGAATATAAGGATTTATTGCTGCTTCACGCTATGCTAAACGTAGCTGTGCAATCTCCCTAATGATCTTACAGTTCTGGCTACCCCCATTTCGGTTGTATAATATATAAACTTCTACTATAGACTATTCGAAGTCGTCCGATGTATAATATAAGCTGCGTAATTGCACATCTTTATTTTATTCAATTTATTCGTAGTTGTATTAGTTAGACAGTTGTTGCTTTTAAAACTAAATTTATCTTCCACTAGTGGACGTCCGCGACTTCGTCCGCGTGGATTGCAGAAAAAACACAGTCGTAATCATCCAGGATAAAAATATTTTCCCGGGATAAAAAGCCTATGTGTTAATACAAAGTGTTAGCTAACTCCATACCAAATTTTATTAAAATCGCTCCAGCCGTGCGTTTAGATTACATATCTTAAATTTTAATAATATTATAACTAAGGACGAAGTACAGGCTAGTAGGTACTTAAAAAAAAAAAATCTAGGTTTTTTCAAACTACACTTTGTTCCGCGAGAGTATTGATTGTTACTATAAATAGATATCAATAGCATTACATCAGATCATAACAATAGCAGTAGGTTCCCGACTGACCTGGCATAATTCGAATAACTTCTGAACGGAATTTTTAACAACTTTTTCAATTTGAATCTCATAAAAACGGCACCTGAACTGTATTATATCGCAAACTCGGATGATCCGATTGCTGTATGAAGGAGGAACATTGAGGAGAAGCGACTATCAATAAGACCTGCAATTTCTAATTAATTTAATGAAACTATTAATCGCTGGGTAATATTTGCCTCCTAAGCCGTATGACTGAAATTTGCACTCGTTTTAAAGATTTTTAAAGGTTTTACCACAAGCTTTTAAAGGTTTTACAAGCTCAAGACAATAGCAAAATATGCAAGATAGTTTTGAATATCTCACGCTATTATAGCAAAACATCTAATCAAATCTCCTTACCCTTCACTCGCGGAAGAGCGATATTCTACCTGTATTTTCAATCAATAAACTTTATTATTTGTTAAGCCACCTCCTGCTTGTCCTACCTCCAAGGCGATCAGCGTCTGCTCCGTGTTTACGGTTTCATTTTATTACAGCTGTTGTGACGAGCCCTTCAATAAATTCTGGGTTAAATATTTTAAAAATATTTGGTATTTTTTCCAATTTTATTCTGATATGGCATTTTGTGTGTTTATGACTTGGATTTGAGATTGATTCACAATGAATAAAATTAATAGGCTATTGTTTTTCCTTACTTGGTTACCCGACTGCGCGACGCAAAGGAGTGGTATTGTGTTTAACAGCCTATGTATGTATGTTTGTATGTTCCTTTGAAGCACTACACAGACCAAACGCCTCGGCCGATTTTTATGATTCATACGTCAATCGATTCCTCTTAGTCCGGCGAGTGTCACTAAAGACATGACGTTAGTAAAAATCCAGTATGGCGACTACTGGACGCCATTTTGTGAAAATGAAAAAAAAAATAGTCGACAAACTATATCGAATAGGTATTTAAAAATCAGTTTTAGGTCTCTCTCAACATTTTTCGATTCGACTAACCGTTTAGGATCTATATCGATTAAAAGTTGCGTAACAAACATTCTCACATATAAGTTTTTAGACAGCAGTAAGACGAAAACTTCTTGCCATGTTTAACTTAAACTTGTTGACCATGTTTCTTGAAGCGTATCTATTAGTAGCTAGGTACTCATAACAAAAAAAGTATAAAATAAAAAAAAACATAATTTAAAAAATCCAAAAACCCGACTGCTTAAAAAGAACCAAATAATGTACGTAATAAAAAAAACTGAAAAGAAAAAAACAAGTACTTTGATGTCCGGTGGTCTAGAATTCTATAATATTATTATGGAATTAATACGAACATAACATTGAAGAACATAAAATATTTTCTAATGATCGTAACATAACAACTGAACAGCCAGGATCCATTGAAATATTATTAGCTTGGCTGTCGGATAATGGATCCCGACTGTTCAGTTGTTATGTTACGATCATTAGAAAATATTTTATGTTCTTCAATAGTATTCATTCCATAATAATATTATAGAATTCTAGACCACCGGACATCTAAGTGCTTGTTTTTTGTACATTATTTGGTTCTTTTTTAAGCAGTTGGGTTTTTGTATTTTTTAAATTATGTTTTTTTTTCATATTTTAGTTCAGTTTCTTCATTACCTAAGAAGCTAAAATATAACTAAATAAACGCATGAAAATTTATACAAAAGTCATAACATAGAACCGTTCATCTGCATTATCAGAGATAGAGAACGGATAATTTAGAAGGATGAACTCTTGAAGGCTTTCAGGATATTTTACATCAAGTTATTTGCTAAGTCTTCAGGATTTCAGACCTCTCTCAGTATGCCTTGACGTGTCGTCGCGGACACACGTGTATATTCCACGATAATAGAGTTTCATGTTCCGAACTTACAAATTACTTCGAGTGGCTTTCAGTCATTTCTTTAAGTGCCGCTAGTTGTTCAGGGTATGCTACATAATTTATGTAACTATATAGAAAAATGTTTATTTCCGTTAACTACCTATGGAGATTATTACAGGAAACTTTATTAACATTGTGTACTTGATTGTGGCAGTGTTTAATTACTTTGGTGTTTGTTTAAGCTTAGCCTGTGATTGGAGAAAGATTACCGTTTATTGAGTGCTGTTTTCGGAGTTTGTTTAAGCTTAAGAGGTATCTGTTTTGTGATTGCTTACAATATTTAATCAGGGTTTTGTCGTCGGTGCAAAGATTACATAGATATATTTATCTTATAATAATGCCAAATAATTAACTTTGCCAATTCAACATCATAACTGTACATATATTTTAATGTTAAATGTAATTTTAAACAGTCGTCCTCGTCTTCAGCTTATCGCAGTCCACTGCTGGTGGACGTGGGCCTCCCCAAGGGCATGCCACAAGGCTATCGCCACAGGGGGGTTTTGCCCATAGTCACCACGCTGGGCAGGCGGGTTGGTGACCGCAGTGTGATATTCAAACTATGTTAATAATTTTAAACAGTATCTATCTTTAAATGCCGTTTTGTTATAACTCCGATAGATAGATAGTCTACATATTGTAACTGTCAGACCTATAATCACGTTACTGCTGTCAGACGTCATCTTCAATGAAGAGTGTTTAACTTTAGACATGATTTTACAATTAAATTAAACATCAGTCGTTACGCACAACATTTCTTTACCAAAATCGCGGTTGTAATTGTTGCGTTGCACTTTACATACAAATGGTATCGTTATTTTGTTCTTTGAAGGGGTTTTTAAAACAACTTCATAGGCTTTGGCCACATTTTTGCTAAAATTGTTTAGGCATATACAAAGGAATCTCGGTATAACCTGGATGGTGTCCCCGCACTTCGCTTGTTTAACATTTAAATACATTTACATAAGCTTTTATCTTCACCGAAATTTCGCGAACAATGCTCTGTGGTCAAGTTTTTTTAAAGGTCTTTTACGTAAAGTTCTTTTGAGACCTTTTATAAAAAACCACTCGAGCAAGAATCTTGTCGCGCTGTAATTTGTCGCCGTGACTGATGTATTTTAATATTTTTAGATGAAGTTATTAATTTTTTTTAAACCAAAATCGGAGTTGACGTTTTAGGAAAATCACATTAGATTCCGGCAAAGATAGCTAATGTAAAAAACCCTTTTACTAAATAATTTACTAGTGGACGCCCGCGACTTCGTCCGCGTGGACTGCAGAAAAAACAAAATGTCGAAATTATCCGGGATAAAATATTTTCCCGGGATAAAAAGTAGCCTATGTGTTAATCCAAGGCGTCAGCTAACTTCATACCAAATTTTATTAAAATCGCTCCAGCTGTTTTTACGTGAAAGAGTAACAAAAACCATCCATTCATACTTACAAACTTTCGCATTTATAATATCACAAGTAGGATTCGAACATTCCCTTCGGCAATAAACTTGCAACTTGTCACTGATCGTTTACATCTCTCGTCGTTATGATGGGCGTGGCTGTGAGATCTCCTTTGTGAATCTGCCGGCTGCTCCGTTTCGGGAACTAGTTATATCTACAATGTATGTACGTAATAAATAATAAGAAAACATAATTTAAAAATTCCAAAAACCCGACTGCGTAAAAAAGAACCAAACTATGTAATAATAAAAAAAATGAAAAGATAAAAACAAGCACTTAGTTGTCTGGTGGTCTAGAATTAAATAATATTATTATGGAATGAATATGTACTATTGAAGAAAATAAAATATTTTTTAATTATGTAACATTACAACTGAACAGCCAGTACATTACATAGTTTGGTTCTTTTTTACGCAGTCGAGTTTTTGAATTTTTTAAATTATGTTTTTTTATTTTATACTTTTAAGTTAATATTAGCTACTAATAGGTAGCCTTCAAGAAACATGCTCAACATGTTCGGCAGCAAGAAGTTTTCGTCTTGCTGCTGTCTAAAAACTTATATGCGAGAATGGTTGTTACGCAATTTTAAATCGATATAGATCCTAAACTGTCAGTCGAATCGAAAAATGTTGAGAGAAAACTGATAATGATTTTTAAATACCTATTCAACGATACCCCACTCGATATAGTTTGTCGACTTTATTTTTTTTTTTTTTCACAAAATGGCGTTCAGTAGTCCCATATTGGATTTTCACTAACGTCATATCTTTAGTAACACTCGCCGTACTAAGAGGAATCGATTGACGTATGAATCATAAAAATCGGCCGAGGAGTTTGGTCTGTGTAGTGCTTCAAAGGAACATACATACATAATACAATACCACTCCTTTGCGTCGCGCAGTCGGGTAAAAAGAACTAACCTACTTGCTCACTTGGGTGAATAAAACAAACCCAAACACTAGCAACTTGGTAACCTGTGTTGGTAACTAAATCCGGGAAATCCCTTTGGTGTTTTCCCGTTTAGGGACGTCGCTGTCATTTAAAATTCATAGACATTCATAAATCCTTCCGGGTCAAAGCCTTTTCCCTTGCCTTAACCACACAGGTTTTAAGTAAATAAGCATAATCTTACCTCTTTTTACATAAACAAGCACTTCCCCTAACTCCATCTGTTTGATGTTTTTTTATTAAAGTAAATAATTTTCCTTGGGCAACATAATTTTTACCAGGACAAGTCCTTTGACCCATTTAAAAGGTATATCGATGTATATATCTGCTAATATTCAAAAATGTTAATATTTGTTTACACCTAAAGTAATGTGTATAGTCAATAATTTTACGTTCACACGAAAGTAAATGCGGGTATCAACTATTACACAAATAAAATTTTATCAAGATCTTTCACAACATTTTTACGTAAAAAAGAAAGCGATTTTTCGTTTTTTATTTTCTAAATATTATTTTGTATTTTGGCATGCAGCCTGCAGGCTGGCCAACACCAACACTCCTGAGGAAAGCTATGCGATAGCTTTGCTTTTTCAAATCGTGACTGCTATTGAACCTACCACCACTCCTTGCAAGGCGTACTACTCCACTGAGCTATCGTATCCATATATTTATTTATGTAGCCGTCATGTCCCACTGCTGGGCATAGGCCTCCACCTTCCACATATCTTAACTTACATTTTTTTCTTTTAACAGATTACACGCACGCGTCTTCACGTCTTGTGTGCTGTCATCAAAGTGAGTACTGAATAAAATACATGTATACGTATAAATATATATTGAAAAATGTGCTCTTGATATTTGCTTTTTTCGATTATGTTGAAATTTAATGTGTGTTAAAACGAATTTGTTTTTAAATATTTTTCTAATGTAAGATTGCTTCCAATGTATTGCGTTTTGCGTCCATTACCTATTTTATCTTGAAGAACTTTACATTAGGTACCTTCCCCCCCGTCCCCTCTACCCCTATGAATCTCCTCCCGTAAAACCGTCATAAACACGAGGTACCTATTACAGTGTAAGTGAATTTAACGTTTTATCTATCAACATGAGATTACTTTTCCACATGTAATAAAATATCCTACAAAATGAAGGTTTTTAAAGTATAGAACGAAAGAGGGGAGTAAATGAGGTTCTATTTCAAAATAAGGTGAGTACCCATATTAAATACATTTCGGCATGTTCTATTTTTTTTTTTTACTTCCTTCTGATTAATATTTATATTGAGCTACGAGGTTACAAGTATGTTTTATCTTTTTTTTTATTAAAGTTTTTCGACTTGCTTGTCTGACTGGTTCTATTTTTCGTTACGTGTTTAGGTAATTAATTTACGAGTATGTGCGTATACAGGATTAAATTTAAAACATCAATAGCCTCGCAGGACTAGATAGCTAAAATCTTAAACAATAACGTTTGTTATACGTGTTTTATCATAACTTAATCTTTTTCTTCTTTAGCCTATTGCAGTTCAACGGCTGGACATAGGCCTCCCCCAGGGCACGCCACTGGACTACTGCCACAGGGGGGTTTTGCCCATAGTCACTCAATCAACTAACTAATAACTCAATACATTAATTAAAAATGATTTTTCAAGCTTTTATTGTACTGTCGTGAAATTTGTAAGTCTATGTTCATTTCGTACGTATACGAAAAGGTTGACGCCCGCGATCGCGCGCGCACCTGTGTTATGTACAGACTTAAGAACATTCAGAGGTAATATTAAATTGATAGGTAATTTATTTTTATATGAAAGTCAAATGTGATATTATAAAAACTCGTAGAATAAATGTTGTTGTTTATGATGGTAGCTAGTCATGCGAGGTTATTGATATCTTAAATTAACCCTGTATAGCCTATCCCACTTAGATCTGAACGTTGATATTTTCACCTCAAAAATAATATTATGATAATAAATTATATTAATTTAACTAAGATGTTAGACAATTTTTTTTTCTTCTAAACCTCTAATCCTGTGCTGGTGCGGGACTTCTACTGAACACATCAGCTGCATCTCCTTCCGTCCATGTTATAATAGTCGACTAAGGAACTCGAGAATTTTCTCAGGCGATAAGCTAGAAACTTATTTAGTTGATAATAACATCTGTCTCCGCTATTCTAAATGTGACATTTAAGATCTCCTTTACGATTCTGCAGTTCTGGCCACTTAATTTCTTAACTTAATTTCACAAAATGTCGGGATAAAAACATTTTCCCGGAATAAAAAGTATATGTTAAATGGGACCTGTCACAATATATTCCTGAAAACTGAATCGAAATCGGTTCAGCCGTTTCTGAGATTAGCGTGCACAAACGCACAGATAAACAGACAAACAGACAAACCGACAAACAGACAAAAATTCCAAAAATCATCGTTTTGGGTTCTATTGCGTTGATAAAGTTCACCTATAATATTTTTTCTCATATATCTTCCATGTACAGACAGCGATCCGTTACATTTTTATTATATGTATATCTAGATAGATTTGGCGATATTAATTTCTGACGACACCGTTCGAGACTTCTGAAATTATTGTATCTATTCAAAAACGTAATTACTAGTTACTAGTCGAGTAGAAAACCAATCTTATAAAAGCGATTTCTTTATTGACTAAAAACTTTTCAAAGAGCTAACCTTTTTCCCGTAAGTTTTGGCGCCCTTAGGGACGAAGGGCTCAATAGTTTGGTTCACACGTCATCGGGTCTCCTAACGAGGAGATAAGGGCTACTCATGAAGATGGGACAGCAAGGAGACGACAACGATATTTACCTCAATAGAAAACTAGCGGACGCGAGTTCGTCGGTATGGACTATACATACATATAATTACGCTTTTATCCCTTACGGGGTAGGCAGAGCACCAAGGGCCGATAGAACCACATGATGCCACTTCTGACCAGTTTTAAGGGTATAGTTGAGATGTACAAGTTCGGTTAGTAGTGACAGATGGTGGACTATACCTATACAAAAAAAAAACTTCGACAAAAGTAGCCTATCCTTTCTCAGGCTAAGTGGGTACCAAATTCTAGTATATGGGTTCAGTAGTAACAACGAAACTTACATTAATCTAATTCTAATATAATAAAATTCTCGTGTCGCGGTGTTTGTTACCGAACTCATCCGGAACGGCTTGTCCGATTTTTATGAAATTTTATTTGGTAGGTCTGAGAATAGGTCGTAAAATATTAATAAAATTAGTTGAGATAGAGTCGATTTCGCACGGATAAAGGTGTGGTTTCCAACACTCATTCCTACTACTGAAACTCCTGAAAGCCAGGATCAAGTCATACTCATAGCCCCAGTACCACCTAACTAGCGCCATCATCCAAATGAATGATTTATTTGGTAAAACGCACTCTAGTGGTTGACAAACTAGGATATACAGAGTGTTTGTGACAGCCAGGCAAATATTGATAGCAAGACTTCAGACCATGATTCTGGGATGAAAACCAGTGAAAATTTTCGCAGAAAAATTCTAAATTTTTAGACTTTTTTCTCCTTTTTTTAGGAAAAAAAATGTGGTTCGTTTAAGTAGGCCGTAAATAATTACTTTAAAAAATTACCTGAGGATAATTTTCACAAGAAAATTGCTCTCAATAAAGTTCTTTTAACTGATCAACCCCAATGGAGAGTCACAAGTGATCCAAAAAACAGCAATGTGTCACACAATAACCAGTACCTACTCGTATTTAACTAGTCACAGGATCGCCCGATATAATTGATGCGGAAAGAAAACATTGCGTATAATCAAATCAAAAATTAATTTCCTGCGAGTAATAACACTGACGTATAACTCAAAACAATGGTACTTGTTCAGTATCTCAGTATTTGCCTGGCTGTCACACACACCCTGTATAATGTTAAGCGAAAAGCTATGTAAATAGCCCACTATAGAGAACCTATCTACAAAATTTGAGACTCGAAATCATATTTTTATTTTTCAAGATTGTATGAAAACTCCTGAGATATTTAAAAATTCTCCATACTATCGGGAAAAATAAACATGTGATATCGGGTCTCAAATTTTGTAGATAGGTTCTCTACAATGGGCTATTCACATAGCTTTTCGCTTAACATACCCTTTTTGTTACACCCTGTATAGTCTATCTACATTAATTGCATCTCCTTATTGTTATCCCTCCATTTAGCTACTCATTTCTTGTTACGTCACATTTAGGGTTCCGTTTCAGAATGTCTTATGATTAGGCAGAGCTTTTAATCAAGTTATCGATACTTATTTTAGGTAAGGTATCATAAGATATAAAATAAAACTCTACCGAAAGAAATACAAACATTTACTGGTACGTATACTAAAGCACTTGCCTATCCAGTCATGCTAAAGTATTCTCTTAACTAGCCGATAGATGTGGTAATAGCGCGGACAGATGCAAATGATTAGGACTAGTTGCTACGAGTATCACCTGAGAGTATGCCCGAGTTTCCGAAAGAAATCACATCAGGCAAATAAATGATGATGACAGAGCGTACCTAAATTGTACGGAACGTTACAGTAAATATGAGATACGTTCTTGATCATGTTTTTTTACTAGCCAAGTTTGTTCGTCTTTACAACCAGCGCCGGGTAACTCCAACACGCCACGACATAACATACTGAAGTTTCTGAAACTTGATGAAAGTGAAGGAAACTTTTACCAGCTACACAGTTATTAGACATATAGGTGTGAAAGAGATTTCAGATTAGTACTAGTGCAGATATACGTATATATTTATTTTGTTGTCCTTCTTTGTCTTTGATAATATTTTTCAAGATATATAACGGGAACGATTCTCGCATTCTTCGACATTATCTCTAAAGAAACTTGTATAAATATCTGAACAGTAAAATGAACGCTGGTTTTATTCTGGAAAAATACGCTCTTATTCTATTATATTGGAATCGAAACAATATTGTGAGTCTCGAAATATATACCTTTAGATTTGTTCTAAATCTATCATATTCCAGATTCGGCAAAAAATCGGCATTTGTTTTTAAGGTAACTCATTACTTCGAAAATAAAACTCTACTTTATCGGAAAAGCTATATAATATTATTTGTCATAGATATTTTACAAACAATAGTGTAAGCCCCCTCCCTTCCCCACGGGGATGGTCTCGACCCTCGTCACCACTATTGACAGCTATTTACTCACAAAAACTCCATCGGAAACCCGTTATGCTAATTATTAAGATACAGGGTGTGGGTGACAGCCAGGCAAATACTGAAATGCTGAACAAGTACCATTGTTAAGTTATACGACAGTGTTATTACTCGCAGGAAATGTATTTCAGTTTTCTTTACTTTCCGCGCCAAATTGCATCGGGCTATCCTGTGACAAATTAAATGGGCTTATTTGTTATTGTGATACATTGCTGTTTTTTGGATCACTTATGACTCCATTAGGGTTGATAAGTTATTTCAACTTTTTTGAGGACAACTTTTTTATAAACATTTTATGGTTAAAACTTTATTTATAAGTCATTATCTACGGCCTAATTAAACGAACTAAACTATCGTTTTCCTGGAAATATGAAAAAAAAATCCGGAAATGTTTGGAATTTTCCTGCGAAAATTTTCAGTGCTTCCGGCCCCAGAATCATGGTCTGAAGTCATGGTATCAATGGTGTACTGTCACAAACACCTTGTATACTCGTACATATGGTAAATATTGGTCCTGGGGATAATCTGAATATAAAATGTAAGCCGGATAGAAACCCAGGATTAGAATTTAATATCGAGCCACAGTTCTGCGGGGCTTCACTAGAATTACTAGGGGTCGCAGGTACGAGCTGCTGGATGCAGGCCCCTTCCAACCGTTTGCTGTGGAGGTGTATTAGTGGACTTTCTGTAATTGTGATTTCGCTATTACTTATTCCAAGTAATATTATGAATAATAAGATTGTTTATTTATTTATTATTTCTTCACGTTTATGGTTTATTTATTTGTCACTTCTTCACGTATTCTGTTAATATTAAATAATTTTGATTACCCACTGGGCTGATGTAATTGGAATAAATTATAATAATGATTTTGATGTTGTTCTTCATGTTTTTGCTTCCGTATTATAAGGTTTTAGTATAATTATCTTGAGGCGGAAGTAGAACGCGCCGGAAGTCACACCCGACTTCGCCATGTTGAGTATTGGTATAAATATCAAATTATGGAAAGTAATATTTTATCAAATACAAATTAATGTTTTAAAATTCGACGCTTAAACTCAATTAGGCGATTACTTATAGACTACAAATTTAAAACATTATTTACCTTAAAGTAGTATTAAATAATAAAAAAAGTCTTCCTGTTTTCATAAAGATTTGCTGAAAAATATTTACTTTTATCAATAATATTAGTACGAGTAACAGTTAGTGTACTTGAAAGAGCTGTTTACACGTATTAATAAGGTCTAACAAACAAATGGAGTAACAAATCAATTAATGTCGTAATATGGTTGCAAGGTGGTTGCTCTCTGTAACGATGGATATCTATGTTTGCACTTTATATAATTACTAGGGATGGTTTTACATACATACATATATACATATAATCACGCCTTTATCCCTTACGGGGTAGACAGAGCACCAAGGGCCGATAGAACCACATGGTGCCACTTCTGACCAATTTTGAGGGTATAGTTGAGATATACAAGTTCGGTTAGAGTGACAGGTGGTCAGCCCATCGCCTACAAAACACCAAGACCCTCTTGTCCCTCTACTGACTTGTATATTGTGGTTAAGCGCGGCTAGAGTTACCTCCATCTTTACCTACTACTTCATGGTATGCCATGTGCCCAAAATAGCCTCGTCAGTTATCGAACACTCTGTACGTAAAAATGTCGAACATGATTGCGAATGCACTTCGAAAACAAGAGAATTCCAACGCGTTTCAGATTGACTTGATTCCCGGCGTCCTGTGATTAAAGCTTGTTGTCTCTCTCCCGCATGTGCAATCTGCAATTAACTCGCTCTCTGTCTGAGTGAAGATTTCATTTCCGCTCTATGCGATGCCTGGTTGTACATATCATGAAGTACATACATATAAGGAGCTGCGACAGTGAAATTTAGTGGGTCTGAGTGTTTGTAGTATACGCAATTACGCAGCGCAGTATGAGCTCACCACTGGCTAATTGCCGACTGTTATAATAGACCGTGAGCCGGATGCATATTTCGTCAATTATTTTCGTTCAAAACATAACACGTTCACATAATACTTAGAGAGTTGTACTAGTATTATATAGCGTTGTAAACGTCGGCACAAATCATTAGTATCAGTAAAGTTTTTGGTATTGGGCCTACGTTGCAAAGCTCGGTGATGATGGTAAAAGAAGTTTAGTCTGCACTTGTGGTAGTCATAGTTAGACAAATTTGACTTTATTTGAAAGGCGACGACATCGATAATACTATTTTATATGGATGTTTTTTACACCTCTAGTTTGTATATTGCTCCATGAAATACATGATTGCACAAACTTCCTTGTACTCGTAGTGTATAGAAGTAGATGCGCCTTCAATGTATGTGCCTATCGTTACTGAATTCAAATGAAGCTTCCCTTGCATTCATCCTAATCTAAGATTAACTTTAAGTGACGTTTATTATACATTAAATCTCATTCAGTTTGTAGGAACACAAGGAAGTGGAGCAAGTTGACACACGAACGAGTTGAACGAGTCCTTATTAGTACCTATCTCTCTCTCTCCCTCTCTCTCTGTTATTATTAAAATAAAGTAAAAAATCATTTATTCACAGAAAAATGAGTCCATAGTTTTTTAGAAGTGCACGATCCTATATATATCTATGTTAGTAAATTAGGTATAATAAGTACTTATAGTTAAATAAATGAATAATTGAAGTAATAACTGCAGACAACTATTTAAACAAAAGGCAGACAACTATTTAAACAAAAGGCAGACAACTATTTAAATAAAAGCAGACGGCAAACTAATAGTCAAGTTTTGTGCTTGATGTCAAGTTTCAGCACGTTTAGTTGTTTGTCAAGAGTCTCGCTTTCTAAAAAAAACAAAACCATTTAATTCACTTGCGCCTCCTCTGAAAATAGCCATTTATTATTTCAAGCTTATACCGAAATATTATTTCCATTTCTTTTTTATCTTGTTTTATATTACCATAAATAATTAAAAGCAGGTGAACATAAGGTTGTTGGAGTGATTCCTGAGAAACTGTTACTTAAATAACTTAGAAGTTAGGGCATATAATTTACATTTAAAAAATATTAATGTGTACAATAAAGAATATATTATGAAAGAATAGTGCCCCCTCAGCGGTTTTATTTACCCACCTTAATATAATTACAGCACAACGTGTTTAAGGTGAACGTTTAAACCTTTCTTGAATCCACCCAAATAAACTCAAAAAATAGTTCGAGTCTCACTCGGGTGAATTTTTTTTTTCATTTCTTATAACATATTAATCTTTATTATACACTAGTGGACGCCCGCGACTCCGTCCGCGTGGACTACAGAAAAAATAAAAAGTAGCCTATATGTTAAGTGTAAAAAGTAGCCTATATGTTATCGCGGTTGTCGTAAAAAATTAATTCACGTTTGTCCCCTTCCCGTGGGAATTTCGGGAAATCCGTTCCCAGTGCTTCCTCGGGGTCCCAAATAAACATATATGCTCAACTTCAGATTCACATGTTTAACCGTTTTCGTAAAAAATAAATAATTCCCGTTGGTCTCCTTCCCGTGGGAATTTCGGGAAATCCGTTCTAGTGTTTCCTCGCAGTCCCTAATGAACATATATGCCCAATTTCAGCTTCATATGTATAGCGGTTTTCGTAAAAACTATGAATTCCCGTTTGTCCCCTTCCCGTGGGAATTTCGGGAAATCCGTTTTTAGTCCTCCCTCGCTGTCCCCAATGAACATATATGCCCGATTTCAGCTTCATATGTATAGCGGTTTTCGTAAAAACTATGAATTCCCGTTTGTCCCCTTCCCGTGGGAATTTCGGGAAATCCGTTTTTAGTCCTCCCTCGCTGTCCCCAATGAACATATATGCCCGATTTCAGCTTCATATGTATAGCGGTTTTCGTAAAAAATATAGAATTCCCGTTGGTCGCCTTCCCGTGGGAATATCGGGAAATTCTTATAGCCTATGTTCATCCAGGTCCAATAAGGATTCTAACGGTGAAAGAATTTTTGAAATCGGTCCAGTAGTTTTTGAGCCTATTCATTACAACCAAACAAACAAAGTTTTCCTCTTTATAATATTAGTGTAGACAAACAAATGTAACAGAAAAAGGAAAATAGCAAGGCATGATTATCTCCAAAACAGATTTCTTACAGTAAACCCACCAGTAAGGAGATATAAAAGGGTTGAATTCTAGCAATTTTGCCGTCTTTGAATTATTATTTTGATACTTGCTTTAGGACTTTTGAAAGAGTATTTTTAACGTTTATTTTTATGTATTATGCTAAAACGTAAAATAACATATTTTTTTATCATATAAAATAATGTTCTACATTATTGAATATCACTTTAAACAGACGTAGGTAGATAATATTTCTCATTTTGAAGTCACTCGGGATTTTTATGAGTATCTACTTTTACTTAGAAAATTCCTTACGCCATGGCAGCCTCACTAAAAGGTTATATAAATACAACCATTTATGTTTATTCGGCAATAAATATGTAAATGAAGTGTTTTCTTTGAGAAAAATGTAAATAAAGTAAAGTGGAGGGTCGATTAGTGTCGTAAGGGGGGATGAGAGACGTCCGTGGGACGAGGGGGTTCTAGAAGTGGATCATTAATATAACAGCTTTCTGAGATTATACGAGACAAGGCAAGGCGTTTCCTGCGACTACGTCTGCGTATGGTGAGAAGAAACTTACTACATGCTCTTATCTAGATCAAATATTAATTTTTCAAGATTGTATAAACATTAATGAGTAGTGTATCCCAGTCACGGGCCTGTACCAATGAATTTATTTCATGTACAGATTTTAATGTTGCAAAATTGTCACTTAGCTCGTGCCTCGGAAAGCATGTAAAACCGTTAGAAACTATAATATCTACTGCGTACCTGGTCAATCTCCGTAGAGTTTGGTCGCCTTGGCCGAAATACGGTCGGAGATCATCATCATCATAAATATTGGCTGAGTAAATAAGTAGGTAAGCTTAGGAGCTAGGTTAGGTAGATCACAAAAAATAGTCTACTGAGCTATAGGTATCGATATATTTTTGATCTAAAGCAGGGGTTCCCAAACTTCTTTTCTTATAGACCCCTTTCAAAATTAACTGGTTCTGGTCGACCCCCTACAGGCCTGCACCACATACAAATTAATTGTGAACGTTCATTTTTTCACGCCAATGTAGACCCCCATCGAGTCTCCTGTGGACCCCTGGGGGTCCACCTGGACCACTTTGGGAACCACTGATCTAAAGCGATGTGATACTATTTTCCTACAAATTTTAATACGTTTGATTTTAACTCCCAATCTTTTATAAATTCTCTTCATTGATATTCTACCTATATTAAATACAAAAAGTTCATACATAAAAACAATTTATAATGATAATGCAAGAAGGCGTGCTTATCCTTAATAGAGACAATTTTCCTTCGACTTCTTGATTCAAAATTTTCTGTAACCTAGGTAGGTTGTTTTTACTTATTCATAATCTGTCAGTGCTACCCACAAATTATGTTAATTACTAACCAGGTTAGCTGGTAGAGAACGCCTTGTTAGGCATTAAGCTCGCCTTTGTACAGAATATTTGTAAAGTATAATATAGAATTTTATCTATCTATCCAGGTTGGATTAGTTAATTTAGGTATCGTGTTCAGATAGTAAAATAATAGCACCTTACATAAAACTATGTAAGATCTTTATAAATAATAGACAATTCAAATAGATGACCACTCTGTTAGTATATCGCCCCAGGCTCGCTTGTCATGCGACTAATTGACGAGTAATGGACGTTTCCAGAACACAAATATTATGTCCCGCAGTCGCCCAACGCTCCCGGCAAACATAGTAATGTACTTTGAATTATCATCGGTCGCAATTAGAAGGTAATAAACGTAATTGTTGGGTGTGTGTTGTCGTATTTTAGATAAATATATACTGTTCGCACTGCGCTATCTATAATAGCATCATTTGATTATATTAAAGGTCGATTTTTCCGAACGTCATATAGCATACTCGTACTCGTATATCTATATATGTCTGTACATGGAAGGTATATGAGAAAAAATATTATAGGAGACCTTTATCAACGCAATAGTACCCAAAACGATGATTTTTGTAATTTTTTGTCTGTTTGTCGGATTGTCTGTTTGTCTGTGCGTTAGTGCACGCTAATCTCAGAAACGGCTGAACCGATTTCGATACAGTTTTCAGGAATATATTGTGATAGGTCCCACTTAACATTTAGGCTACTTTTTATCCCGGATAATTTCGACATTTTGTTTTTTTTCTGTAGTCCACGCGGACGGAGTCACGGGCGTCCACTAGTGAAGAATAAAGTTTGATGCTGTCTTTTCTAAAACTTGATCATGTTAGAGACTTTAGTTTACTTTTCAAATCGGCTCTGAGTAATAATAATATAGTAACTGTAGGTATAACCCATTTTGGGGTTATGGTACATCTCGCCCACCCACTCTCTGGTCATCATCATCAGCCTGTTGCAGTCCACTGCTGGACGTAGGCCTCCCCTAGGGCACGCCACAAGACTGCCATAGGGGGTAATTGCCCATAGTCACCACGCTGGGCAGGCGGGTTTGTGACCGCAGTTTGTATTTCAGACTATGTTGTCAACACGGGAAGCGTGATTTTGTGATTATTAAATTCTAATTATTATAAAATACTTTGAGCATACTAAAAGTACATACTCGTGTGATTTGTCAAACTATTTAAGATACGCTCGTGTTCTTAGTGGATATTTATCCCCTGAAGATACGTGGGACAGATGGTGGTACTTTATTGTCTTTGACAAAGAGTCCTTCAGTGGTTGAGGATGATTCAGTGGTTGAGGGTGATTCTGTGGTTGAGGGTGATTGAATTATGAGTTAACGATTAATAATACGGGAGGCTGTAGAAATGTGATAACAAATAGAAAATACATAACAATCGATTGTCTATGCCATATTCCTTTATGATACAAATTTTATTAACGATCAGCAAAAATTAACTTCTTCATACATACATACATATATACAGGATGATTTTTGGTCGTCAACGTTCCCGAAAATTACGGAATCTCCTCATCATCACGATCATTTTTCTCCATGGAAGCATACCTGGGAAGTGTCTGGTTTCCAAAATATTAGGGTCCAAAGTTGAGTAAATAGACTGCGTTTTTCTGCATAAATGCACATAGACGCGCGTAGCAGGATTTTTTCACGAAAATAATTAATATCTGTCTATAAAAAACTAACATAAACACTAGACACTATAAATTTCGCACGATCAAGGAATTAAAAAAAAAAATTAAAAAAAAAAAAATCCCAGCATTTTTTTTGGCATAAACTTACTTTATTTCATGTATAGAATACGTACCCTTCGTTAAAGGTGGCCACAAAAACACACCCTGTATAGACACGGCCGTTTTTCCGAAACAGGGTTGCCAAAACTGTAGTATCAGAAGGGAGATCTCACAGTTACGTTTATCATAGCGGGGATAGATGTTAATGACCAGTGTCAAGTTACTTAACGGTTAGTTAACTCCTACGATATACATGGAGGGAGATTTAACTGATGTAGGTACTCTAGAGAAGCCCTCCATCGGCACAGGACTTCTAACTACATCAACATCGTATATTTTGTGAAACTTAGCTTCAATACGCCTCTCTTTTTATTATAATAATAATATTCACAACACATTAACTTAGTCCCACACTAAGATCCATAAGGTCTTGTGTCGTGGGTACTAAGCAACGGTATATAAATACATAGATAAGTATAGAAACATCCATGACTCGGAAACAAACATCAATATTCATCATATCAATATTTGCACCTACCGGGATTCGAACCCAGGACCTATGGCTTATATACAGGGTATAACAGAAAGGGTATGTTAAGCGAAAAGCTATGTAAATAGCCCACTATAGAGAACCTATTTCCAAAATTTGAGACTCGAAATCACATTTTTATTTTTCAAGATTGTATGAAAATTCCTGAAATATTTAAAAATTCTCCATACTATCGGGAAAAATAAACATGTGATTTCGGGTCTCAAATTTTGTGGATAGGTTATCTACAGTGGGCTATTAACATAGCTTTTCGCTTAACATACCATTTTTGTTACACTCTGTATATTATATTACCTGACTCGGGTACTCCCTCGGGTAGTCGGTATTTAATTCAAACGAAACAGCTCGTGTTGTCCGTATTGTCAAGGGATTAACATCTGTATTGAGTTCGCTGTAAAGGTATCGAGTTTAAATAAACGCAACATAAATAAAATTATTTATCTTTTGATAGAATACATTTTTGTGAGGTAGGATGCCACGCGTGGCAGTTGCTACGAAATGACGTTCGTAGTAGCTACGAATAGCGTAGATTACTACGTAGCATTTGTTTGTAGCGACACGTTGAAACTTATTTTTTTTTATTTATTTACCAAAATCCACAGCACTTTGACATATTTAATATGAGTACATAAAAACTTAACTTACTGCCACAACGGATTTGCATTTTATTAGCGACAATACTTATCAATAAATCAAAAAGTATCACGACACACAAAAAAGAGACATACCTATGAGATATGCACAATTAGTTCTCTCCACTAAACAAGAAAAAGAATTTTAAAAATTTGCACCATAAAAAATAAAATCTAGAGTAATTTCCGCGTGCACAGAAACGTTAACGCATATACCTTTACTTGTGTAGTGTGGTGTGAGGCAGATGTCGGCTGTGAATGTTGGTCACAAGACAGCAGACGTCAGAGTCAAGGGTCATGACCAGAGGTCGGAATTAGGTAGAGTCATTTATGTACTTGCACTGATTTCATACAGCGAAAGAATAAAGTGGATATGCCTCAAATTCCGGTATTAATTTTAAAGAGCAGAAATTTTATGTAAATTATCTTTGTTTTATTTGTCTATCTCTGAGGGTTTTATTATTATTTATTTGTAATATTGTTGGCCACGCGGGATTGTCCATTAGAAATCCTGGCAAGGTCCACATTAATATCAACATTTCGATGCAAGTATATAAATGACTCTAAATAATTCCGACCTCTGCATGAGTCATTGTTAAGCAAATTCTTTACTTGGTTTCTGACACTATATTTTGAATGAAATTGTATTAGGCGTTACAATTCGGAAGTTCAAACATTCACTATGGGTGCGCCCACCACCGGGCCCTACACCCTCCACTGACCTTCAGATCTGATAATGGTAATGTGTTGGGTTTTAGAGGTTCATAATAATTAGTGGTTTACTAATTTACTAATTTCTATAATCCTGAGGATGCCACGGTTGTTGGCGAAACATATCTAGATTATTTATCTAGTTTTTGATTTTGGAATAGTGCGATGTATTGTATTGCATGCTAGGTGCTCGGGTCTGGTTTCTCGTGGCGATTGTAGTTAGTGCAAGTGCCTGTTGTCGCAATTATGAGTTATCAGATCCGAGGGTCAGTGGAGGGTGTAGGGCCCGGTGGTGGGCGCACCCATAGTGACTATGTTTTGAGTAAATTATAAATTAATTTCGATACTTTCTTTTAAAGGATTGCAAGCTACAGTTACAAGAAATCTTATTTATATTCACGTCACGAATGTCACGTACCTAATGATACACGACACGTTATAACTCGGTTAGCGAGTCCGATAGCATTCCTCTCAAAGCAGACTCGCATCCTAATGTTACATCACATATTTGTAACATATGGTACTTGTAACATACTATACAGGGTGTAATAAGGAGGTTTATATCCACAAACCTATACTAGATTAGAGGTAATTGAATACTAAAATATATGTATTACTAGTGGACGCCCGCGACTCTGTCCGCGTGGACTACAAAAAAAAATCGAAATTATCCGGGGATATAAACATTTTCCCGGGATAAAAAGTAGCCTATGTATTAAGTGGGACCTGTCACAATATATTCCTGAAAACTGCATCGAAATCGGTTCAGCCATTTCTGAGATTAGCGTGCACAAACGCACAGACAAACCGACAAACAAACAAAAATTCCTAAAATCATTATTTTGGGTATTAATGCGTTGATAAAGGTATTCTATAATATTTTTTCTTATATATCTTCCATGTACAGACAGCGATCCGTTACATTTTTATTATATGTATAGATTACCTAAATCTTACTTTATAATATTATAAACGCGAAAGTTTGCGAGTATGGATGGATGTTTGTTACTCTATCACGTAAAACCGGCTGGAGCAATTTTAATACAATTTGGTATGGAGTTAGCTGACACCCTGGATTAACACATAGGCTACTTTTTATCCCGGGAAAATATTTTTATACGGATAATTTTGACATTATGTTTTTTTCTGCAGTCCACGCGGACGAAGTCGCGGGCGTCCACTAGTAAAGAAATAAAATAAAGCGAGTAAGTTAAGCGAAATGTTATAAAGATAGACTAATTATAATATGCTATAAAAATAGCACACTGCAGATAATATTATCCACAAAATTAGAGATTTGAAATCACATGTTTATTTTTCTATTTAATATGGAGAATTCCTAAATAACTCAAGAATGTTCATACAATCTTAAATAGTAAACATGTGGTTACCTGTCTCATTTTTTAAAATAGGATCTTCCTTATATTGGGCTATTCTTAGAGCGTGTTGCTTAACATAGCCTTTTGTTACACCTTGTATTTGTAACATATGATACTTGCAACATCTCTCATGTCTGTAAATAAGCTCCAAACGTCGGAAAGTAAATTAAGTTCGATGTAAAAGTTGTTTGTATTCATTATTCTGTCCGCCAGAGGAAGCTACTACATTATATATGAGGTGAAATTGCTCGTCGGATTACAGATAAACTCGTATTACGGGATATAAGCCGGGTTCAGCCTCGGACTAGTTGAAGTTCAGTTTAAAATGTCGTCCTGTACGGTTTAACTGGGGTTGATGAGTTACTTTGAGGCTCGGCTGTGTTTTACAGGGAATATACAGTGTGTAAAAAGACAACTTTGTTCTTTTAAAACCTCGTATTCTTTGTAAAATCACGATCATTTTTTTCTATGGAAGCACCCCTGGGAAACCACGGGTTTCCAAGATATTGAGGTCCAATGTTACATTAATATTATATATTTTTTACATAAATCCATCTGAAATCGGTAAACACACATTTAAAAAAAACATGTCATAATGTTATAATGTTAGTTTTGTAGGTACATTTGTCGCATCAAATGAATATATTGCTTGCAATAAAATGACAGTATTTTTTCATAATTTTTTTGTCGTTTCCCAGAGTTGGTTCCATAGAAGAAAATGATCGTAACCTTACAATGAATATGAGGTATTAAAAAAACATCGTTGTCTTTTTACACCCTGTATATTATAAAATTATTAATAAAGAAATGGACAAAATTGTATATGGAAATAATAATATAGTTAGATCATGACTTAAATACTACAGTCAGCTTTATATGTATAAGTATAGTTTAAATAATGCCATCTAATTTTTTATATGTTTAAAAAAGGCATTTAAAGGTACATTATAGTTACGCTCATTATCCCTCAAGGAGGTTGGGCAGAAGTATGCAATTTACACACCCTCTTTTCACCAGTTTATATATAAAGATAATAATAGACTTATTATGTAATTTATATCTAACCTGTAAGAAATTATATATAAAAATGGCTTAAAGCCATTATTATTAGAGAAAGGAAATCCTATAAGTAAGAAAATTTTCCATAATTGGATCTTTTATTCGATAACCAAGTTTTAGATTATAATTCCATAGTAATTTATAATAAAAAAAGTTTATAATTATTGATTTCCAATAATATAATGAGATCGTTATAGATAGGTACTAATCCAGGTTTCCAAAAAAAGGAACTAAAAATACTGGTACTTATTGTTTTTAGTATTTTACACTCAGGTAGAGAGAAATGAAATAAAAGCAATGATTTTTTATTTAACAAGTCCATCATCTCAAACTGATTTTGATGAAAGTTAGTAAGTAAGTATAGCAAATTAAATCAGGCAGGGTTCGTTTGCGTTAGGTAAATCAACGACTTACCAGCGTCAGCTAGTATGAACAAAATATTTAACAAAATATTTTTATATGCAGATACTCTCCCTTACAGCGACTCTGGAGAGTATTTGAGGTTAAAAACCAAGAATAAGTAAAGTTTTTTTCAATCGAATTGAACACTTTTCGGTCTCAACGCTTCAGATCCCATTCCGGATTGCTGCGGGACATCTGTTCCCGATACGACTCAACACTGTTAAGTTTTTATTCCCTAATTTAATGCGACCCATTTCCAATTTACTTTTGCTCAATTTGTTCTAAATGTATTCAAATTTCATGAAGAAATTTCAGTGAATAAATCCATTAAGTGAGCATAATCACACTAATATTATAAAGGCGAAACTTTGCGAGTGTGTGAATGTTTGTTACTTCTTCATGTAATGGACGGCTGGAGCGATTTTGGAGTTAGCTGACACTCTAGATTAACACATGGGCTACTTTTCATCCCGGGAAAATATTTTTATTCTGGATAATTTTGACATGTTGTTTTTTCCGCAATCCACGCGGACGCTGTGTCTCTAAAAAAAAAGGTTTTTTTAAATTTAGGTCCCAAACCAATTTACTAACGAACGAAATCTAAAAATATCTGCGCCATATAGCCGTTGTGTTCATGCAAGTTGTTAATTAACATTATTTATAAATATTATTCCCGGGCATACTGTACAAGTCAGTAGAGGGACAAGAGGGTCTTGGTGTTTTGAGGCGATGGGCTGACCACCTGTCACTACTAACCGAACTTGTACATCTCAACTATACCCTCAAAATTGGTCAGAAGTGGCACCATGTGGTTCTACCGGCCCTTGGTACTCTGCCTACCCCGTAAGGGATAAAGGCGTGATTATATGTATAGGTATGTATTATTAAGAAAATAATATTTTTTTTCACCCGAGTGACATTTGAACTCACGACCTCTCGCAAATCATGCTTTCGTTCTAACCAACTGAGCTATCGGGTCAATTATTTTTAATTATTATTTCTATATTTCAGAAATCATACCCATGTGTACAGTTTAGTGCGATAAAAATATTTTTGGTGTAGACTTTGGAGTCCCCAAGGTATGCCACATGGCTCGATCTCCCGATTTTGCCATCCAGTCACGTCCAATATGTGAAATATAATGGTATAAGGTAGAATTATGATAAGTATCCCTGAAATCCTGTAAAATTAAAATGAAATTGTACCATAATTCAAAAGGAATAAATCTAGGCAGGTAGATGGAGATGACCTTTGTTCAAATAATAAAAACAGATTAAATTTCCATTCTAAAATATCTTTTGTGTAACTACTGCCTTCCATAAGGTTTTACTCTCAGCAATATTGTAGGCAAAATTTATATTTATTTAATAACCTCCCGAAATCCATATTGAAAAGCCAATTGGGAGGAAACCAATCAGATTACCCTCCCCGCCCCTCCCCCGCCCTCCTCGGGCAAAGTTAGAGACGGTGTCGTTGAACAATAAAGGAAAAAATATAATTCTGCTAAAACTGTAAGTACTTACATAAATTAATTATCGGCAAGTTCTTACCTTAATAATAAACTTCTGCTATGGATAATAAAATACATACATACATACATATAATCACGCCTTTATCCCTTACGGGGTAGGCAGAGTACCAAGGGCCGGTAGAACCACATGGTGCCACTTCTGACCAATTTTGAGGGTATAGTTGAGATGTACAAGTTCGGTTAGTAGTGACAGGTGGTCAGCCCATCGCCTATAAAACACCAAGACCCTCTTGTCCCTCTAATGACTTGTACAATATGCCCGGGAAGAGATGCAGCTGTAGTATTACTCGTTTTTTTTTCACTCCCAGAGCAGCATAGAAGGATAATATGTACATACATATTACATATACACGGCTGTGTACCGGAATGGGGTAGTCAGAACTGCAGGATCATGAAGGAGATCCCTTCTGATGCTATGTTGCTAGCTTATCGCCTGTTAGAATCTCCGAGTTTCTCAGTCCACTCTCAAAACATTTATGGAAGGAGATGCAGCTGATTTATTCCAGTGTAGCCCGTATCAGCACAGGTAATTATTTTATTTATTTATATACATAAGAATATGACGCGTGGTGCCGGCAGAGTAGAATTCGTACCACCCCATGTCTGCCCGTGGGTATCGTACGAGGCGATTAAGGGTTTCCGGGAGGTGGGCAGCAGCGCCTTCCGTGTTGACAACATAGTCCAAAATACAAACTGCGGTCACCAACCCGCCTGCCCAGCGTGGTGACTATGGGCAAATACCCCCCATCGCAGTCTTGTAGCGTGCCCTGGGGGAGGCCTACGTCCAGCAGTGGACTGCAATAGGCTGATGATGATGATGATGATGATACATAAGAATGGACAAAGTCGCAGGTGGCCGCTAGTGTTATACTCGTATAATGAAGCTTGACAAAGAGGGTGCTAAACGCTGAACGGTTCTACTCGTACATGTCATACAAAGAAACAATTTATTCTTGGTACGACATTTTAATTAGTGACAATTAATGAAAGCTTGCGTGTTACAAACCCAAATGTGTTGTCGTTTTCGCCTCGCAAAATGTATTTTTTATGAGCTGTTGCTTACGTTTGTTCAACACGACACCACACGTTTTCCCCCCGCTCCCGACTCCCCGGGGTCCCCTCATTAACCCCACATTTAATTACCAGGGTACAAGGCTCGTGTCGCAATTAAAACGAACAGCTTTTTGTTTTCGCCAGACTATATAATTAAACTAATAGAATTATCTCTTGAGTAGACATTATTGTGCCGGTTAGTGGTTCTGTGACGCTCGACTAATTAATTCTCTCCGGGTTTGACACAAGTTTACGTCACGACCCAGTGAAGTTAATTCCTGCGATGTTTTGCTTTGTGTATTTTAACGGAGATCCGTGGAGGCTCTCTGCCTCATTTAGAGGACACAGGCACATAAGTCATATATTTTCAGATTATTGTAACTTATGTAGTATGTTTAATGCCAGACTAAAGCTTTGGTTTCACAGGATAACGGCGCCGTCGTCGACCAAAACTATGTTGTGTTTATGGTTTCGACATAATATACAATGTTTCTTCAACGCCGCTAGTATTAATCCTAGGAAACTATAGCTTTTTAATATTAGGTGATCTGAACACGAAGCGACGTCATGTGTTTAAAATCTTTAACCGACTATGAATCTGAAAATGGATATCGCGCTAATCAAACCTACGTGATATCGTGATTCCATGTTCACTTAACTTCGCTATTCGTTTTTGTATTTCCTGTGTACAATATCATTAACATATTATACGAGTATAGTAACATATAAAAGCGAAGAGTCAGTCACTCATTCATCATGAAATCTCAAAAACGACTTGACCAATGAAGTAGAAATTCGGTAAAAGCTAGATTATATTATAACTACTCGTAGGACACGATAAGAAAGAATTTCCCGAAATTCCCACGGGAACATATAATAACGGAAATTGTAAAGTTTACGTGGATGTCCGCTAAGTAGATAAAAACAATATATGTGCACTTTGATTGGTTCTCTGATTTTTTTTAAAACCTTTTGAATGAAAATGCAAGTTAGTTAACAAGTGTAGGTTTCACAAAGCGCTCATCGTTGAAACCTGTTTACGTAAATCTGCAACTGCCAATGTAAACTATGCAGCGCAATATGTATTGGTATCCATTATTAATTGTCCAGTTTGCTGTTTTCTTCGTTATGGTGGCTAAATATTGTCTTGATTGTGTGATGCCTTTTTTATTTCAATCTCTCGTAGGTACAGCTAACTGACTGTAAGACAGCTGCTGATGGAAATGATTTAACTAAAAATAATTCATATTAGATCCAATTCCACCTAAAACTTATTAAATTTTTTACTAGCGCTACTATCTTGGGAGAGGAACAGTAGCTTCACTACTGAGCTATTATTATAGCTAAGAATCAGTAGGACTATAAAAGGTTCCTAATTATAGTTCGCATCTCTCTCGAAGATGATTACTGATAACGTGCAGCAGTACGTAGTATGGTGCCGTCCTTGTCACACTTTTAAAGATATGATTCCTGAAAAAAAACCTGTATTCCGCTGTCTCACTCACACCTGTACTACGGGGCAGCAGGCAGCTCACGCGCTCGGTGGCGCCATTACGTATTTTTGTGTCGTCCGAGTCACCCGCAGTTGTAACCGTAATTCTTTTCAGCATAATAAAGGTACCTACCTATATAGTTATAAACTTTCTGTTAAGTGAACACGTAATAATGGGTCGTCATAGAAAACGTTCAAGAAGTGGGGACAATTACGAGGATGTTATGAAGAAATTACGAAAATTGGAGAAAAAAGTTAAAAGAACAAGGCCTCGGTTACCCTCCACGTCCTCGTCCGACACTAACAGTGAACATAGGGACAACGATTCATATATGTCGCCGCTGCATTCAATTCCGAATGAAGTGCAAAACAATCCAGGTATATTTAAACAAGTCTAACTACATTTGAACATTTATCCTAAATGGATATATCTACCCACCCTATAAAAGTACGTCTGGTTATCCTAAATGGAAATACCTTTCATACTGTAATCGTTCTAAATGAACGTACATACATGGTAATCCTATATGGATATACCTACTATACCTCGCACACATCTATATATCCTAAATGGATATAGATATGTAGATATTTATTTTAATACAGTGATTCTAAATGGATCCTACCTATCATGAACATTCTAATTGAATGTGGTTTATAGTTATATATATTTATAACTTTTGTGCTTACATATGTAACGTATATACCTACCTAATTACTTCTTATAAAATACGACGTTTATGTATACGACACTAATCAATCTTCCTACCGCGATCTATTATACTCGTACTGGCGCACATTATAAGCAACTACCCTCTTTCAGATAATGCGCTCATTCAACTTGAATTGCCACCGGATGATAATAGTGAGGAAAATGCCGAGGAAGAACAAATTGATCCACAACTGCTAGATATTCTAGGTGGTCCATCTGTGGAAAAAACATTTGCTGGAAATGTGCACAAAAAACTAGCGAATGCATGGACTCATATTTTATTAAATGGTATTTCAAAAGACGATAGGACAGAGCTTATGAAAACATATTTACCCCCAGAAAACTGTCCCAACATAAAGGCGCCAAAACTTAATTTAGAAATTAAGGCTGCTCTAAGTGAAGTAAATCATAAAAAAGATTTATACAGTCAAGCAAGACAAAATCAACTTGGAAGTTGTCTTGCTGCCTTAGGTAAATCGATAGATATTGCTTTGTCCTCTGGGGTTCCACAAGATATGTTAAAACCTATGAGCGATGCCGGTAAACTTCTTTGCGACTATCATTATAAGGAATCTCTGTCCCGCCGTTATGCTATTATAAATATCTTGAAGAAAGATACAACAATTAAAGAAACAAAAATCGACGAATATTTGTTTGGGTCAGACTTGGCGGAACAATTAAAGTCGTCAAAGGCAATCTCCAAATCGGGAATGGAATTACGTCCACCACCAGTGGTCGATAACCGCCAGAAGACCAAAACTAATACAACGGTTCCACCACAACAAGCTCCCGCAGTTCGACGAGGGGCTTTAAACGTGAGGGGGGCGCCGCGGGCAGCCGCCGAGCCGCGAGCGAACCCTGCCCCGCGTCGGCCGCCGCCACCAGCAGCTTCCAGGAAACCACACAGAGATTACTACTCAACCAGCGACAGGAGAGCGCCGCCACCACCACCGCGTCACAGCTACAAGAAATATTAATTCCCGAGGTACATATTTCCTTAGCAGGTCGCCTTCAGTATTTTCGTGAACAATGGTCACAAATAACTGATGACCCCGTAATACTGTCTTGGGTTTCTGGTTATAAAATCCCATTTAAAGAGGAACCAGTTCAGCTAAGCTTACCACAAAATAAGTGCCGCATTGATTTAGAAATTAACATAATACAAGAATGCATAGCTGAGCTCTTATACTCCGGCTTTATTACTAAATGTATTTCTTGCGAAGGACAATTTATTTCCCCAATTTTCACAATACCTAAACCTAATGGTACACATCGTTTTATTTTAAATCTTAAAGCTTTAAATAAGTATGTATATCTCAAGCATTTTAAAATGGAAGACTATCGCACTGCGCTAAAGTTGATACATCCTAACTGTTTTATGACAACTTTAGATCTGAAGGATGCTTATTTTTTACTTTCTATCCATCCAGACGATCGAAAATTGCTACGTTTTCTATGGAATAACCAATTATACGAATTTAATGTTCTACCCTTCGGACTCTGCACAGCCCCATTTATATTTACAAAATTGATGAAACCTATTTTGCAACGTCTTAGGTCTTTAGGCTTACTTTCCGTCAATTACTTAGATGATTTCCTGTGTATTGGATCAACATATGAAGAATGCTTAAAAACGTTGAAACAACTAGAGTTCTCCTTGAATACTTAGGTTTTATTATAAATACCAATAAAAGTAAAATGGTACCAAATCAAATATGTACATTTCTGGGGTTTGAATTTGACTCTTTGAAGATGAAACTTTCTTTACCAAATGACAAGAAATTACGAATCAAAGAAAAAGCCCAACAATTTCTTAGTATTCGTAAATGTACCATTAGACAGCTTGCTGAGTTTTTAGGGCTTCTATCATCAGCATGTCCAGCCGTTCGATACGGTTGGGTATACACAAAATTACTTGAAAGAGAAAAGTTCTTAGCGTTAAACTACTCGAATAATTATAATAAAAGAATGAAATTAGGAAAGCATCTTAACTCAAATTTAAAATGGTGGTTTAATAAAATCGAATCAAGTTATTCAAATATACAAAATGACAATTACTATTTAGAGATATACAGTGATGCATCACGTTCAGGCTGGGGTGTAGATTGTGATGGTAACACCGCGAACGGTAATTGGAGTAGCATCGACCTTGAAAATCACATCAACTATCTCGAACTAAAAGCCGCTTATTATGGCCTTAAAATTTTTGCTTCACATATTAGAGATTGTAATATTTTGCTACGTATCGATAATACTACGGCTATATCATACGTAAACCGAATGGGCGGAGTACAGATTACACATTTAAATAAATTGTCACGTGAATTATGGCAATGGTGCGAAAATAGAAACATTTTCGTATTCGCATCTTATATAAAGTCAACAGATAACATCATTGCCGATCGCGAGTCTCGATTAGTGAACATAGATACAGAGTGGGAGCTTGCAAACTACGCATTTTTAAAAATTGTCAAGGTTTTCGGTAGACCTGAATTTGATCTCTTCGCTAGCATACAAAATCACAAATGTGAGCGGTATGCCTCGTGGAAGCTTGATCCTGGGTCGGAAATAGTTGATGCATTTACGTTCAATTGGAATAATTTAAAATTTTATGCCTTTCCCCCATTTTGTTTAATTACTAAGATTCTCCAAAAGATTAAGTCTGACAAAGCTGAAGGAATTTTGGTAGTTCCTAACTGGCCATCTCAGCCGTGGTATCCGTTACTCCATAAAATGATGGTGTCCAAAAAATTAATATTCACGCCTAATGCTTCCTTATTGCACTCCCCTTTCAGAGAAGTACACCCGCTTCATGCACAACTTTCCCTGGTGGCAGTGAAATTATCCGGCAGTCACTCTTGAGGCGAGACATACCAGAAAACTCCATACACCTATTCATGGCTTCGCTAGCTACAAATACTTTACAACAATATAGCTCATCGCTTAAAGCTTGGTGGGAATATTGTCAAAGTAAAAATTATAGTTATTTTGATGTTGATGTCGCACAAGTAATCTCCTTTCTGACGGAAAGGTTTGATACAGGATGTAGTTATAGTACTTTAAATACCACTAGATCAGCTCTTTCCCTAATATTAGGCTCATGCATAACTTCAAATGACTATGTAAATCGACTTCTAAAAGGTGCTTATAGACTAAAACCACCGACGCCTAAGTATAGATTTACTTGGGATACAAAATTAGTGTTCAATTACTTATCTCGATTCTACCCTCATGATGATTTATCACTTAAAGATTTGTCATATAAGACTGTGACTTTACTTACTCTCGCGTCTGCACAAAGAATGCAAACATTAAGTTTAATAAAAATACAAAATATTATTTTTCATGATAGTCAAATTCTAATTAAAATTGATGATTTAACTAAAACAAGCAGACCTGGATCTTACGAACCACTTATTAAGCTACCATATGTTAAAGAAAACTTAAAAATATGTCCAGCTTTGGCTTTGACAGCTTATTTGGGAAAAACAAATAGTTTACGTAACAGTAGTTCAGGTAAGCTTTTTATAAGCTACAAAAAACCACATCAGAGTGTCGGAGCACAAACTTTATCTCATTGGGTTAAAGATACCCTCACTTTGAGTGGCGTGGACACAACCATATTTAGCGCCCATAGTACACGGCATGCATCCACATCTGCTGCGCGCCGTGCTGGCGTTAGCTTAGAAGTGATTCGTAAAGCCGCTGGCTGGTCTGATTCCTCAAATGTATTTATGAAATACTATAATAGGGATATTACGTTATCATGTGAAACAAATAACGAAAATATAGTAAATTCTTTGTTTATTCCAGAAGATTAGCAATAAACAAACATTTTGATTAAGAAAACTTGTATTATTATATTTTATTTTATGTAACTCTAAACATCTGCACGTTATCAGTAATCATCTTCGAGAGAGATGCGAAGTATAATTTAGAATCAAACGAACTTACCTTGTGAAGTTCGAGTTCTAATTATACGAGAATCTCGAACGAAGATGATTACACTCCCACCCAGCCCGTTTTTCCCAGTGTTAAAAAAAAATAAAAATAATAATAATAATAATAGTAAACACATAAGAGAAAATTTCACTAACATGGATGCACTGAACAAAAACGTTGATAAAATGGCCAGGGAATTTGAACAACGCATGGCCCAGTATGAGCAGGAGCTTCGCAATGTTTCTACTGCAGCTAGAAGTCCACAGGTCAGGGATCAGGAGTTGGCAGGATTATCCCGTGAATTCACTGAATTTAAAAGCTTTACTCTGAAGTCTTTCCAACTGCTTCGGTCTCAAATGGAGTTGGTGACGCTGGGACTGGATCGACTGGAGACAGCATCGAGAAAAAACATATTGCTTTTTCATGGGATTGAGGAGGATGCTACTGATAACCCTTCAGTCTCCATGCCACAGGTATTGCTCACACATTTTAAATTAGCACAGTTTGACAAGGATATTATTGCTTGTCACAGGCTTGGTAGTAAAAAGACAGACAAGCCGAGGCCTATCCTGGTCCGCTTCTCCGATTTGACGTCGCGTTCTACTGTTTGGAAGTCAAAAACTTGTCTCAAGGGTACAGGGATCACAGTGTCCGAGTTCTTGACTAAACCAAGGCACGAAGTTTTCTTGGAAGCACGTAGGCATTTCGGAGTTCGGAATTCCTGGACTAGCGACGGACGAATTATATTGATGCTCCCGGATAAGTCTCGACTCAAGCTGGAGAGGATGTTGGAGCTCCAGGCTGTTGCTGCTAAGTTCCCTATAAGTCCTGAGGTGACGAAAGAGCCAATTGTGAGACCGGTGGAGCAACCGACCGTGAAGCACAGCACAAGGTCTAAGCGCGGTGTAGCTTCAGAGAAGAAGCAGTAGTCGCTAGCATCATCATCGTTAATTTTGTTACTGGTTGGTTGTATCTCTTCGCAAGCTAGTTTATCCTTGATTCGGTGTTTTGTGTAATTTTACCTTTCTCGCTCATATTTAGGTTCAACAACTTATTATAAAAGTTAGAAGGTAGTTGATTCTATTTATTGGCAGAGAGTAAATATATTCTTTTATACTCTTTTCTCTGGTTAACGAATACCTACATAGTTTATTTTTTTGTCTCCTGCCGTCTACACTGACGCTTTTTTCGTAAGTCATCTGTCAAACTTTTTTTTTTTTTTTTAAGGGTATGCGCAGAGTTGCAATCATACAGCCATAAATATTATTGTTTGTTAAGGTTTTTTCCAGTTGCCCATAGTTGTGGGGGAGTGGGGTTTTTTGTATGTTAATAGTTTTTAGTACATGGTTAGTTATCTTAAAATTATTATTGTTACTTTTATTAATTATTTTATGTAATAGTTATTATATTTATCTAGTCTTTTATAATGACAGACCTAAATGACAGTTTCTTTTCCTGTTCGTCAGCAGATGAGTATGGCAGTGCGGTCAGTGGGGACTCTACTGAGGACTTGACCTTACATGATCGACTGAGTCATATTTTTAGTAACTATCCCAATCATTTGAATATAGTTCATATAAATGCGCAAAGCATTCCGGCTCATTATCCTGATCTTCTGGCATCGTTTGGTAACCAACGCATAGATTGTATCCTAGTATCAGAATCGCTCCTCAAACCCTCCCTCCCTTCAACCATGTATGGACTACCGGGTTATGTGCTTATTCGGAACGATAGAATTGGCAAGGGTTACGGCGGAGTAGCTATCTATTTGCGAGCAGATGTTCCATACACAGTATTAAGCCAATCTCCAAGCCAATACTCTGCTTCTGCCGAACATCTGTTCATAGAGATTTGCCTTCGCCACTCTAAAATATTGGTGGGAGTTTTGTACAGTCCCTCTCTTCATGTTGACTATTTCTCCAACTTCGAATCTTTATTAGACGTATTTAATCCTCAATATGATGACATCATTATTCTTGGAGACTTCAATACATGCCTTATAAAAAATGACTCACGTTCATCAAAACTTAGCAACTTAATTTCATCATTCGACATGCACATCTTACCGCTTTCTGCGACACATCACTCACCAAATATTAATCCCTCTCTCTTAGACCTTATTATTGTTTCTAGGAACGCTAAAGTAGCCACACATGGTCAACTCACTGCGCCATTTTCCTACCATGACCTTATTTACATTTCATATAAAGTGCGTGCTCCAAAATGTAAACCTAAATACTTACTGCTCCGGAGCTTTAAGGGTGTGGATATCGAGGCACTTAAAAGGGATGCATTGGCAATAGACTGGTCACCCGTACTTGACAGTTTGACCGTGGACGATAAGGTGGAGCACTTTAATAGGATTATTTTATGTCTCTTTGATAAGCACGCTCCGTTGAAGAGGACAAGAGTGAAGCATCTGCCGGCGCCATGGTTGACTGATGACATCAGGAAACATATGGGTAAGCGTGATCGAGCCAAACTAAAATTTAAACAATTTCCTACTGCTGACAATCACGCATTATATAAAAGTCTGCGAAATTTTTGTGGTCGTTTGTGTAGAGATGCTAGGAGACGTCACATCCATAGCTCAATTGAGAAATGCAACTCATCACAGATTTGGAAGTTCCTAAAAACGCTAGGGGTGGGTAAATGTTCAGAGTCGTCCTCGTGCAAAGTTGACCTTAATTCCTTAAATCAACATTTCTCCACTCCTCCTGTCACCATGGATGACAAAATAAAAAGTAACACTCTTCTGTCACTTATTGACAAGCCCAAACCTGTTTGTGACCCTTTTAAATTTAGTCGCGTAGCCACAGATGATGTTAAGAAAGCTATCCTCTCCATTTCCTCCAAAGCTGTGGGCGATGACAAAATTAGTTCCCAAATGTTGCATCCCATTCTTAATGAACTCCTATCAACTATCCAACATATACTTAACTTTTCCTTGACAGAGAGCTCCTTCCCAACAGCCTGGAAAAAAGCTAATGTCATACCCTTGCCCAAAACAGCTAATCCAACATCCTTTTCTCAATATCGTCCCATCTCCATCCTTTCTCTGTTATCCAAGGTCCTTGAATCTGTAGTACATAGCCAACTCTCTTCCTACCTGTCCATCAATAACCTGTTAAACCCATTTCAGTCTGGATTTAGAGCTGGACACAGCACGGTTACTGCGCTGCTGAAGGTGACTGATGATATTCGGCTGGCCATTGATAACAAACAGCTCACCATTTTAACACTATTAGACTTCAGCAGCGCATTCAACTGTGTAGACTTTGACATTCTATTGGGTATCCTCAGCTCTCTTAACGTCTCTCCTGAGGCTGTAGCCTGGTTTAATACTTACCTCAGAGGGCGCGTGCAGTGTATACGTTCGGACGAGTTTTCATCTGACTGGTGTGAGCTTGCTACAGGTGTACCGCAGGGTGGCGTTCTCTCTCCTCTCTTGTTCTCAATTTTTATTAACTCTGTCACCAGCCGACTATCTTCCTCTTTCCATCTTTACGCAGACGACTTGCAGATCTATCGGCACTTTAATGTTGAGGATGTCGGGACGGCAGTGGTACGGTTGAATTTAGACTTGGATCGCCTTCGAGACTGGGCTAAGTCTTATGGCCTTCTTGTAAACCCTAATAAGTCTCAGGCTATAATAATTGGTAGCAAGTTTTTACACAGCTCTCTTACTCGGCATGACGTTCCTGATCTTCTCTATAGTGGAACAGTGATACCATATTTAGATAAGGTTAAGAATCTAGGAATTACTATGGACCGTTTTCTATCTTGGTCGCCTCAGGTTGATGATGTGTGTAGAAAGGTGTTTGTCACTTTTCACTCCCTTAAGCGACTTCAAAGTTTTCTTCCTTTCAAAACCAAAATTTATTTGGCTCAATCCCTTATCCTCCCGTTACTTGACTATGCTGACGTTTGTTACCCCGATGCCAATGAGGAGCTGCTCGACAAACTTGAAAGACTTCAAAACTTGGGTATTCGTTACATCTACGGACTACGCAAGTATGATCACGTATCTCATTTTCGAAAAGAGCTGAAATGGCTCCCAATCAGATTTCGCCGGAATGCACATATGTTATCGCTTTTATATAAAATTCTTTATATGTCGATTTCTCCTACTTATCTAAGTGAACGTTTTGAATACCTTTTCTCACGGGAGCGACCCTTAAGGTCAATGACTGCTTCTCTACTCAAAACTCCACGACATAATTCCGGAGCATATCGGTATTCTTTTACTGTATATGCAATTAGACTGTGGAACTCACTTCCGCACTCCATAAGAGACTCTCCGTCCATAGGCATTTTTAAAAATAGGTTAAGAAACTATTACCTGTCTCTTCCTTAATTTTTTCACTGTGCTATTATCTGATATAGTTTGAATAGGTCACAATATAATGTTTGTATGTATTGTATGGATAAATTAGTATGTAGTAGTATTATAAATATATATTTTATTATATATATGTATGTCCCTATTATGTATGTATCTAAGTAGATAATTAAGTATTGTTATTATTTAGTAAATATATTTATTTTGTGTTAAGTTTATTTATATTTTAATAAGTACGTGTGCACATATGACATTCCTTTTATATATTATAAAATTTTCTTTGTACTTAATGGTTTGCTGGAAGAAATCTCTTTTAGAGATAAGCTCGCCTTTGTACTATTTCTTTTACAACTTACTGTCTATGATAAAAATTTATGTGTACAATAAAGAATACTAAGAATACTAAGAATAATAGAAAATACACTCTAAAGAAATGGCGCCACCGAGCGCGTGAGCTGCCTGCTGCCCCGTAGTACAGGTGTGAGTGAGACAGCGGAATACAGGTTTTTTTTCAGGAATCATATCTTTAAAAGTGTGACAAGGACGGCACCATACTACGTACTGCTGCACGTTATCAGTAATCATCTTCGTTCGAGATTCTCGTATAATTAGAACTCGAACTTCACAAGGTAAGTTCGTTTGATTCTAAATAATAGATTCCATGCCACCAATAATTCCACTACTAGGTGCTACCCGCGACTTCGGTCGATAAACTTAGCCTATGTCCTTCTCGACATGTTAGCAAAATGTAAAAAAAAAGATTAAATATATCTATCAAACAAACAAAGTTAATTTCGTATTAGTATTAGTTGGGATGTTATAACAGTATATCTATCGAACTTAAACGTTTCTACAATATATTTAAAAAAACCCTCAATTTCCCTCGTACACTGGTGAAATAAAACGCGTTAAATTACCGAGAAAATGTCCATCGATCCGAGTCAATCATCGTTATATTGAAAAAGGCTTAAATTGAGCGCAATCGAGTTCGCAAAATAAAACGATGGACCGCTTTATTTCGAATACATTGCGGTTTTTTAGAAACAAAGAGAATTTAATATTGTTAAAGTATAGGTATTTCTAACACATCATGTAGGTAATTGGATAAAATGTATATTACTTACACTCTGTGGTAGCGACCAAAGAAATTACGAAAACTTTATAAAACTTAATTGACAGAGTAGTCATAGGTGATTTTTGATGATAATAATGTTGTAGTATAAATATTATATCTATAAATAAAATAATGTTGGAATAAAAGTTTAAAAGAGATGGTCAAATTTGTCATCCGAGTTAATTGACCCGGTAGCTCAGTTGGTGAGAGCACTGCACGGAATGCGAGAGGTCGTGGGTTCGAGTCCCAATGGGGTGAATTTTTTTTTCATTTCTTAAAACATATTTATAATGTGTATATTGCTAAATCTCTATTCTCTCTTAAATTATTGCAGCCATTAAGTCATAGAGCTCCCCTAATTACTCTCATAGTATTTATAGCACGGTATGCAGAGGTCGTGGGTTCGATTCCCACTCGGGTGAGGAATTTTTTCTATTTCTTTATCAATAATTTTATCATCATCATTTACAGCCCTGAGAAGTCCACTGTTGGACATAGGCCTCCCCCAACAACCTCCACTCCGACCGGTCGGAAGCAGCCTGCATCCAACCGACGCCCGCGACCTTGGCCAGGTCGTCCATCCACCTCGCGGGTGGCCTTCCCACGCTGCGCTTGCCGATACGTGGTATCCACTCTGGAACTTTCCGACTCCATCGGCCATCAGTTCTTCGAGCTATGTGCCTTGCCCATTGCCACTTCAGCTTGCTGGACCGTTGAGCTATGTCGGTGATCTTTGTATGTCTGCGGATCTCCTCATTTCTGATTCGATCACGCGTAATTCCCAAGCATCCCCGAGAGATCCCAAGCATTGCTCTCTCCATCGCTCGCTGTGCGATCTTGAGCTTCTTTATGAGGCACATAGTTAGAGACCACGTCTCGGCACCGTAGGTCATCACCGGCAGCACGCACTGGTTGAATACCTTCGTCTTTAAGGACTGGTGTATCTTGGACACAAATAAGCTTCGTAGTTTCCCGAACGCTGCCCAGCCGAATTGGATTCGCCGATTTACCTCCTTCTCGAAGTTGGACCTACCTAGTTTGACCGTCTGTTCCAGGTAAATATACTCGTCAACAACTTCGAGCATCGAGCTCCCAACCAGTACAGGAGTGGGTGGCACATGGACGTTCGACATTATCTTCGTCTTGTCCATATTCATCTTCAGGCCCACCTGTTGGGAGACTCGATTGAGGCCATCGAGCATTGTGCTTAGATCCTTCAGCGATTCTGCCATGACCACGATGTCGTCTGCGAACCGAAGGTGAGTGATGTATTCGCCATTGATATTGATGCCGAGTCCTTTCCATTCGAGAAGCTTAAAGGCGTCTTCCACTGCATTGGTGAAGAGCTTCGGAGAAATAACATCTCCTTATCTCACTCCCCTCTGCAATGAAATCGGCTCAGTGCTCCGCTCCTGTACTCGTACCAACATGGTGGCATTGCTGTATAAATACTTCAGCACTTCGATATATCATGGTCAATATGGCACCGCTGGAGAGACTGCAGCACTGCCCATGTCTCTATCAAGTCAAAGGCCTTCTCATCAAAGGCGGCCACGAACGCTAGGCATAGTGGCCGATTATACTCTTCCGTTTTTTGTATAATCTGCAGTAGCTTGTGGATATAGTCTATGGTACTAAACCCTTTTCGGATAATTGTATGCTCTCATAGTATTTATGTTGTTTATTTTACTAGAAACTCAAGTTTACGTTAATCTTAATTTTAACACAAATCACTAATACTTAATATACTTTAGACCGTGACAAAAAAATTCAGTTATTACTAACTGTTCAGGGCTCTGAAAGTTAATTAAATTAAAAATTCAAATGGATATACAAGATAAAGGGTAGTAGTCTCACCACTCACTGTCTCCGCGAAGTAATTAAATAGAGTGACAGCCCCCCCCCCGTCCCTCGTGCACCACACCCCTCCCCCCGCTGCACTCTTGTTATGCCTTAGTGTTTCCTTCTAAGTACTATATTAAATTGGGTTCGATATTATACCTCCTTCTGATGACGATGATGATGATGATGATGATGACATTGGAGGATCCATCAGCAGTTATAAGATCGATTTTAAAAGTTATGTAACTGGCAGATTACGAATAAGGGTTCTGCTTCTCCTATGGACAAAACATGGCGAAATTACTGCGTATTCTCTGTTAAGTTTCACAGCGGCGGTGGTGTTTTACTTTCACTAAATTTAGCAGAAAGTATCTTTATTCAATATAAGAAGTTTTGTTATTAATCTTATTATTTACTGTAAGTTTTGATGAAGGCTGTCTAGATTAGTCAGCTATATCATCAGTCAAATTGACTCAAAATGTATACTAAATTAGATTGCGTAGGACCCACGCCACTCCACGTGCCCACTAAACAATATGTAAGTCGTACTTAAGTAGGTACATCGTGTATGTATGTATATACAGGGTGTTCTTTCGACGAAGGGTACGTAATCTATACATCAAATAAAGTACTCGTAAGTTTATGCCAAAAAAATTCTGGGAAATGTTACTCTATGGAAATGATGTAATTTTTTTTATTACTTGATCGGGCGAAATTTATAGTATCCAATGTTTATGCTAGTTTTTTCATAGACAGATATTAATTATTTCTCGTGAAAAAATCTTGATACACGCGTCAGTGTGCATTTATGCAGAAAAACGCAGTCTATTTACTCAACTATGGACCCTAATATTTTGGAAACCAGACACTTCCCAGGTATGCTTCCATGGAGAAAAATGATCCTGATGATGAGGAGATTCCGTAGTTTTCGGGAACGTTGACGACTAAAAATCATCCTGTATATAAAGGTGTTTTCTAAATTAGTGATTGCTTTTGCTGATTTTTTTCAATATTTCGGAGTTGGTCCTATAGTGAAAGTTGTTTCTTTTTACCTGCCTCGTTTCGGGTCAAAAACAAATTACTAATTTTGAAAAACACCTTATACGAGTGTTTTTTCGTTGCCACCCTTAACGAAGGGTACGTACTCTGTACGTAGTTTTCGGTAACGTTGACGACCAAAAATCACTCTGTATACAGACAGACTTACTTTTTTATTTATAAAATATCAATGTCAAATTATGGATGACTTTCAAGTATTAGACTGAATAATATAAGAGAAAATCTAATAAAAACAAACTTTATTTTTACGATACCGTGTTTCATGTTAATATAAATGTAACTAAGTAGGTATATATTATTTAGTGAAACGTAAAAATAACTTCATTTTAGTATTTTATAAGGTGATCGCTCTTTACACGTCATTATATTTTTCAAATAATTATAAAAAGGCTCGAGTAACATGCGATCCTTAAATTAGAAAAAATGTATTCTATTTTGAGTAAGTAAATTAGTGAAGCGCGTTGACTTGCGTGTCGGATAATGTTTATGGTTAAGGCTCTTCAATTGGTGTTATTTTTATATTGTTTGTTTTCTTCCACACGCACTCGGCCTTTCGACGTGAAAAATAAGGCTAATATTACACGGGCCGGTAATATTTCGGCGCGGAAAGTTCTGCGTGGTGCGACAAACACGATGTAGTCGTCTTTCCGCGTTTAGCATTGCCGACCTGCCATAAGTTAAAATATCAGCCCGCCGAAGTACCACAACACAAAACTTTTGGCGCATTCCCACACCAAACACAATTCGCTCAATGTATCGATTCTTCTAATTCACCGCATCGGTGACGCAGCCTGACTCTATATCCGGAGCCGTCACAAAGTTCAAAGAGTATATATTAATATTCTTATTTCCGTGGTCAAGTTATTGGTCAAGCTATTGGTGCTCTGCCTACCCCGTAAAGGATAAAGGCGTGACTATTATATGTATATATGTAATGTAACTTATTGAAGCAGTTTGACTTTGGCTACGGGCCTTGGGTGCTTAGATATCACCATTTTGCATTGACGTTCGCTATCGTAACGCTCCCACCAATAGGATATATAAAATTAAGGCTTCCCACTGGAGAAAAAAATTGTATGATTAACCTCTATCCAATTAATAAAGAAAATAATGTTATTTTTTCTAAGCCCTTGAAGGAATCCCACTTACAATATCGTTGCGCGATAGAAATAACCCCATTAATTACTAATAAACTTTCTATGTCGGCAAAAATTCGGAATAACACGAAAAACAAAAAGTTTTGTTATAAAACCAAAGCCAGTTTTCAGCTTATTATAAAATGGTATATAATGTTTGAAGGCTAATTAATTCTGGCTTATGAGATCAAAGATTAAAATGGAAGCATGAGCGGCCCAGCTCACCGCAGACGGGATTAGGCTCGAGCGCCCGCGAGTTTTACAAAACATTTGAGTGCTAAGCTCTCAGAAGCCTTAAGTTAATTGAAATCGAGTTTTCTAGGCTTATTTAAGTTAAGTAGTATTCACTTTCAAATAATTTTCTAGAGAGTATTATCGGCAAACGGAATTCCTAGCCGCAAGTGTACCAGTGGTGCCAGTGGTGAGAGGATATTGAAGTAAATAAATATTTTATAAATATTCACACACTTCACACCACATTAACATAGTCCTGCATTAATATCCCTAAGGTCTTGTGTCGTGGATACTTTACAATGGTATATAAATACATAGATAAGTATAGAAACCAAAGCTGTTGGTATTGTAAATATAATTATTATTTAATTATTATTCTATTTTTTTTAAATATACTTAATACTATTTAATATGTTATATATTATATGAAATAAAATAAATAAATAAATAAACATCCATGACTCAAAAACGAACATCGCTATTGTTTGCACCTACCGAGCCTAACCCAGGACCTATAGTGTCACATGCAGGGTCACCACCAACTACACCAATCGGCCGTCTATGAAGCCGATAAGTGTCACCCTGCCAACACGGAAGCTAGAGCAACGAATTATACTTATGTCTGTTTTACTATAAGCAGATTATCAATCAGCACCAACAAAACAACAAGAGACCACAAAGACCACAATAGTATACCTATTTCATTGTCCAGCAAAGCGGCAGAACGAAGCAATTATTGGAAATCAATGAGGTTCACTTTAATGTGCACAATTAAACGGGAACTAGGACAACGGGCGCGTAGAGGGACAATCATCGTTGTAGGACATAAAGCTAGAGGTCTATGGAGCCAGCTACTCTAAATATTACTGACTATTTACAAATCATACGTTAGGAGTGATGATTCAGTGTATAATAATAGGGGTTGCTAAGCGAAATAATAATGAAAATAGACCACTATAAAGAAGCTGTACACAAAATTTGATAGTGGGTTATATTCATAAAATTTCCCTTGACATACCACTTATGTTACATCCTGTATATACACTCGCAGAACTCAGCCACCTAAATAGAGGCGCAGAGTGTAAGCAATAAACATACATACATATAATCACGCCTTTATCCCTTACGGGGTAGGCAGAGCACCAAGAGCCGATAGGATCACATGGTGCCACTTCTGACCAATTTTGAGGGTATAGTTGAGATGTACAAGTTCGGTTAGTAGTGTCAGGTGGTCAGCCCATCGCCTACAAAATACCAAGACCCTCTTGTCCCTCTACTGACTTGTACAGTATGCCTGGGAAGAGAAGCAGCAATATACTTGAAATAAATTGCGGATCCCGTATTGACGTTAGTTAGAAGCATAGTTTTCCCTCCTCTCAAATATATGGTCAAGTGACCTATACAACTTATTACCATTTTATCCATTTTCATTGAGTTATATCTAGTTATTACATGTACATATGTTATCGATTATCTGAATATATTTGATGAAATAACGATATTTTATATTGAATTTTCCAATAATAATATACATTTTCCTATTCCAATGAGCTAACACGTATTGAGAATGCAATAGATGTCACGAGAGACGGCGAAAACAACCGACACGGTCCGTGTCATGGACTACATAAATAACAGACTCCTCTGTGTCTACTCTTATCTACTACTTTGCATGAGTTTTTTGATGTTATTTCATGTATTTTAATGTAGCCACATAACTACAGTTTAAATTAAAATCCGTTTAGTAGTTCCAACACGTGTAAGACTAACAAACGTTCAAGTAAGTATCTATTGCCGCAGACTGTCACATTAATAATGATAGTAGAATTTTATGTTTTACGTAATAAATACTAATGTCACTTTAATCGTTAAACCTACACACGTAAGGACAAAAAATATACTTATCATTTACACTCAAATCGGAAGTAAGAGACAATTTTTAATTTTTAATTTCTTTATTTATTAAGGCAACACATGATGCAAAATATAAAAAAATGATGCAAGGCAAAATATAATAAGATACAAATAAAAAAGGATTTATGCCAAATATCCTATCAAAATAGGTACCGAAATTATGTAAGTATATATTTTTATGTTGCCCATTTTATTCGGTGATTACAATCACAGTAATAAGTTTATTCTTTTTTACCAGTTACTATACTTGTGTTGATCTTACGCGTGTTCTTTTAGTTTGAAGTTCACAGATTGGAACACTTCGCTCGCGCAATCGAAGAGCACTTAACTCTCTCTCAGAACTTATTTATAAGCATGAGAACAGTCGCACACTTCACATTAAGTGCCTCCATGTTCCGCTCTACAGATGTGTTCAATACCTACTCGAAAAACATACATGTCACACATCAACAATGTTACCAACCCTACTGTTTTAACAGTAGATTTGCTGTTTTCACATTAATGTCCATGTTTTTTGTTTCATTCCTATTTTCTACTGTTTTTCAACTACCGCTCAGCGCCTATCAACTACAGCTATTAAAGGAGTATTACACACTAAATCCGAAATAACCGATTGCTATTCATTTCAAGCCACAGAAAGGCACATGAAGAAATTCAACAAAAATATGTATGATTTTAAAAATAATAATGAGTGTTAAACTGAAAATATTGAAGATGAGGCAATTGAAAATGAAACTGAAAAATAATTTTACTTTGATTTTTATTTTTTGTTGTTGTGATTATAAATATATCAATGTATGAGAGTTATAGTAACTAAGAAAATTGTTTATTATTTAATTATATGAGCAAATCTATGAAATCTGCCTTTTTTTTCTTTACCTACTGTTTTCTACTGTTTTTTTTTTAGGCGAGTTGCTGTTTTTTAGTTTTTTGAGGTTGGCAACACTGCACATCAACCTATTGCAGACCACTGCTGGACGTAGGCCTCCCCCAGGGCATGCCACAAGGCTTCTGCTATAGGAGGGTTTTTGCTTGTAGTCGCCATATACCATTGCCCATCGTCGCTGATTGCAAATTACACACCCACATTTCACCAGTTACCCTATTAAGTTCCACGTGGTAAGAGGTGAGATAACCACTTTTCCTACTTCCGATGTCTTAAGAAAACAAGAAAATAACCTGACAAGCCGATGGTTCCATGTACAGTAAGCTGATATATACAGGGTGTAATGTAATAGTGATCTTATTCATAGGAATTTAATTTTATGATCAAAATAGATAATACACTTCTTCTTCAGCCTATTTATTATTGCAGTCCACTGCTGAAAGTAGGCATTGCCCAGAGCACGCCATAATGCTACTGCCATAGGAGGGTTTTGCCCATAGTAACCATGCTGGGCAGGCGGGTTGGTGATCGCAGTCTGATCAGTACGGGAGATAATACACTGTGGTAACATCAATCCTATTTTCTGGTTTCTGTGAGTATTTAGAGAATTTTTCACTTATTGCTTTCTAACACTTTCAAGGAATATACGAGTAGATGCCACATTACAGCTTCCAATATTCGTAGTTTCAATTCGGATATATTTTTCAGTTTCAGTAGGTGTGGAAGAGATCTAAATTGATTAAGTTTCATAAACTTTACTTATTGCTTATATTGTAACATTAAACAAACAGAAGATGCATGCTCTAGGAGAGCAAACAAGGTAAACATACTTATAACATTTATACTACAAATAGGTACACAACATATTTCAGTTCCCATACCCAGATTACAGGATATATAAGGAACATATTATGTTTTCATGTTTTCGCAGTTATGAGTTATCAGATCCGAGGGTCAGTGGAGGGTGTAGGGCCCGGTGGTGGGCGCACCCATAGTGAATGTTTGAACTTCCGAATTGTAACGCCTAATACAATTTCATTTAACATATTATGTGCCTTGAGAAAGCAATATAACTACGAGTATGGGTAAGTAATAATATAATTAAAAATAAATAATGCTAATCTAAGTATGTATGAACGAATGTTAATAATAATAATATGTAGGTACATATCATGTACTTACTTACTTATTTAGTTTTATTTTCCAATACCAATTTTCCGCAGAGAGTGCAATATACAGGGTGTAACAAAAAGGGTATATTAAGCGAAAAGCCCACTATAGGGAACCTATTCACAGAATTTGAGACTCGAAGTCACATGTTTATTTTTCAAGATTCTATGAAAATACTTGAGATGTTTAAGAATTCTCCATACTATCAGGAAAAATTAACATGTGATTTCGAGTCTCATTATTTTGCAGATAGGTTCTATATGTGGGTTATTTTCATAGCATTTCGCTTAACATACCCCTTTTGTTACACCCTGTACCTATATACGGGATAAAAAATTCCATGTTGCTTTACTAATAACACCCTCTCATGCTGATGCACCTACAGTTTTTTTGTGCATCATTAATTTTTTTATTTTTTAATATTACTTATATAGGTTGCAGCATAGGAAAATGCAACTGCATTTTCACTTGCCACTTTCATAGCTACTTGTAAATTTCACTAATTTTAAAGTTGTAAATTGTAAAATTATTACCGTTACTGTATGTACCTTATTAAACACCGGTCGTGTTGGATTTACCTCCCATCGGATTATGAGATTGCCTCCGTTCTTACTTGTACTTGTACACTATAATATCTCTTGTGTATGCAGCTAATCTCCGTTGAAATTGTTCACTTTGAAAACGATGAAGATATTATAAGTTAAATACGTCATCTCCAATTCAGATAACAAAAAATCATTTGCAATTTTTCGCTATCCTTTTTTGAGCGAATCACCAATAAAATGTGTTTCTATCTCTGTGCATAAAATATGCGTCAGAGAGTTTCACAAATTCGTCATTTTCCGAGTGCGCTGACCCAGTTCGATGCAGGTTTTCATTTCACCTAACTTTATATACTACGAAAATAGATTCCTAAATAAAAAAATGAATGTTTTAGTTTTTACCAGTGACTTCGAACACCTGAATGATATAGTTCGATATTATTACATGTCTTGGCGAAAGTACGAAAATAAAGGCTTCCTATTAAAGCAAACGTGTCAGCGGCGAACCTCTGTAGATTCCACCGAGACGTTGTTTTGTGTAAGACTCCAGATAACTACAGTGACGATTACAGTTACCTAGTATACAATATTTTTGCCACTCTAAATCCACTTCAACGTCAACATGCTGTTGCTATATTGTTTCTGTTAATTGATATCCTGTGATATCTTCAGGTTTGCTGACTCTAATTTATTATTGCTAGTCTAGCACTATATAGTGAGTTGTTTTCTCCTATGTAAGATCTTTGAGTTTCCTATAGGTATGCACTAAATTTAGTGAAATCAGTCACTTTATAGCACAGGGCTTAATATGACAGAAATTGCGATAACCATGTACGCACATTAAAATAATAGTCTCTGGTATTGTCATAATAATTTTCAGGCATTGTTTGAGCTTTCTGATAACAATAGGACTCTGTGATGTGTAACATTTCAATCGATAGCGATTGTATTATTTACAAACCTAAAGGGCTAAATCTATAGATATAATAGTAGGTAAAACCTGTTATATACATTTTATTTAACAAGATATTTAATAATTTTAGCCCATTGTTCAGTACACCCATTCGTGAGTTCAAAGAGAAAACCACATTAATAACGTTAGCTAACATAATCTACATTATACCTACTTATACAGGATGATTTTTGGTCGTCAACGTTCCCGAAAACTATGGAATCTCATCATCATCACGATCATTTTTGTCCATGGAAGCATACCTGGGAAGTGTCTGGTTTCCAAAATATTAGGATCCAAATTTGAGTAAATAGACTACGTTTTTCTGCATAAATGCATATTAACGCGTGTAGCAAGATTTTTTCACGAGAAATAATTAATATCTGTTAATAAAAAAACTAGCATAAACACTAGACACTATAAATTTCTCCCGATCAAGTAATTTTAAAAAAATATTGAAAAAATTTACATCGTTTCCCAGCATTTTTTTGGCATAAACTTACTTTATTTGATGTATAGAGTATGTACCCTTCGTTAGGGGTGGCAACGAAAAAACACCCTGTATAGGTATACGAATATACAGTGTCAATGTCAATATACGAATATGTCAGCAGAGAGGTAAGCACGAACCTCTCGATAGTCCGTAACGATATAGTCCAACTGTCAATTCTCATAAGATTTTGCGAGTTGAGTCGCTAGCGTGACGCCGCGTAAAAAAGTTCGTGCTTACCCCACTGATCTCTACCCCACTCCTGTAATACCTGTGCTATTACAGGAGATATACCGGTGTAATGTGATCTAAATAATGCACTCCGAACGTTAGACCTCATGTACATAGGATTTTATATAGGGCCAGGTAAATAGTTGTAAGTATATAGTATATAGTTGTAAGTGTCATTACGAGTATGTTATTTTGTGTGTATCATTAGTACACGATGCCCTACATAGCTGTTTAAATCATGTTATATTAAAGATATTGTATTTCTGCAGAATTTTCACGTTATAAAATAAATTAATTCAATTGTATTTCAGTAAGTTAATTGCTTTAGATGCGTTATATTCTTTTCATAGTCACGGGTAAGATTCGGATGCGGTTACTTTTTTGATATGAGATTCTGATATTCGTATGCACATAGTTTTATTTGTATAAAATATAAAGAAAGACCGCACATAACATACACACACAACTAATTAAAAGTTTAGTATCTCTTCTATTATTTACCAAAAAATAAGATTGTCCTATTTTCAGGCTGAGGAAATATACTGTGCGTACTGACCTGACCCACTGTTAGTGAGTTTGTATAGGTTTTAAAACAAATACTTTTTCGATCGCATTGTGAAGCTCGGATAAACTACCCAAAACTATACGAGTCGTGTACTCGTATTGTTAAAGTCTAGTTACAAAAAAAAGGTGGACATAGAGCGTTGCAAATAGTTGCAATATATTTCATACAAGACCTACGAGTATATCAAAACTGTAGTTTATTTTATTTCATCCAAAAGTAAAAGTCAACTAAGGAACTTGAGAATTATCTCCGGAGATGAGGTAGCAACTTGTAACCCCCGCTACACTAAACTGTTCCCCTTTGACGTGGCAGTGGGATCTCACTCGCGATCTTGCAGCTCTGGCTACCTCCATTTTGTGAACTCAGCCGTGTCTATGTATGAAAAGCAATAAACATACATAAACAATGTAGATATGCGTATGCGACGAAACAAATGAATGAGTGACTGTTTAATCTTGAGCAGTCATAATATGCTCACGCTGACGCAGAATACTCGTATGTGGTGACAGGTTGTAATTGCTTTCATAAATATACCACAATAATGTTACAGGAGACATGAATTTAAGTGAAAATAAATAAATGAAATATTTTGTTTTCACACAATTTGCAACACATTCACCTAGTCCCACACAAATATCCCTAAGGTTACTAAGGTACGGTACATAAATACATAGATAATTATAGAAACATCCATGATTTGGAAACAAATATCGATATTCATCATATCAATGTGTGCATCTACCGGAATTCGAACCCGAGACTCGAGGCACGGCAGGCTGGATCACTACACTACCAACTACACCAATCGATTATCAACATCAAATGTCATCACATCGCATTGCAGTCTACTGGATGTAGACCACCCCCAGGGCACGCCACAAGGCTACTACCATAGAGGGGGTTTTCGCCAATAGTGTGATAAATTATATTGCTGATCGTAACCTCATGTCAAAAAATAGACTTTTAATATTCTAATATTACACAATAGTCGAGTTACAAATCCGATGGGGAATAGCTTCGGGTAGTGAAACCCTCCCTCTCCCGCGCTTCCCTCGGGGTAAATAGATTTCATAATGTAATTGGTCCGGGCCAATATTTACAGCCCCGAAATAAAGGTTTCAACAGTACTTAGATAATAAAATGAAGATGAGCTTCCGGAGTCATGACCTTCAAATAAGTAAAAAAAAACTCTCGGCAGGTAGATGGTGGTAAACCACGAGTTAGATACATGCTTCTGTTATTGGAATGTCCTCTGTATAGATAATATCCTCTCCTCGCTTATAGCTAAGTGACAATTTTAGTTTATTAAAATTCGAACATAATTTCAGTTTATTACAAACTCTAAATTTATTTTACCAGCGATCCACAAGTAATTTATCGTTATGCAGCCGACAGGGCTGTCCACACCGCGCCGGACTCCAGGGCTGCCAATAAACTAGATTAAAGTTCCTTTGTCAGGGAACGTGGCGGAAGTGTTACGGGAACGTTATTTATTCAACCCGGACGGTATTACTAACCGTTTTATTTGTTTACTAGCGATCGGCTTCTGGAGCTGATATAAAGTACAAGAGATGTTCTTACAACGTTTTAAATAGGTACATACAGACGTGTTTTTTTGTGGCCATCTTTAACGAAGGGTACGTATTCTATACATGAAATAAAGTAAGTTAATGCCAAAAAAAATGCTGGGAAATTTTTTTTTTAAATTCCTTGATCGCGCGAAATTTATAGTGTCTAGTGTTTATGTTAGTTTTTTATAGACAGATGTTAATTATTTTTCTTGAAAAAATCCTGCTACGCGCGTCTATGTGCATTTATGCAGAAAAACGCAGTCTATTTACTCAACTTTGGACCCTAATATTTTGGAAACCAGACACTTCCCAGGTATGCTTCCATGGAGAAAAATGATCGTGATGATGAGGAGATTCCGTAGTTTTCGGGAACATTGACGACCAAAAATCACCCTGTATACTTACACAAGGCTTTGTTCCCGAAGTGGGGAAGTCAAAACTACAGGTTTATTAGCCATATAAGCTAGCAGCTTATATTTATGATTGCATGCTAGGTGATTGGATCTGGCTTCTCATTGCTACAGTAGTGTCTTGTGTTCGTGATCATGAGTCAGGAGATCCGAGAGTCAGCGGAGGGTGTAGGGCCCGGTGGTGGGCAACCCCTCAGTGGAAATTTGAACTTCCGAATAGTGACGCCAGATACAATTAAATTTTTAACAGTATACCTATATTTCTTTATTAATAATTTTATAATATACCTATATCTAACTTTGCCAAAAGATAAATAATAAATACTACCTACGTATATAAGTAAAACTACCTACCAATTAAAACACAATTATGTAATTTAGTATGTATCCATATACCATTACTATTTTACACTCGGTTTTAACAGTTTCGGCTCATGCAAATGGCAGGAGAAAAAGTTTATATTTTTGTAGAACTCCACTTCAGAATTCAATTTTAAATTGGATCCATTAATTCATACCCTAAAATGGTACATATAAAGGAAGAAAAATGCCTAATAAATATTGGATTAGCTGTGTGAATGTGGATATTATTATAATGCGTTTACTGGGTGTTTTGAGATAAATTGATGGACTATGTAAATGAGAACAAGGTACGAAGATGATGTGAAAATTGTTCCCTTTTTACTTATGTACAGACTTCACACCGAGATATAGTTAAGTCCAAAAACATGTTGTTTTATTTACGAATACCATTAAAATATTTTTTTACTGATGTGGGGCTTCACTAGAATATATCAGCTGCATCTCCTTGCATACAATATCGAGTCGACTAAGAAACTCACTGTCACTGATAACTGACAACTATAATCATAGCGGGGATGCTAAAGATAGCTAGGGATCTCCTCAATACCTCAATCTAGGGTGAGTTTCATGGAGTAGTTCCTATGCCTGATTTGGCAACTAACATTTATTGTATACAGTGACACAGATGGTGTAGTCATACATATAGTAGCTGGCGCCCTCGCCCAGAAGAGCTGTTTGATGAAACACACTCCACTATAATATTATCTGTGAATGATGTAGCACACTTATAATTGGCACATACATCAGATTTTTAGTTGTAAGTGTAATTATTGTTGCTCTTAATGTATGTTCTGTAAGTGTGTCTAAATAAACAAATCATATACACAATGTATATACTATATATATAGGATATGATGAAACAAATATAAGGAAAAGCTGTGAAAATCAATAAGTCTTGCAACAGCGTATAGGTAAAAATAATATAATAAATAGAATTACTCGGAAACGTTAACAATTTGATTCATTATCAATCTCTAGATTTGCATTTGTGCCCGTAACACGCCCGTAGGCTTTTTTTTAATAGCTAACTAGTTAAAAATAGGTGTCTGGTTTGCAAACTTTTGTCTAATCTTTGGGATAATTGGCGTGATTATAATATTGTGACAATTAATGTATATTCTTGCAGCCGTTAACGTTGCCTATGCACCGTATTATAAACAAGTACAGGCTCGCATTTCGTTCTAATTACCGTTTCTCTGTCATCACAGACTCTATTTTCTACCTATACATATGATGATAGTGACAACACCTCCTCCTTCGTCCTTCCTCCGTGTTCAGTCTCGACACACGACAGTGTCGTCCTGTGTCATTTCGACAAATTGTTCAATTAATTCTCTCACTTGAGCGTAGATAAAAAATCGTGATATGGTTTATAGAGAAGTATAGAAAATGTAAAAAAAAATTATTTGTATTTAAATTAAACCCGAAAATTTCCTATTTCTTACCAAAATACTAAAACGTCAAAAAGTTGTCAGATCTCACGCCAATCTTCTAACTCTATAAGGCAAACTACATAACAGACGAAATAATGTGGCTAGACTATGTTTACGAGTAAAAAACTTATTATAAAATTATTAATAAAGAAATGGAAAAAATTCCTCACCCGGGTGGGAATCGAACCCACGACCTCTGCATTCCGTGCCAGTGCTCTTACCACTGAGCCACCGGATCAATTACTCGGATGACGAATTTTACCATCTCTTTTTATTAAAATTACATTATTGGAAACGTTATTTTTCATCCCGATAGCTATACATAAGCCAAATCTAGGCAAACAAAGCAAAAAACTTATGATAAGTGTGAGGCGACATGAATAAATCCCGTGTGATGAGGTATCTCCTCTACTGCTACTGTATTCTACCGACCCATACAATGTATTATTCCTTTGACATCGACTACAAACTTAACAAATATCAATAAAGTTTCCGCCGCCACTATAAGTCTGGGATTGTCCGGTTCTGACATTGGATCGGTCCCAATAACTTGCTCTAAAGTTGGCTTGGTTTGTTTTCTGATTTCAGTAACTGTGTATACGATACTACTTACTATGTATATGTCTATACGAGTGTCATGCCCGCGACTTCGTCTGCATAAACAATTAGAATCATTACAGATATACATACAGCTGTGTTCCCATTGCAGGATCGAAAATGAGATCCCACTGTCACGTTAAGTATAGCATTACATTACACATTAGACAATGTAACATTATTTTACACTAGTGGACGCCCGCGACTTCGTCCGAGTAGACTGCAGAAAAAACAAAACGTCGAAATTATCCGGGATAAAAATATTTTCCCGGGATAAAAAGTAGCCTTATATGTTAATCCAGGGTGTCCAGGGTCTCCATACTAATCAAAATCGCTCCAACCGTTTTTTCGTGAAACAGTAATAAACATTCATCCACCCATTCATCCATACCTACAAATTTTCACGTTTATAATATTAGTAAATAAATAAAATAAATTAGTAGGATAGTTCGCAGTCATAACATTCCTCCATAGTCTTCATCACGTGATATAATTAACGCTTGAAAATGAAGGCTTCCTATTGAAGCAACATTTTCGAAGACGAATCTCAATCGATTCGATCGAGAAATAATGCTACTTTGTCGAAGCCCTCAGATGTTAATAACAACAATTTAATTTTAAACATATCCGTAATGGATGTGCAGTATTAAAAACCAGCTGTCGTCTCTCCATAAACCTGTACATGTCGTAGGACCCTAAGATATGCCTCAAAGTCATAAAAGAGAAAAATCCATTAAACTGTACTGTGCACTACTTTGAAACAATATTAATTTCCTTAACACTGTTACCGCCGGCCATTCGCCGGATGTAATGAAGTCGGCGACAACGCAATAAGGAGCTCGTTCAACCTCCTTCGGGAACCTCCTCGACACGACCCGGTCAAGATTAAAAATGAGGAAAAGTGCCGCGTGAACTGTTTACTAAATATTTATTGTTTGTTATGAACGGAGAATTACGTAACATGCAAAAGCAAAGCCAAAGCAATGCGATTGCGGAAATTGTGAGTGCACGGAGCAAGTAGGAGTCGTAGGTGGACGCCACACATACGTCACACACACACATAATTTTCTCCGATCGCATTGCTTTTGCAAGTTACGTAATCTGCCTTTGGAAGATTTTTTTGCAGACTTCGAAAGTTACGTTCAACGGTAATAATAATTCACGATATACGACATTGCAACGTACTCGTCTTGCTCATGCTTTACGTCTGTTTCGGTATTGTATCTATTTCATTATTTGATATCTTTAAAATACCAACGAGAGGACAACACATCAAGTGATATCAATTTTAGAAATTAACTCGTAAAATACAAGCTTGCGAGGTGCTTCCACTTTATTGGATGAAAGAACCTAAAGAATCTTGTGAGATAATTTTTAGGTAAAATTCACAACTATACAGGGTGTTTGTGACAGCCCGACAAATATTGATACCATGACTTCAGACCACGATTCTGAGAATGGAGAGTCACAAGTTATCCAAAAAACAACAATGTGTCACACAATAACCAATGAGCACAAATAATTAGTCACAGGATCGCCCGATACTTATAGTCTTAATACTTATAGTCTTAACTTGATTTTATTATTATGTGTACAACTACATAATGTTGCAAATAAAGAAATTTTGATTTGATTTGATTCGATACAATTGGCGTGGAAAGCAAAGATTCCTGATAATCAAATCAAAAATGCATTTCCTGTGAGTAATAACACTGTCGTATAACTCAACACAATGGTGCTTGTTTAGCATTTCAGTATTTGCCTGGCTGTCACCAACACCCTGTATAAATCGCGTAATACAATTTATTGTACTCTCAATATAATGAAGAAATGTACTACTATTGAAAACACAGTTATTCGAGCCAACTCGGTTTTGCCCAATAAATTTCTGCAAAATGCTCCGAGGAGCCATAAATATCATATTTCCAGGGAAATATACAAACGGAATAATGTAAGTACATAATATACAATTACTCGGTATAATTAATAGTTGGCGCGTGTTGTGTAAGTTGAGATGAAGTGATCGATGCCGGTGATCTATCACCGCGTGTCACTCAGAAAACTTACTAGTTCTGTACTCTTTCGTTGTTGACCGTAAACTTTGTGGAAACTTTTTGAGGTTATTATAACTACAAGTACTAGTTACTCATGTGTTGCTTTGGTATTCGTTTTTGTATTCTTTTCAAACATACATACATACAAACTTATACACACGGCTGCGTTGGAATAGTTCTTTCTCAATGAATTTGAATATATTGACAAAAGAGATCCCAGCCCATCGCATCGTACGATATCGTATCGTCTCTATACAAAATTCAACATGGCGGCTATATTTATCGTATTTCCATAGGCTAAATGTCAATAAATCGGTTTATCATATCATGTTTCGCAGGTCATGCTAGGCTAGCAGATCATATGTTAAATTCTCTGCAATGGAAAATTCTTAGAAAAATTCAGTGATGTCAAAAATAAACATGTAATTTTGAGTTTAAAATTTTCTGGATAGGTTCTCTATAATGGACTACTTTCGTAGTATTTGGCTTATCATACCATTTCTGTTACATCCTGTATATAATCATAGGTTGTGGTATCCAAAGGACACGTTAGGGTTACGTAATCACGAGTACGTTTAACCCTGATTTACGACGGAACCCTTTTATTTAAATTTTAACCATCTAGAGGTATTTTAAGGTTTTCCGGTATCTACTAAGATTACATCTTTATAAGTCTACTTTTACAGTCTTATATCTCCAAAAAGAAATTTATCCTGTCTTATCTCTGACCTTATGAAAAGTAACTGTGAATACCGATGGTTACCTTTTGTGATAGAATGGATTAACGGATTTGGATGTTTGGCAAAGTTATTTCGAGTTCGTATGAAGGACAAAAGTCGGAAATTTTCTTTAGAGCTGATTTTTACAAACATCAGATAGCCTATCTGTTTTTTACTCGGATGGACTTGTGAATCTTTGGAATTTGGCTACTGGTATAAAAATAGGGGATATTTGTAAAATAAAGTATATATATGGGTTTAGTTAAAACCAAACACCTTAAAGTAAAACACTCTAAAATGAAGGTTTAATGTTGTATTTTTTGACAAACTCAAGAAGTTCCAATCCCCGGGTACATCCTGTACTCGAGCCAAATTAGAATACTTCGGAAAAGTTCGCACACCCTCGGCTTCTCAACAATACACAATCAAAAACTATTTACAAAACGCTTTCTATACAACAGAGCTCTTCTTCGAAATTATTTAATGTATCGAAGATTCAGTGTAAATACCTTAGTTCTTATTGTTTATTATATACATATTAAAAAACTAGTGGACGCCCGCGACTCTGTCCGCGTGGACTACAAAATGTCGAAATTATCAAGGATAAAAACATTTTCCCGGGATAAAAAGTAGCCTATATGTTAAGTGGGACCTGTCACAATATATTCCTGAAAACTGCATCGAAATCGGTTCAGCCGTTTCTGAGATTAGCGTGCACCAACGCACAGACAAACAGGCAAACCGACAAACAGACAAAAATTCCAAAAATCATTTGGGTACTATTGCGTTGATAAAGGTATTCTATAATATTTTTTCTCATATATCTTCTATGTACAGACAGCGATCCGTTACATTTTTATTATATGTATAGATATACTCGTACCTACTTAACAATTTCAGTGTATAGGAGAACTGTACAATGGCTTTTAATAGTACTATTTTAAGTTGTATAATATAGATAGATAGATAGAAAATTCTTTATTGCACTATAAAGTTATACAAAAATATACTACTTATACCTTACTACTACGTCCAGCAGTGGACTGCAATAGTTTGACGACCACGATGACGACGACCTTACTACTAGGTCGGTTCACTGAGTTTAGAGTGTTCAAATATATTCGAAATCTCATTGTTTCTTTGTGTCCATATAGATGCTAAAAATGATGTTTTTATAAAACCTATACATATAGTAAAATAAAAAAACCTTTTTAAAAACAAGCTTTTATTTAAATGCGCTAAAAAGAAAAAATAAACTTTTACACTAAAACTTTTACTGTTAATTTATAACGTCATTTCAAATTTAACACATTTGACACAATTCATATGTTATAAAAGCTTGTCGCGACATTTAAGTACTCGTATTTACGTTCTTACTTTTAAATGTTTATTAGGCAGCATCTTTGTGTTGATGTTTCAGATTTTCCCATATTGTTCCCACGCATATCGAAGAAATATCCGTCGACCCTTCCAGAGCTTCGTGTAGAAGAGTAAGAGAGTAATATACAACAGGGTTCGCCCCGGTGCCCCGAGGTGGTATGTTCACGACATCATGTCATCATGCCACTCAGTCCTCGGCACGGCCTCACCTTGACTTATTAAAAATTTAAAACTAAGAAAGTAAATACGAGTACTTAAATGTCGCGACAAGCTTTTATAACATATAAATTGTGTCAAATGTGTTAAATTTGAAATGACGTTATAAATTAACAGTAAAAGTTTTAGTGTAAAAGTTTATTTTTTCTTTTTAGCGCATTTAAATAAAAGCTTGTTTTTAAAAAGGTTTTTTTACCTAAATTTTATTTTATACTAAAAATATCTGTTTCAAAATAGATTTTCAAGTTTTAGAAGTCCGCCATATTGGATTAAGAGTGACGTCACATTTTTTTCGAGTTACTCTCAGCTAGCCCTTTAATTTGATACCCATATTGTAGGAATGCATTAAAAATAATTGGTCCGCCATTGTGGGTATGCCGCCATGTTGGATTTAGAATGACGTCACACTGTTAATCATGCATTGTCATCCGAACTGAACGTGCTCACCAAATTTCAGCCCAATCGGTTGAGGGCAAGTGCCTTAAAATTGAGTTGTAAGATTTCACCCGAACAAACATACATTGCAAGTTAAATAAAAGCTTGTAAAAATAGTTACATACATTCTAATATGCTAACACTTATGTGCAGCTTGAAAAAGAATTTTCAGATATTAACGATCTCTGAAAGTAATAAAGTACAACCGACCTCGATTCGAGTCTGGTCCCGACGTGACTATTTCCGGGGCCAACACTTCTCTAATTCATGAATACGTTTGATTTCCCCTCCGTTTGGAATCTTTCGGGGTATTTTTAATTATATGGGATGTCAAAAATGTTTTAACATTTCAAACTCTATGAAATATTTATTTTTAAGAATCTCTTTTTACTGTCTAGAATATAAACACGTAATTTCGAGTCTTTTTTGTTTACATTTTCTCTATAGTGAGCTATCTTCATATGATTTCGCCTAGTACACCCTTTTTACAACCCACATAATACTCAAAATCAAGGCAATAGTAAATAATCCTGGATAAGGCTTTCCTGGACTCCTTAAGTGTTACTTCAGCGATAATCTCTCGGTATGTCAGTTTAAATCTGAAACGTCCTCACTTAGGCCTGTACCCCACCCCCTTAGGGTGGGGGTAGTCTAGCAGGGGTGGGGGGAACGTCTAGGGGGCTTCAATATTGGAGCAAGTTCTGATCGCTTACTGATTTATTTTCAGTGGTTAAAATTGAATTGATCTGGATATCGAATACAATAGATCTTGTGTTTGCATAAGTAAGATGGGTAAAGTATCTTCTTGATTGTTCAACAGATTTAATATTATAGCCTTGAAGTAATTTATTTGTTCAGGTTAAAACAGGTTCAATATTAACTAATACAAATTTACCAGCAAAAAACTTAAAGCTAAAACGAACATATTTACAGGTAAAAGATAGCCTGCCTCCACCCCTGGCAACTTGACCATAAGGCCGCCCGCATTACCCTGCTGGATAGCGAACGAGGCTGATTTTTTGGCCAGCCCTTCGGTCTTAGGATCCCTCGTCAAATTTCTTCGAATTGCCCTTAAAAAGGTTTTAGCTTAGTCTGGTTGGGAACATATGACTATAACTAAGTCAATGGACTCGAATTGACTGTCCCAAAATGCACATTGCATTGCAACAGCTGCTTTATAATATCACCCAGAAATGTTGCAAAGTTTACGTTGTAAGAAGTTATGTTCCGTAACAAATAGAAACATACTTCGTTCTTAAGCAAGCGCCACCTGTTGCGTGCCCCTGCCCGCACTTCCTCTATCTCTATGATAAGTAAGCTACTTGCGGCTAAGTTATGCTGTACTATTTTTAGTTTTGCAGAAATAATTCGTGAAAGACCAGTCGCTAGATTTGTAGTGTTTGTAGCCGAAAAGCGTCTGCGGCATCGCTTCCTACGTGGGATATAATAAGCTTGTTTGTTGGTGAAAAGTGGGGTTAAAGAGGGCATTTAATTGTTTAATTTGCTGTTTTCTACCCAACACTGTATAATCTGTATGTCAAAAAAGGCAAGAGCATGATAAAAATAACATAGAAATATTTTAAAGATTTATTAATGGGCATGAGCTAGCATCTAAATCTTATCTAAATGGAATCAGTGTGCTAGGACTAGGTTCATCGTTTCGCATTGACGTTCGTTATCCTAACACTTTCACCAATGGCGGTTATACGTCATCACGTGGTCTGACGAATATGAAGACGAAGACTTCGTTTTCGAGCACAGATTTCGATGACTAACCTCTATCGATACGATCGAGATGTAAAGTTACTTTGTCTAAGCTTTAGTTCCAAGGCGATCGATCGAAGTATTCAATATCGCTTTCAGAATAAATTGCTGAAAGTTAGTTACCAGCGTTCGTATAACGTTTATCGGTATTACAAAACCACGACTAAAGTTTGGCACTGGTTAAAAATTACATTTGATAGCAAAATATATAAAATAATATCTGTCAAAATTAGACTACGTTTATTTCATTGTTCTGTCGAAACTTCTTTTATAATTCACGTTATGTCCGTCGGCATAACATCTTGCTATATGATGATGATCTCCGACCGGAATTCGGCCAAGGCGATCAATCTCTACGGAGAAGAACGCAGGAGATATTATAGTGCACAAGTGTGTGCGCAAATACAGATGCACTCTCTATTCCGTTACTCTCATAGTCCGATGGGATCTTACTATGCAGGGTGTAACAAAGAAGGGTGTGTTAAGCGAAAAGCTATGCAAATAGTCCACTATAGAGAACCTCTCTACAAAATTTGAGACTCGAAATCACATGTTTATTTTTCAAGATTGTATGAAAATTCCTGAGACATTTAAAAATTCTCCATAATATATTGAAATATGCATAATAATGCAGAAACCAGTGCTATACAAATGGTAGATTTTATTGTTTCTCTTTTATAGTTTGATATACCATTAAAGTAGCTTCACTTTAAATATCCCTATATCATACGTTAGATTTCCTGACGGCATGAGTTATTGAATTAGCATATAGGGCTGGGGCTTTCCACCATAGATGTGTTCCGCTACGTTCCTATGGACGCGTTTGATATCCACTAACAGTGTTGCCCGATCGTACATTGCGAAATTATCTCATATTTGTTGCAAAATTATCGTGTTTTTATAGCATGATAGAATATATGGATAAGGTATGCAATCCTACCTCCCCCTCGCGCAAAATTATCGTGGATCTGCGATAATTATCGTGCGTCTGGCAACGCTGTCCACCAATCAAATTCCTTGAAGTCATGGACTAATTAGATGAAAACCATTAGTTGATATAGCTGGAGCAACGCAACATAGCACACGTCTGGTGGAAAGGGTATGCATCTGACCCCGTTAGCATAGACGTGGCTGCATGATCTTCTTTGTAATCTACAGTTTTAGCTACCCCACAGCCGTTTATATTATATATGTAATACATTATTATGGAATATTAACATAGAATTAAAACTTACCTTTTGCCTTTCTTTTTCTTTATAATTTACACACTTAGATATATTATTTTTATTCATAAACTTAAAAAATAGAAAACGTAGAAAATAGCATAAATCTAAAGCTTCTTAATACGTACTTTTAGTTACAAATGATCCATCTCATCAATTTGAAGTTTGTAACAAATCTGCTCGTCCATTGAAATTTCGTTATAGACTCATCAAAACTACATCAGGCAAGCTGTTGATTATGGATTATATCATGTCGGGTCATGCCAGATGCTGCCCATTAATAACAGATCTCCAATTCAACAATTATATTATATTATATTATGGTAAAATTCATCATCCGAGTAATTAACCCGGTGGCTTAGTGGTTACAGCGGCTGGCATGGTTTGCAGTGGTCGTGGGTTCGATTCCCACTCGGGTGAAGAATTTTTTCATTTTCTTTATTAATAATAAAGAAAATATAATATAATTATATTATCTATAGCCATCGATTGAACGTGAATTATTCTATACACATTATGAAATATATTAGAGCGCTCTATTTAGTACGCCTTACATCTTCTGCGAGCCTGGTACTTTAGTTAGTAGATATTATTTACACATATAATAAAAACGTAACGGATCGCTGTTTGTACAGAGAAGATACTCTTATATGAGACAAAAAAAAAATTTACGACACCTTTATCAACGCAATAGTACCCAAAAGAATGATTTTTGTCTGTTTGTCGGTTTGTTTATTTATCTGTGCGTTTGTGCACGCTAATCTCAGAAACGGCTAAACCGATTTCGATGCAGTTTTCAAGAATATATTGTGACGGGTCCCACTTAACGTATAGGCTACTTTTTATCCCGGGAAAATGTTTTTATCCCGGAAAATGTTTTTATCCCGGATAATTTGGACATTTTGTTTTTTCTGTAATCATGCGGACAGAGTCGCGGGCGTCCACTAGTTATGAGTATATTATATTATGACTGGGTTACCTACTGGTCTCTAGTTTGTGACTGAAAAGCGGCGGTATACTCAACCATTAACACGCAGGACAGGAGAAAAGCAGGTGTGCGATTTGCCAAACCTTTTTATGGATAATTAATGTATCATGTAATATGGAGGTACATATGCAGCGAAATGCATTAAAACGAATAGTTGCTATGCGGGAAAGACAACTTAAATCTCACTTTTCATTTTATGTGATATCTACGAGGACCTGTCAACAACAAAGTTTAATTAGTCCAATAAGAGGTCTTCAACTAACTTAACAACCGTTCTTTGAAGTTGACAATGAAGTTTTAAACAAGGAAAATTAAAAAGAAGCTAAACACTTTATCTCGTTTAGTAAAAAACAACGCCAATAGATGTCTCGCTCGCGCTTGACGCGGTATACCTATCTCAGTACCTGCACATGCCTAAATACGAAATTCAATTTGGTTCATCTCTTGTGTATAAGCTTGAGATAGTTTTGTATCTTTACATATAGGTTTTTTAAATCTAATATTTTACTTTATTAAAATTATCATCACGTACGTTTTCTACACAATGGTGGATATTTCAGAAACAGACTATTTTTCACGGACTTATAAATAATACATTGTTGTCGAGACAATGTATTTTTTCACGAAGGCAAAAAATAAAAGCTAACCATTCAGTAACGAAACATATCTACGCAAGTATAAAATCACAACAAACCAAAACTAAATAATATATAGATAAACATATTCGAAGACTATGGATGATGGTGAAATCGTAATCATTAAAAAAAAAACATTTTTACTGGTAAGACTTCCCGAACCGCGAGCAAATAAAAGACGAAAGAAGAATAAAATGCCCCAAACTTATCCTAACTTGTGGTTCAAATTCGAACTAAAGTTTCACCTATTTTATCAACGCATAATAAATAGACAACAGCGTCCTCATCACATTCTGAATAACGTTTGCATTAAGCCGCCTCATTAAATGGTAATCTCGGAAACTTTCGCGAAATTACTTTAATTTAATTAACGTTAGTACGTAAAAGTCTCGGTAAGTAATTTACATGCAAATACATGCGTACAGACAGACGGACAGGGCGCGGGCCGCCATTACTGTAATACCTATGGTTACCTTTGTTCGGCTACTAGTGGCGCAGGTAGCTAGTGGTAGGTTTAATTGTTTACATCACTACATCAATATGAATGTACTTAATACATACATTGCATCCATAGTAATAACACATAAATACGAGTACGAGAAATTGTTAACAAAATCTGTTAAATACTACAGGCTTAATATAAAAACACTTTTTAAATACATCAGTATTTGAGGTCTAGTACCTACATAATAATAAAACCTCTAAAATAGAAACCGTCAATAAATCCAGTATAAGTATACAGTCTATATAAAAATTTGGGGGAGGCCTATGTGCATGGGGGAGGCCTATGTCCAGCAGTGGACTTCCCAGGGCTGAAATGATTAAAATTGATGGACCTTTCTGATTATAAGTATTTACATAATAATTTACTCCCACACGCTTTTATTTCAATAATCCTAATATCATCCAATCATAAATAATAACATTTGTTCTACGAGTTTTATCATAACTCAATACATTAATTAAAAATGATTTTCCAAGCTTTTATTGTACTGTCATGACATTCGTAAGTCTTTGTTCTATTCGTATATATACGAAAAGGTTAACACCCGCGATCGCGTTCGCCTCAGTATTATGTACAGACTTAACAACATTCAGAGGTAATATTAAATTGATATTTATTTTTGTATGAAAGTAAAATGTGACAAATTATCAAAACTCGTAGAACAAATGTTGTTGTTTATGATGGTAGCTACCTAGTCTTGCGAGGTTATTGATGTTTTAAAATTAACCCTTTTAAAATTTACACGTAGCACAAGACCAGTATTTTCATATCTGTGATAATACCTATAAAGACACAAAAGTTGAATATTACATTACATACCTTATACACACACATTAAAATACAAAAAAAACACATAAGAATCTAAAAAAGTACATGATCACGCAACGGGGATATCGTATCGTACAAAATTCAACATGGCGGCTATATTTATCGTATGTTCACAGGCTAAATGTCGATATGTCGGTTTATCATATCGTGTTTCGCAGGTCATGCTACTTGTGCTGACTGACTAAATATTTTGACTCAGTGTCACTCTCAAAACTAAGAGGAATCTAATATACCTCACAAGCTAAAATGCGACAAGCAGTTTAGAATCTACTAGAGTGTGCCAAAGAAATATACACACAGAAAGACACTCGAAAAACATAACCCTCCTGATAGCACAGTCAGGTAAAAAAATTTATATACAGTTAAACTGATAATGTAGTCATATATATAGCAACTAGCGCCATCGTTTAATTAAAACGCACTCTAACTAAAAGAGGCGAAGAACCACAATTCGGTATGATAGCCCGTGAAATATATGACGACGTTATCTCTGTATTACCACACGACTCGACACAAATTGAGGATTTGTCAGCTTTCATCCCTCTCTTGTGATGTCCCTCTCGCTCGCACCGACCCTACAAGAACATACCGCAAATGAGACTGTAACGGATATAAAGGAAGGATGATGGAGAGGTGGCCTTATAAAGTTTACTCATTTGGAAAAACTTCAACCTGACTCCAAAAAGAAGTACTCGTATAGTCTATGTAATTTGGACTACCTATATGACTCGTCAATTTATTTGTACTTCTTTTGTCAAAAAAGTTCAAGTAAATCTCCTTCCGTGCATGTCGTACGAGTTGACTAAGTAACTTAGGCATGCAGTCAGTCGATAAGCTGGTCATAGCTTATCATTGATCATTTACATCTTTAACTTATATGCTTCTCGTGGCTGTAGAACTTCGTTTATGATACTGCTGGTTATCCTATTTTGAGAGCACACCGTATACGTATCTATAGGTATATACATATAATAAAAATGTAAAGGATCGCTGTCTGTACATGGAACATATGTGAGACAAAATATTATAGAATACCTTTATCAATGTAATAGTACCCAAAACGATGATTTTAGGAATTTTTGTCTGTTTGTAGGTTTGTCGGTTTTTCTGTTTGTCTGTGCGTTTGTGCATGCTAATCTCAAAAACGGCTGAATCGATTTCAATGCAGTTTTCAGGAATATATTGTCACATATTCCACTTAACATATAGGCTACTTTTTTCCCCGGGAATTTTTTTTATCCCGGATAATTTCGACATTTTGTCTTTTCTGTAGTCCACGCTAACGGAGTCGCAGGCGTCCACTAGTTATTAATATTTTGTAGATTTGTATTGTTTATCTCATCTCCTCTCTGCTCTACCTCCATGTTACCGACCATGTCCCCGCTAATAAAGGTCTGTATTGAAGACGTGTGGAGACGAACAAATGATATCTTATATTATTGTGGCTCCGATTCCTGAACGTGGAGATAAACAAAGCTGTATCCTTCGAAGCTGAAGTCATCAGATCCTTAAATAGATAATGAAACCATAATATTGTTTGGTATTGGTACTATAATATTGTTTTATTTAACAATATAACGTACAAAATAAAGGCTTGTGTCGCGAAAATGCTTTGAATATGAATCGCATAAAGCAGGTTTATAAAAATTTCCATTTTGCGCCCTCTGATCTCCGAAACAATTGAGACTAAATTCTTGAAATAAAAAAAACAAGTTACTTGTTAGAGAAAACTTATAAGAATTCTTGGAATTGTAGGTAACCCTTTACGCGACTCCAACTACCTAACTAGCAAGTACCCAAATTAATTCAATCTCAAGGAATACTCAAGTCAATTTTAGTTTTTGCTTCTACTTTAACATCAAGCACTGGTTAAAAACTCTTATTCAACTTATTATGAAAACATTGTTTGGTAAAACAATACTTTACGAGTAGAACAAAGTGGCTAACGATTAAAGTTCAAACCAAAATGAGACCTCAACCGTAGCATTCGTAGCAGCACTACGAACGGCTACGAGTCTACGAGTCATCCTTTCGTAGCGGGTCTACTACGAAATGCAGATTATATTTCTGAAACAAATATTACATTAAATAAATTGCATAGAGAAATTCCTGTGATTCGACGGATAGCAAATTTTATTGCGAATCACCTGTTAATTAATATACAAGCGATACTATTGATACGTAATATATAGAGAGTAAAGAATATAATTTATTACTGAAGCTATGGATACCGCAATTTTCGTGCAAAAGCTATACAAATAGAGTACTACATTTACGAGTACCTACTTAGTTAGGCAATCTTGAGAGATTTTTTATATTTAACCATTAAATCTGGCATTCCTTTTGGATTACAATATTATTTCCATAACATGTTCTCTAAAATCTCTCACTTATTTAGAACACTTCAGTACCTAAGTGCTTGGTAACCGAGACTGACAGGAAAAGACATCCATCTAACGACTCTTTTACGTTCAGTAAATTCGATTTACGAGTAGATGTGAGTGCTCGGATGAAACTAGATTTGTCTTATGTCTGTAGTCTTTACTTCTGATTGATCTGATATACCTACTAAGTATTTAAGTACTGTACATCAAATTCTTCAAACAAAAAAATCGCGCGCTCAATATATAACGTACTCGTGTTTACCTTTAACGGAATGTTTTATAATATGGATTAGTTTAGTTCTGTCCATTTGACAGCATTTCATACATTTTTATCGTCTTACTTTTGCTTTATATCGTCACTGCTTTATATTATCAAAATATATCGCGATACGAAATGTGGAAAACACAACTTTTTTAGTTGTGATTTATTTTTATTAAATACGTTTAACAATATCGCGATTTCCCTTCTGGGCTGAAACAAAATCTTGGCTTTTTTGCCTATACTCATTCATTTCAAAATGTTGATTAAAATTAATTGGTATTAATTGTCTTGTGTTTCCTGTGTATGTACCAATCAAATAATATTCTATTTAAAACAAAACGAAATAAAACTTCACCATATATAGCGAGTATTTATAACATTAATTAATTAAAATAAATTCATTCATCTATAAATTCACATCCAGCAATACTTGTTAACTGGAAGAGAATGCTATGTAGCATTAAGTTCCCATATAATCATGCAATACTGAGATGACCTGGTAATATGGTTTATAGTACGTATGTACGACTAGTAACCAAAAATATATATTAATACGTACTTACCAGTACAGATCACTCAATGTAACTACTTTAATGAGTCGCCACAGTTTTAATGAGACTCGGAACGAAGCCTGCTTTGTCTCCTAATGAGGACGGAGGGTGTCGTCGAGGCGCGGTTAGTTTTGCCCTCTTTAGGAGATTATTATAACGGTGAAAGAGGTTTAAGGAGGGAGTTTGTCGTGTGTGTGTGTGTCTTTTTACGTTTAATCTTAAATTTTAAATATAAACTCTTACCGGCGGTTGCCTTAGGAGATTAGTCTTCGATTTTCAAGTAAGCCAGATTTATAACAAGGGATATCTGTCGTTAAAAGCTTAACTTGAAACTTTAGTCATACTGTTATAGATTACTAGCTGTTGCCCGCGGCTCCGCTCGTGTGGACGTCGCTTATTGCGTGGGAGGGGTATGAAAAATAGATAGTAGCCGATTCTCAGACCTATTGAATACGCATATAAAATTTCATAATAATCGGTCAAGCTGTTTCGGAGGAATATGGTAACTAACACTGACACGAGAATTTTATATATTAGAAGATTATAGAACAACGAACTCAGGGTATTTCTTGGCGATGTCAGAAACTTGTCACTGACCTTTGCATTATATCTCACATTATAGTAATGCTATGCTAAACGTGTCTATAGGATCTCCTTATCGTTACTAAAGATATACATAATATGCATATTGTTATAGTTTTAGTAGCGGCATATCTACTAGTTCTTTTATAATTAGATAAATCCCCGTCTGCGTGTGCTACAGAGAAACAAAATGTCAAAATCATCCGGGATAAAAACATTTTCCCGGGATATAAAGTAGCCCATATATGTTAAGTGGGACCTGTCACAATATATTCCTGAAAACTGCATCGAAATCAGTTCAGCCGTTTCTGAGATTAGCGTACACAAACGCACATACAGACAAACCGCCAAAAATTTCAAAAATCATTAGTTTGGGTGCTACTGCGTTGATAAAGATCTCCTATAATATTTTTTCTCATATATCTTCCATGTACAGACAGCGATCCGTTACATTTTTATTATATGTATAGAAGATAGATGTATTCTCTAAATCCAGAGTAGGTACAACAAAATTCTATTACATACATTTTTAAAAGATGCGAATCATGTCCCACGGTATCTCCATCCATCACTTGACTTGCCGCGTGTTTGTTTGTCCCCCCCCCCAGCAACACTGTAACCCCCCTTCACCCGGCTGTAAGCGGCGCATGAACTGAATTATAATTCCTGAACAGTGCCAGAACAATTATACTGCTGCGGTAGAATTAAACTAATTTGGTTAATCTAATCTCCTTCGTGTAAACAAATCGCTGCATCTTTGTGTCACGTCCTATTTCTATTTCCTAGAGTTATCTCTGAGGAAATTGCGACAGATGTGGTGGAGAGACAAGTGTATATAGGTAGTATATCACTACTGAATAAAAAGTTTATACAGGGATTTACCGAAGTGAATATATGTGAAATAAGTCCACTATGGGGTAGTTATACACAAAATTTGGGACTCGATATAACTTATTAATTTTTCAAGATTGTATGAACATTCCAGAGTTATTTAGGTATTGAAAAATTCTACTATCTGAAAAAATAAACATGTGATTTTGAGTAACAAATTTTGTGGATTACTTAGATAGTAGGCGATAGGTATTTGTAGTATTTTGCTTAACACATCCCTTTTATTACACCCTATATGTTCTTTGTTTTTTTTTTATGACAATGTGGAGAGAGAGAGCTGAAGTTTGTAAATCCAATATAGATTTTTTTTTTAAATTATTATGATATAACTCTACATTTTGTATGAAAGGTGTTTTATTAATATGTTATGAAAATACATAACATTTACATTTTCATGTTGGTAAAAGCACAAAGTCGCATAAACCTTAAAATAGATTTTTATAACATTTTATTTGACTAGCAGAGCAGCTGCTCTGATCGCAACACACACATTTTGTGGTGACAAAATTATACACGCATATTTGACTATCTCTAGAACGACATGCAAAATGAGATAAATAAAGATATAATTACTAGAATTAATTTTCATTGATTATTGCATAACAAATGTAACATAGTATAGGTACTTATGACCAAACTAGTAGATAGATATTACCTTTCCGTTTACTTTGAGGGTATTTTCTTCACTTGCTATTTGATTCCGCAAGATGCGGAATTAGAAATCGAAATGGAAATTCCAGGGATTTGAAGAAAATAAATTGGGCTTTCAGAAATCCCTCACGTTCGTTAGATCTGCGTTGATTCGATATACTTTGCGGACTTTGTGATAAGTGCCCAGATTGGGTTGAGCTCAACTGAACGCGAATAGAGAATGGAAACTGTCTACTCATTTTGTATTCATCATTTGCACGTCATTTTCCTATTTGGTTGTTTCAGGTTTTGGTGTTTGCTTGGTTATTCTTATATTTTCAATTGATATCCATGATACGATATAAAGTGACGCAGATATATCGAATTGTGGAAAGGTAAAGGACACGAGTAAAATTGATCGCATTCCTTCATATTTTTTCCTGGAATTTGCATAATAAGACGTAATAAGAAAATTTTATTATGTAAAATCATGATATACAGGGTGTAACAAAAAGGGTATGTTAAGCGAAAAGCTATGTAAATAGCCCACTATCCTAACCTAACCTAACCTATCCACAAAATTTGAGATCCGAAATCACATGTTTATTTTTCCCGATTGTATGGAGAATTTTTAAATATCTCAGGAATTTTCATACAATCTTGAAAATTAAAAATGTGATTTCGAGTCTTAAATTTTGGGAATAGGTTCTCTATAGTGGGCTATTTATACAGATTTTCGCTTAACATACCCTTTCTGTTACACCCTGTATAATGCTTGCTAAGTAATGGTCGTAAATTTTTATCAAAATGTGCTCAGAACAGACATTATACACTTATTAAACATTATAGGTTGGTGTCACGGTTGACCATAGGGTCACGGCCGATACGAGTACAAGTGCATTCCCACTAGCGTTCTCCTACTGTAGTAAAATAGTTATGCTGTGACTCGCTTGAGCTAGCCGCGGCCACACGGAGTCTCTACCCGCTCGAGACCGCACGTCTCTCGCGACTGACACGCGACGTGACTACTCACGCGACGTGACTACTCACACGACGTGACAAGTTGTCGATGAACTTGCAAGTGCTTTTCAACCGACTTCAAAAAAAGGAGGTTCTCAATTCGACCCGTATGTTTTTCTATGTTTGTTACGCGATAACTCCGCCAATTATGAACCGATTTGAACAAATCTTTTTTCGGCGTATAGGTAATACCTCAAGGGTGGTCCCATTTAAATTTAATAATAAAAAAACAACCCCCAAGGGTGGAAAATTGGGGATGAACTTTTTTTAATTTTTAGTTTTTTTTGTGTTCACGCATTTGAAGTCGGTTTTATTTTTTTAATAAAGTTAATTATCGTTGTGCCGGTTAGGAGTATTAGTGTTGCATGTAAGTTATGATGAGCTGATAGTTGGATAAGGTCGTTTGTGATTATGAGTACCCATGTTTTCTTTATAAGTAGTTTTATAAATAAAAAAAACTTTTTCCTTAAAATAAATTACCTACTTGTTAATATCTACTGATAATAATTTATATCGTATATTTTAAGACTAACAGCTGGTTTCGCAAATCATAATTATGTTAACCGTCAGTTTAACTGTCGTTTCGCTATGGATATCCATATTTAACTTTATTATCATGAATTAGCCTTAGAAATATCCGCCGTTACTAATTTTTTGTCATTTAAAATAACACTATAATATCAGTATCAAAATAGTTCAGCATATATAATTAACCTAATTCAAAGGCATTTCCTTCTCACAATACTCTAACATGAAGTTTCGTATACTGACAAAGCTGAAGGGCGCATGAGAAGGAGTTTGTTTGTTTGTTTGCTCTCGGCTGGTCGGCAAATATTGGAGCTCCCTTATCTCGCGGCAAAACTGAAGAAATAAAAACTAAATATTTGTACCGGTAATTCAAATATTTACATTAACAGACATACGAGTATACATATTTTGCGAATTTCTTGAAGAAACGTTACACACTGAAAATATAGATATTAATATATTACATTATATATGTACAGTGGAAATCAGGAAGAATTTTTGGACTTAACCTCATTGCATGCCAATGACTAGCAAAATATTCAGGAGCTAAATTTTCAATTATATTATCTTTAATATGTACCCATACTCGTACTTATGCAAATAAATTATCTGAACCTGAAACTATTTAGCTTTTTGTATAAGTTTTTTCAAGTTACTTTAGATTTAAAAACGACCTATACTCGTAAATCAATATCAGAGTAAGTATTTATAAGTTCTTCAAAGATTTTAAAGCTAGCATTCAACTCAAGAGACGAGTTCAAATTCTAATTTCAAGGGTTAGAATTAAAATCAAGGGTTAATTAACTTTACAGTTGCTTTCAGAAGTGATTTTGATGAAATCCTATTTTTATTATTTTGTAATTTCACCATGACTTTTATTTTACAAGTTTATTAATAAGGTTTTTATCAAACACAATACACCTCGTCTACGTCATGATATTCCGTAACTTCAATTTGACTGATATATTTTTAGATGCTTTACTAATTTAATATCTCGTCCTATATAAAAAGACGACTTCGTTTTTAACTCATCTACAAAATAAATATCGATCACACCTGAAACTTTAAGAAAGGGAAGAATACCTCCAAATTGAATTCCCGAGGCTTCCCATAAAAGCCTTAACATAAAGTTTGTGCTCTTATAGAGATAGACCTGCGTGTCGTGCCCACACATTAACGAATGATATGAAGGAGATATCATTATAGTCAATCGCGATATGCGATCTTTACGTGATTTTCTTGTTTAAGTAAAAACATACATACATATTGTTAGGCCCTCGGAGAGGTTGTGCAGAAGTGTGCAAAATACACACCCCCTTCTCACCAGTTAGCCTATTAAGTCCCACGTGGTAAGGGGTGAGCCTACCGCCGCTTTTCGGGCATAAATACAAAAATACATACATATACATATTGAAACGGCTATTATCCTGAGATGGGGTAGCCAGAGCTGAAGGATCATAAGAGAGATCACATAGTCACGTTTAGCAAAGCACAAGTTCTATAAACAACCTGTTAACCAAAGTGTTAGGCCACCTACTTTGAGTTCCTCCTTCTTGGACCCACCACGTGGGGGCAATCGGCACAACAAGTGTCCACTCTCCTCCCTCCCCTCATCACCCCCTCTGCCCCTCCAGCCCCTCACCCCTGGCCCACCCTGCCGGTAACGACGCGATAAAACCGCACATTAATATTGTCTCAAAAATTACAAAACAGTAACACCTCACCCCGGATTAAAATGATATTATTATGTATACAGGGTGTAAGATAAGTGGTGTTGGGAGAAATGCAATTAAAATAGCTCTACAGAGAACTGAAATTGTACATATTTTACGGACAAAATAAATGTATAATGTTGAAATCGCTTAGTATTGCGTAATGTTGGAATGTGTAATTCTAAACTGTAGTAAACACATATTCATAGTAAAATTAATTTAATAATAACAACCGAAATTTTCTGGGTTAAATCAATATTTATTGCCAATTTAGGCATAAGTTTATTTTTAACTATACAGAGTGATTTTTAGTCGTCAACGTTCCCGAAAACTACGGAATCTCCTCATCATCACGATCATATTTCTCCATGGAAGCATACCTGGAAAGTGTCTGGTTTCCAAAATATTAGGGTCCAAAGTTGAGTAAATAGACTGCGTTTTTCTGCATAAATGCACATAGACGCGTGTAGCAAGATTTTTTTACGAAAAATAGTTTATATCTGTCTATAAAAAAGTACAACATAAACACTAGACACTATAAATTTCGCCCGATCAAGTAATTTAAAAAAAATAAAAAATAAATAAAAAATTCCCAGCGTTTTTTTTGGCTTAAACTTACTTTATTTGATGTATAGAGTACGTACCCTTCATTAACGGTGGCCACAAAAAAACACCCTGTATTTCAATGAGTTGGCTGTAGAATTAGTTTAATTGCATTTTGCTTTATACATTATGTAACAAAAAGTATGTTAAGCCAAGAGCTATATAAATAGCCCATTATAGAGAAATTGAGATTCAAAATTAGATGTTTATTTTTCAAGATTGTGTAAAAATTCCTAAGATGTTTAATAATTCTCCATACTATCTGGAAAAATAAATATGTGATTTCGAGTCTCAAATTTTATGGGTAGGTTCTCTATAGTGGGCTATTTACATAGCTTTACGCTTAACATACCCTTTTTTACACCCTGTATATACGGTACATAACAAGGTATACTCCACGTATAATGTTTCGTGTAAATATTAATTACTATAAATAAGTAAATTAAATTATGAATTATACACATAAACATGTACAACATAATTTAATATAATAATTTAACGTTAGTTTACAAGTATGACGTCAGTAACGCTATGTAACTATTAATATATGCTCGTACTCCTTAAATAATTAAGTAATTAGTTCTATGCTGATGTGGGGCTTCCCTTGAATACATCAGCTGCATCTCTTCCCGAGCACATCGTAAGAGTCGACTAAGGAACTCGCTCTTTCTCTCAGACAATAAGCTAGTATTTACCTACTGTAGTAACTGTCTTGTCACTGATTAATTACATCTGTCCCCGCTATGATAAACGTGGCTATGGGATTTCCTTTTCATCCAGCAGTCCTGGTTAATACAGTTAGGGACTACAGCCATGTATATGTGTATCATTTATTATTTTTATTTTTGTTTCAGTTTATATGCGATCTTCAGCTGCAAAAATAAAGGTAAGATGTTTTTTTATGTTCTTTCATCTCTAATACATAAATTACATAGTTATATATTTTTTTAAGTTAATGTATAAATCATTAAAGCTAACCATTATAGGCCACAATACAATACCACAGACACATTTGTTTCATGTGCGCACGCGCACGCACTGGATGAAATGCAGCTGTTGCCATGTTTACCTTTTGCTCCATGAAATTGGAACATGTTGAGTCTAACATCACCTTCCATCAAGAAACCCCTGCGGGCCTAATATTGTTCTCTAAAAATTTCGAAATTAGTCGATAGCGAGTCTGTTACTGGGCATCAATCGTCAGGTTCAATTCCTATGCTGATGCGAGGCTTTACTAAAATAATATGCAGCTGCATCTCCTTCCGTGCATGTCATAAGAGTCGACTAAGGAACTCGGGCTTCCTCTCGTCATAACATATTATAAAACAAAGTTGCTTACCGCTGCCTGTCTGTCTTTATCTACATATGCTTAGATCTTTTGAACCACACAACGGATTTTGATGCGGTTTTTAGGGTTCCGTACGTCTGAATACAAAAACGGAACCCTTATAGGATCACTCGTGTGTCTGTCCGTCCGTCGCTTACAGTCAATTATCTCCGAATCTATTACCGATTAAGTTGAAATTTGGTACACATATCAATTCCTGTAACCCAAACACAGAGGTGTGACGTGAGCAGATGAAATCTGTATATGGGGGGTCATTTTTGGGGGGGAGGGGGAAAATTTAAAAAAAAAATTCTGAAAACTGCATCGTGTGGCATATCAAATGAAAGGTCTTGTTGAGAAGATTTTAAATGTATTTTTTTGTAATTTTAAAATAAATAGTTTCCAAGTTATTCAAGAAAATAGACGAAAATTGACCATTCCCCCCCCCCTTATCTCCGAAACTACTGAACCTAAAATTTTGAAAAAAATACAGAAATTAGTTTTCTCCTTATAGATTATAGGAAAACCTATAAGAAGTCCATGATATTAAAATAACATGGTAAATCACTCAATATTGTGCGTACCAACTTACATCGTACGGAACCCTCTTCACGCGAGTTCAACTCGCACTTGTCGGCTTTTTTTTTAAGATTCTAGAGGACTATTTATATGTATAGTATAAACCTGTACGAAGCCAGGGCGGGTCACTAGTGAATAATAATATAGAAGAAAATGAATCTATAAGACGTATAGCCAGTTATATATTCCTTCTACACATTTTACGATTTCCCTCGTTACTGTATACAGTGTATATTCTCGGAAAACTCGCGATTACTCTAAACTTGCTCGGCTCTATTTTTATCTGTTGCTTTTTCCTTCAGATTAATTATGATGATGTGAGATGAAACATACTCCATGTTCTATCATATTATGGTGAAGTTCAGTGATCGTTTCGTGTTTATATTTTTTTCTTTACATAAACACTTGATTTTAAAATCATGAAATTGTAGGTACCTACAGCTAAATCTTTTTAAAATTGTATACAATTTTAATACTAAAAACCAAAAGGGTGTTTTTAAAAAACAACATAGATATTTGAATTTACAACTGTAACTTTGTACATAGATCTACAAACAAATTCAACTTGTACCTACACATTTACGATGTTTAAAAATTTGAACTAAATTCCTGAGTTGTTTAGGAGTTCTCAATGCTATCTGAGAATAAATATTTTCTATTGAATAAAAAAAAATGTGATTTGAAATCTTAATGTAGATGGATAGGCTCTTTTATAGTGGGCTAGTTTCATAACATTTCATTTAACACACCTCTTTTGTTACGCCCTTAATAAGAAAATGTAGACAGTTAGGAACTTTAGTCCTGAACTAATATTATAGTTATTACCACACGTTACATATTACCAGTATTACAGCTACCCGGACTTCAGTAGTTCGTGTCGGAAGTACTCAAATCCCCCTCCCTACCCCTCTTCTACCCTCCCCCCTCACTAGCCATAACAACCTCCTAAATCCATCATTAAACCGCTTTTATTATCAACATCATACTACTTTTATACCAGTGTATCAAGATACTACTGCTTTGCCAATGAAAAAGAGGCTGAAAATAGGCGATTCATTTTGGTAATTGATGTCTGTGATGCCAATAACATTATTACATTTAGCCCGAAGACTCAAGTCATTAGGTCATACTAAGTATTGTCTGTAGCAAATTGTAGTCAATCTTTATCTTTAGGTATCGAAACTGGCGCTTCAGTCTTTAATTAAAGAACTACCCAGGCAATATTCGATAGTACGAGTATAACGTTAGTTGGCCGAACTTCACTTCAGCTTGATTGCTTTTTTCATGATATCAGTTTGAGCGATTTTAGCTCTTGAGCTAGCATACCATATGTCATTTTAGTTATACTGTAGCTGTTCATCTATATAGTAGTACACCTGTCACCGCTATGTTAAACGTGACTGTGGGATTTCCTTTACGATTCTGCAGTACTGGCTTCCTCGTTTCGTGAACACAGCCGTGTCTATATGTATGTATGTATGTATGTATATATGTATGTGTGTGTGTAACACTATGTGTGTATGTAGGGGTGTATGAGGTCCCATATAACTTCTAACGGGACCCAAGCCATCCTCACCTGCTCGCGGTGCACCCTGCAGAACAACGAACGAGGCTCTGGCCACCCGCCAACACGCACTGGACCAGCGTGGCGGGTTACGGTCCAAACCCCCATGAGTAAAAAGCGGGCGTCGGTTGGATGCAGGCTGCTTCCGACCGGTCGGAGTGGAGGTTGTTGGGGGAGGCCTATGTCCAACAGTGGACTTCTCAGGGCTGTAAATGATGATGATGATGACTATGTGTTTATTTAACCCTGTCATAAAACCTTTCATCAATATATCAATACTCGTAATCATTCATTCTGTAAACATAAATGAATGAAATAAACCATGTAGGTTAGGTACCTACATAAACCCTATACAAACGGAACGAATCAACCAAACCGAAGCGAATAAAAAATCTCATTGGAAACGGTCAATCGCTTTCAGGAGTACGATGCCACATACAGATTTATAAATGTAGCCTTTGATACAAGCCTATAGACCAGTAATTTGCATCAGAGGCCAGCACTGTGATTCACGTTTACACAGCATTAATCTGAATCCACCTTTTGAAATTGGCATTTCTATATAAGAGCCGATTTCCAATGGTCAAAAACCAATCTGAAGAATAAAGTAGATGCTGCCCTATCTTGATTAAGTTTTAGAGACAGACAGCATCAAATTGGGGATCAGGGCTCCTTAGGGATCTCTGAGTGTATTAATATTTATTTACTGGCGAAAAACTTAGAGCTTAGCAGTAAATTAAACTATAATACTCGTACTTTGTTTCTTCTAAAATTAGAAAATGACCAACTATGTCATCAAATATTTTATTAAATTTAAAAATAATTAATTAATAGTTTTCTATACATCTATCTATCTATACATATAATAAAAATGTAACGGATCGCTGTTTGTACATAGAAGATATATGAGAAAATATTATAGAAAACCATTTATTAACGCAATAGTACCCAAAAAAATAATTTCTAATGTCTGTTTGTCTGTGCGTTTGTGCACGCTAATCTCAAAAACGGCTGAACCGATTTCGATGCAGTTTTCAGTAATATATTGTGACAGGTCCCACTTAACATATAGCCTACTTTTATCCCGGGAAAATGTTTTTATCCCGTATAATTTCGACATTTTGTTTTTTCTGTAGTCCACGCGGACGGAGTCGCGGGCGTCCACTAGTACTTAATATCATACATTAACTTGTTGCGTATAATAGATAAACATGAATTTTAGAAGTAGGTGGCTGAAATTCAGGCCCTATTATACAAAAAGGGTATGTTAAGCGAAAAGCTATGTAAATAGTCCACTATAGAGAACCTATCTACAAAATTTGAGACTCGAAATCATATTTTTATTTTTCAAGATTGTATGAAAATTCCTGAGATATTTAAAAATTCTCCATACTATCGGGAAAAATAGACATGTGATTTCGGATCTCAAATTTTGTGGATAGGTTCTCTACAGTGGGCTGTTCACATATCTGTTCGCTTAACATAATGTTGAGTTATAGATTTTTTATCAGCGCATATAATAAAAATGTACTTAGCAGTATAAATCTCCAGCGCTTTTGTTTATAAAATCTCGGCACTAATTAATGCCTGCGCTTCGCTTCAGCTCAAAAACTTTACGTCATAGTCTTATATAGACGTCTGTGTGTTGATCTCATCGCTCACAGTATGTCGACGTACGGACGGACATCAGAGCAGACATCTGGTGTAAACAGATGCGAGCCAACCCAGCGCCGACGACGACGGTAACTACTTAATAAAACGAGCTGTTTTTATTACTCGAGAGGTTTATACTTACTCGTACTAGGATAGAGACATATAAATAAGTATGTTACCTGTCTTTATTTTTATGATAAAAACATTTTTCATAGCTTGGAGTTCTCTCGCGTTATGTAAAAATCTACTTACGATATTGTGTAGGTACATATAGTGTGGTCATTGAAATTGTTAAAATCACTAAATTTGTTTTTGTTGGACTTTCACTTATATATTTTTATTCGCAATTTTTGAGAGATACCTACCTCTACATACATGTAACTAAACGGCTTGACTGAGCAAAGCAGCACATTGGCGTGTTAACTTCTAACGACTTCAAACGTTTATCCGAAATCGTTAACTATTGTTTTTCTGGTTTTCTATTGAAGTTAGTGTGATTCAATATACAATGATACATAGAAGCGATAAATGATTATTCCTCTATCAATGTTCGACAGGCCGCAGACTATAAATGTAGAGAGAAGTACTCTCAAGCTGTGGAGTAGTTTCCAATCTGCTCCAGCGACCGGACCGGCCGAGTCTGTTTATATCCGGTTATATGCACTCGAGCTCAGCCGGATTATCCGGGTAAGGCTACGTTCGCACTAGCAGACTTACTTAGTGACTATACGAGTAGAACCTATGAACCGCTTAGTGATGCTGGACATGAATATTTTGTATTTTCAAATAATTTTACAAAATATTCGTAGAATAGACGTTGTGCCACCAGCCCCCCTAGCATGACCGCGCACCGTGGATATCGTATCGTACAATATCGTATCGTCTCTATACAAAATTCAACGTGGCGGCTATACCTATATTTATCGTATTTTGACAGGCTAAATGTCGATAAAACGGTTTGTCATATCGTGTTTCGCAGGTCATGCTAGGCTTGCTGATGAACGATAGGAAGGCAAATACTTAGTTTGAATATTTTAGTGTAAATATCAAATAAACTCATTTATTTAAAGAAAATCACCCGACTGCGTAAAAGTTTAGACCTAGTCTTATGACTGAATCACTCTCATTACTAAGATGAATATAATGATACCTCTCAATATCAACTGAGACTAGGCTCTAGAGCAGGGATTCCCAAACTTTTTTTCTCATAGACCCCTTTCAAAAGTTAACTGATTCTCGTGGACCCCCTACAGGCCTACACCACATACAAATTAATTGTGAAGCCCCATTTTTTCACGCCAACGTAGACCCCCATCAAGTTTCCTGTGGACCCCTGGGGATCCACCTGGACCACTTTGGGAACCACTGCTCTAGAGTGTGCCTAAGAAATATACATACATACAAACAAACAATGGAAAATTATAACCCTTCTTCTGACGCAGTCGGGTAAAAATACTTTCACTGTAATAAGTGCATTAATTCTCAAATCCTAAAGCTGATTTTATATATTATTGTAATCTTCCATATTTTGCCAGATTTCGTAACATTTGGGTCACATCGCTTGACATAAAACCGAAGTTTCTAATTGTATATGTAAATTACATTGTGGCGACATAGTGGAGACCTCTAACGCTGTGATAACAACTTTATACCTCTCAAAGTTTATGAGCACGCTAAAATAATAATTAAATAACATACAGGTTATTGTGTAACATCTACGAGTATATGTTATTGGCCTACCGTCGCGACTCTCAAACTCGCCAGGGATGTCTCTAATCGCTCGTGATATCACGCACGACTAACCTTCGGATCGTCCCTTATGACGGACATTCCTTTACCTTAATAATAAGGAACAAAGCCCAGCAATTATCTACTTATAGTCATTCTTTAAATGCTTTTCTCGGGTCGAAAATATGTCATTAATGACAATGTCTTCTATGATGTACATATACATGTAGTGAATAAATATCTGATGCAGAGCTTCATAATACATCAGCTGCATAACCTTCCGTACCTACATGTATTGTAGTAAGAGTCGACTAATATATCCCTCAGGAGATCAGTAAGCAACTTCTCACTGATCTTTTACTTCTGGCCCCGATCCGAAAACCTGGTTGTGAGATCTCTTTTGTGTTCCTACTGTTCTGGTTACACAGGCATGTGTATATTATGTATTTATGTACATTATTTGAGAAACACTACAATAGGGTTTTGGGCGGTTCATCCTAAATTATACCATTTATTGAAAACAGTAAAAAAGGTAAAGGCTCGTGAAGGTGAGTGAAAATGTCAAGAATTTAAATGTTTGTCGTTCTTTGACGCAATGATTTTGATCAACCTTGGCAATTACAGTATCAGCTAGTAGGTATATTAATATGATGATGTCCGTAAGAACAAAGCTGTGCCATATCCTTCGAAATGAGCAATTTTATGGACGTGTGGTTTTATTGCGAGTAATATCAAACATATAGAGTTATTATATTATAGGACATAATGAGCCAATACTACGTGATTACTACCTTCCAAGCGGAGGCGTAAGTTCGATCCCAGTCACGGGCCTGTACCAATGAATTTATTTCATGTACAAATTTTAATGTTGCAAAATTGTCACTTACGAGTAGCTCGTGCCTCGGAAAGCACGTAAAACCGTTGGTCCTGCGCCTGATCTCTCTCCGGTCGTGTCGGCTTTCCGTCCCATCGGACTATGAGAGTAACGGAATAGAGAGTGCATCTGTGTTTGTTCACACACTCGTGCACAATAATATCTCCTGCGTACCTGGCCAATCTCCATAGAGATTGGTCGCCTTTACCGAAATACGGTCGGAGATCATCACTACTAACTAGTGGACGCCCGCGACTTCGTCCGCGTGGACTGCAGAAAAAACAACATGTCGAATTTATCCCGGATAAAAATATTTTCCCGGGATAAAAAAGTAACCTATGTGTTAATGCAGGGTGTCAGCTAACTCCATACCAAAGATTATTAAAATGGCTCCAACCATTTTTGTGTGAAAGAGTAACGATCATCCATCCATCCAAACTTATAAACTTTCGCGTTTATTTAATCATCATCATCATTTACAGCCCTGAGAAGTCCACTGTTGGACATAGGCCTCCCCCAACAACCTCCACTCCGACCGGACGGAAGCAGCCTGATTCCAACCGACGCCCGCGACCTTGGCCAGGTCGTCCGTCCACCTCGCGGGTGGCCTTCCCACGCTGCGCTTGCCGATACGTGGTATCTAATATTAATATCTAGTATTTAATAACCATGTGGTTCTATCTGCCCTTGGTGCTCTGCCTACCCCGTAAGGGATAAAGGCGTGATTATTATATGTATGTATGTATATTAAACTCTATCTTATTCGTTTCGTATAGTTAGTTCAGGTATGCTTTGTCCTGATTGACTGGCAGATCGACACATCATCTAACCGCCCATCATCAACATTCTCAGCCATGAGTAGTCCACTGCTAAACATAGGCCTTCCCCAACAACCTCCATTCCGAGAGATCGGAAGCACTGATAGAGACCTAAAACTTAGAAGGTGTGTTCTTTATATAACGCAGGCTTCCAATAAGAAACAATTTCCCAAAATTACCACGGGAAAGAGTAAAATAGTAAGTCTAAACTTTACGCTGTCAAAGTTATGATCTGCTAGTACTTTAATATGAGAAGTCTAAGAGTTGATTAGCTAACTACGGGAGCCACGGTGGCCCCGGCCCCGACCCTGTGCGACATTGTCTGACAATTTGCTGCGATTGTATGGATCTGTATTCTGAGGTACCTACCTACCCGCGAGCTATTCATATCATCTCGTATGAGGTAACACGGTGTTTACCTTCCGCTGATATCTGACAGATGGACGCCGGTTGTCGCCGAATCGCATGATTCCTTTGTCAATATGCTTTTTTGTTATTTTTTGTTTTTATTGCGGCAAGAGAAGCTATTGTTGTTTTTTAATATAGAGAATCATGAATATTAAATAGAAATATAATGATGTTTCCACTGAAGCGTTCTTTATTAAATCAATCGATGTTATCAATTTAATTTTAGAATTTTCAGTAAAGTGTAAGTATCAGTTTTTCTTTTCTAAACTTTGAGTAAAGATAGTTTATAAAGAGCTTACAGAGCAATTTTATCATAATCCTATAAATCAACAAATCCATCTTCATCTCGATCATATCCCCCCCCCCCCCACACCCCGCCCCTCACCACACAATTTCGTTTAATTTCTAAAACAAACTCGAGCTATCGGTACTAGACAATCGGTTATTTTACAACCGTATTAAACATTTAAAGCGGCGGAGTTCCAAGTAGCTCATGCGGCATAACGATGATGTCACAATAATAGTTTAACGCAATAATAATATAATAAATAGCGGTTGTTAGTGTCTGCGGTCCGGGAACGGGCGCTGTCGGCGCGTGATGGATGCTGCGTCACATAACTACACTTGCGACTACAATCTGTACCAACCTGACTGTGTAAGGTAAGCTGAGAACGTTGCCGAGTGTACGCCACCCGAGTGTGTGGAAAAGATGTACTTGTCGTTAGTTTCTCTACACATTTATCATACGAGTACATCTCGTGCGGAGACCGACGGGATAATTGACACCCACTTACCGCGGAGATGGCGACACTGCTGTCAAATATTATTACCGTATAGTGGATATACGCTAGTTCAAGTTTTTACCACATATTCTGATAAGTTTGCACTGAAATGCCACGTGTCCGTATCGGAGCCGCGGCGACTAATCCATTCTCCCCGGCGCTGTGCTCATACATTACAACAATAGCAGACATATTCTGAAGGTTTGACAACATAACAACGCCACCTTAGCTCGATTACTACGTGGAGTTCATTTCTGTACATATTTCGCTATAAATCAGCATGCTCGTGAGTAAAGAGCTCTACTTTAGTACTTACGTACATTTGTGCCCTGATTTCACACTTTAAGTTGTACTCTTAAGTATTCAGAGAACAAAAAACTTATGTTCTACTAAAAATATTGTTTTATCCGTGAAATACTATCAAAACATGAATATCTTTGTTTTATCCCTTGTATATCGACAATATAGAGTCAGTTCATTGTTTATCTCACTATGTCGGGGCGTCACGCTCACGCAGTTGACTAATATAACATTTTACGATTCGTTTAGTGCCAGGATAAAATTAAAATTTCCATTAAAATATTTCCAAGACACACATTTTCTCGAGTAACATATTGTAGGACTTAATGCCGGTATTATTCATGAAAATATCATTAAAGTAAAACGTAAAGCACATCGTTTGCGTAATCAACATAATTATAAAGTTTTATTGTTATTTTAATTGCATAAAGTTAATATAGATTCCCATTATACGACATGGGATTGGCTTATGTTTTGATGGTAATATCGTACTAATTTTATTATTATAATATTGATCCCGCTAAGCTAAACGTGTCTCTAGGATCTCATTCAATATTCTGCAGTTCTGGTTATCCCATGTTTGGGAATACAGTAATGTGTTTATGTATATATGTATATATGTATGTTTAATTCTTCTCAAAAGCACATAGATACATAGATAACTACTGGTCTATGAGAAAAGTCACTTTCTTGGGGTGTCCATAAATTACCCTTCCCTCCCTTTACATAAATCTGCGTCAACCTGTAGCTTCGTGGAAGGGAAAGGGTGGATATTGTCAATATTGGTAAAGGAAAGCCACCAGGGCTGCAGAACCTGTTAAGACATGTTTACGTTTGCATTTTTGAGATATTGAATTATATAGGATGTAACAAAAGGGGTTTTTTAAGCGAAAAGCTATGTAAATAGCTCACTAAAAGGAACCTACCCACAAAATTTCAGACTCGAAATCAGATGTTTATTTTTCCAGATAGTATGGAGAATTCCGAAACAACTCAGGAATGTTCATACAATCATGAAAAGTAAACTTTTGATTTCGAGTCTTAAATTTTGGAAATAGGTTCTCTATAGTGGGCTATTTACATAGCTTTTCGCTTAACATACCCTTTTTGTTACACCCTGTATAGGTAGGGGACGCCCGTGACACCATACTCGTATGCGTTGTTTTATTTTTACCTCCTTTAGGGTAATATTTTTACCAACTTTGAATGTCCTACTTATTAATTGACGGCCGACTGGTATAGAAGGTAGTGACCCTGCCTGCGACGCCCTAGGTCCTGTATTCGAATCCCGGTAGGTGCAAACATTGATTTGATGAATATCAATGTTTGTTTCCGAGTCATGGATGTTTCTATACTTATCTATGTATTTATATACCGTTGCTTAGTACCCACGACACAAGACCTTAGGGATCTTACTTGTGTTGTGTAGTGTGTGAATATAAAAAAATGACTTATATACTATCTAGTCATATACACATACGAGTATATGGAGTTTTAGTAAGTCTTATTATACCTATAAATAACCTATTACCTACTTATACATCCTACTTCCTGACACATGACATAACATTAATATTCTCCATTACAAATCAATTTCTACAAGTTTTAGATAAGGTTTGATTACTGAAACTCTACGCTGAAGCGAGCGACGCCATTCACAAGTTTAGAATAGTTTTGTATCGTGTACAAAGACACACAGACACACAGACACACATCTGTGTTCCCGACACTTGTTCCGGTAGTCAGAACTATAGGATCATGAACGAGATCACGTTTAGCGTGACGAAGACAGATGATCACGATTAGTGACTAGTTGCAAGCTTATTGTGGAAAAGAATTCAAGAGTTTCTTAATCGACTCTTACGACATGCACGGAAGGAGAATCAGCTGTATTCTAGCGAAGGTCCGCGATGCACATGATATTGTAACTACACTACCTAAAGAATACAGGAAAAAAACTCCAAATCTTGTTAGGTTTTCGGGATAGTGAACGAATTCCTGGATTTCTTAGGAAAAGTGGAAACCTTAATATTCTCAAAAGTTGACAGTCTGTGGTGAGCTGTTTTGTCACTTAGTCTTACTTAACATACCCATTTGTTATCATACTGTACAGTAAGCTATGGATTCCATCAAATAGCACCCATACCTCGCCCGTTTTACGTTGTCGACAAGTGAAAAGTACCTTAACGACCGTTATATAACGGCGACACTACCCTGCAAAACCAAAGCTTGACCCATTACTACAGACTTTAGAAAACGAACTTAACTTTATACGATAAAATATAGATTCGTACTGAATTGATTGAAATTGTACCCGAGACGAGACGAGACGAGAGCTGCCGAGAACGTCTTTGTATAGATTCTTATTGAGTTATCCTGATGCCTCCACTGCACAATCCGGGCTATATCCCGCTCTCAATGCTATCGGATATTTTATAAGCTAATATTTCAACTCTTTTATAAGATTGTTCCGGATATTTTTTCACTTTAAAGTTTTATGTATAAGCCTCCATTTACATTATATGATTTTCTTGAAAATTCATTATGATGTACGGGTGATTTTAATTCTCTAAACAATTTGGTTTATTGTGTATACATACATGCTGGATGTTTGTTTATATATAGGTAAATAAATTAAATAAGGTAAATAATAAATTTAAATAAATAATAATTAAATTATATCTTTTACAATGGCTATCCGAATTAGTATTTATATATATATTTATATGTATACTGTTACTTTGTAGAGGTGTAGAAAAATATCATTTCTTCAAATAATGACGCCAGATACACTATTCGTTCGGAATATGAAACTTGTCTATGATTTTAAATAGGTATCCGGAAACATGTAGCAACAGATTCAAACGGTCCATAGAAACTATGATAATCTCAACGAGAATATTATCACGATGGGAGATACCAGATCAGCACAGCAGATCAGTGTCAGGATGCTGTATAGAAGCATTTGTTCGGCCATATTGTAGTAGGTACAGTGGCGAGGATGTCGGTGTAAACTGGTGACCCCACACATAGTTGACAGCACAATGCGTTATCGCTGCTCATTGACAATGCAACTCCTCGAGCTTTACGTCAATCAAGATGGAATCCTTACATGTCATTCACTAACGCTACTTTTGTCTGTATCCGAACCGTGGCCCCTTTTCACACTGTAGACCATTATTTAGTTACTTACCCTCTAAATTTAGTATGTCTACTCGCAATATTTCTATTACATAAAGAAACATGTCCTGACTGACTGATTGATTCATCAACGCCGAGGCAAAACTACTGAAACATTATACTCGAACTTGAACCCTGGCTTCCTTTTGCGACCTATATGTCCGTCAGAAAGGATTTCTCGAAATTCTCACGAAAACGAGAAATATCAGGAATTCTAAAGTTTACGCAAACGAAGTTGTGGGCGGTCACTAGTACGCTAATATACTTCATGAGCAAAGTCATTTAGTTAAATTTATTGTTGTGTGTGTATTTGTTAATGCTTTTCGGCAACTAATAATAGACCCCTGATGCGTTCCCTCTTGAGCCGGTTCTCTCAGATCTCAAGTAGGCGCAATCCTCCCGAGAATGCGATTACGTCATATCCTTATGCGTTGTTTTATATCAATTTAACGCTTATTCTATTTGCATGAACAGAAACGCGATCTTAAAGACGCTTTTTATAACCAGCCTCGAGCCCCGAGCGTCGTGAAAAGAATATTTTATGAGCCAGTTCTTGTAAACATACACAAGTCTGTTTCGCAAACCATCGCGCGCGTCCCGGAGCTGGAGATTCACTGGACACTAAACTCCAATATTAAATGAAAAGAACCTACTACTAGGTAGGTAGTTAACTAAGAGCGTCCGACGTGTGGTCGTCCTGTAAGGAACGAAGAACGACGAGAGTAACAAATTATCAAATTATAATGTTTTGCTTATATTAGTGGTACTATTGGTGGTGGTATTAGTAATACTTAATATTAACATTTACATAACTTCACGCCTATATACGAAAGGCTAACTACATACCTATTTCCATTTCATACTAATACATCTTTCGCCTCGTCCACATTAATGAAATTCGTCATATTATATGCTCGTCTACTTCAATAACTTTTGACTAGACCATTACATTGAAGAAATGATATATTTTCTGTAAGTACCTGAATTGTCTCTCAGTAATCTTAGTAAATATCAAGTCAAATATACGTAATAAATAATGTATACCTACCTATTTGTGTGCCGAAGGTATTGTCACGTCCCCCACGCGCTGCCGAAAGCCGAAAGTCACCGCTAAAAGATATTCCATTACGTCGGACGTGTTCGGTCCGTCCGTTCGTCCGGTCCATGCCGGACATCCGACTACGTGCAAATACGTCAATCGTAAAGGATAGACGGTATTTCAGTGTCCTAATGCTCTCCATTATAATAAAAATTTCATCATAATACCCATTTATGAATCTAAATCCTCACAATTTTCCCAAATTTGTTCTATTTTTCTTTATAGATACTAACTTAGGTCACCTTTGACCGTTCACTCTACTTAATAATAATACATAGATATAGGTAGTTATAAGCACTTTTATTTATTACAGCTATTATTAAATCAATGACAGGTGAAACCAACGTAAAGGTTGAGGTTACAGAATAATAACTACATACGTTACGTTTATTAATAGGTACTCTTATTTTATCACGACTTCTTCTGCGTAAATTAGATTTCCCGATGGAATTTCGGGAAAGCCTACGTATACAAAGAACACGCCTTCCAAGTCTAATAATATATCTTCCTTCCAAGTCTATAATATAATAGTGGACGCCCGCGACTCCGTCCGCGTAACTACAGAGAAACAAAATGTCGAGATTATCCGGGATAAAAACATTTTCCCGGGATAAAATGTAGCCTATAAGTTAAATGGGACCAGTCACAATATATTCCTGAAAACTGCATCGAAATCGGTTCAGCTGTTTCTGAGATCTGAGAAACGCACAGACAAACCGACAAACAGACAAAAATTTCAAAAATCATTCTTTTGGGCACTACTGCGTTGATAAAGGTCTCCTGTAATATTTTTTCTCATATATCTTCCATGTACAGACAGCGATCCGTTACATTTGTATTATATGTATATAGATATATAGATTTAGCTGTTTAGGCTGTGCGTTGATCTGTCGGTCAGTCATTCAAAACGAAGCATTTTATATGTTTATTAGATAATGAATATAACATACGTTATTAATAATTTTATAATATAACATACGTGCCCGTGCCCTTACTACTACAAGTATTATCTTAAGGCAATTAAACCACAGATTAAATAATTGGCTCTTTAACGTAATATAGCGAAATCTTGCGCGAATGCTACTCCACTTTGTCATGGAGTGAATATAAACGTGTCATATTAAAGTTATAGCAATGCGCTCGTTGATCGTTATTATGCTGACTCTGTCACTGCAGGCCATAAAACGGGCATTAAGCGACTGAATCTGTCAATAATCGTATTGGTGACGCCATCGTAAACTGCAGTGCAGTGAAACCGTGACGGATGAGACGCACGATACGTCACGGGGTGACAAACGTCAAAAACTTTAAAACTTTAGTAAATGTGAAATTAAAGCCAAGTTTAATGGCAATATTTAATGGTTGCCAAGTTCTGAGGACAAAATATTTTGTCCCTATATGGATGGATTAGGAAAACGCATTAGGAGGTTGGCCTCAGGTATCTACATACGAGTATACCAAGGTATATAAATATATATTGCTTCACCGCCATTGCACCCATGACCGAACCATGTTAAATTAGACAAAAACCACACGCAATAGTAATATTTTCATCGAGTCGTGCAAAGAAACTCGTAAACTTATAAATACAAATGTTATTGTTACACAAGTTCATGTTATTCTTATTTCTAAACAATAACGACATGCCGGGTGTCATGGCGCCGGAGATGCTTAACATAATCGCTGGCGGAACCTCAACCTTCGGCATTGTTCCACTTTATTACGATATTAACTGTTTCGAGAATGTCATTACCACAGTTATTGTCTAGTTGTTAATGATCTAGGTTCCGAAATGAAACACTATATGATGATTACTTCAAACAAAGAAAGATTCTAGACTACTTTTTAATTTGTAGGATGTGGTACTTTTCACGCGTCTTGGCCCTAACTACACACCTAACTTCTTACACATGGTTTTATTCCTTAAATCGGGAGAGCAATTTCCTTTCCTTCCGTCAAACGTCTAATATTAGATTTCCCGCGAGGTGACTCTTGCATTGTATGTACCTATTGTAGTACGCGGTACATTAACCCACATTCAGTTTTTATCTAGAATCCGCCGCGCTCAGTTCTGTTATCGTCGTCCATCCTCCGCAGTACTACTTACTTTTACCACTTATAATAATATTGTTCTATTTTTGGCGACAAATAATACACTGTAGAAGTCGTAAACCTTTAACGGGATTATGAAAGCTTATTAGATTTATTGGTGCTTTAATGGAAGTTGGCGCCGCGCCGAGCGCAATATTGACGCGTTTAGCGCCAGGACAGCGTCGGCAGGCAACTCACTCAACTCAGGCGCAGGCACGGCCTGAGGTACATACTATACATACCTCTTCTATCATACATAGCTTCGGGTATGTTAAAACCAAAAAACATTGTTTAAAAAATGTACATTATTTGGTTCTTTTTATAGCAGTCGGGTTTTTGGATTTTTAAATTATGTTTTTTTTTTATACTTTTTTGTTATGAGTACCTAGCTATTAATAGGTACGCTTCAAGAAACATGCTCAACATGCTCGGCAGCAAAAAGTTTTCGTCTTGCTGCTGTCTAAAAACTTATACGTGAGAATGGTTGTTACGCAACTTTCAATCGATATTGATCCTAAACGGTTGGTCAACTCGAAAAATATTGAGAGAAACCTAAAAATTATTTTTAAATACCTATTCAACGATACCCCACTCGATATAGTTGGTCGACTTAAATTTTTTTAATTTTCACAAAATGGCGTCCAGTCATATTGGATTTCTCACTCAACTCAGTTTCTCACTAACGTTAGTTTCTTTAGTGACACTCGCCGGACTAAGAGGAATCGATTGATGTATGAATCATAAAAATCGGTCGAGGCGTTTGGTCTGTGTAGTGCTTCAAAGGAACATACAAACATACATACATACGAGTACATAGGCTGTTAAACACAATACCACTCCTTTGCGTCGCGCAGTCGAGTAAAAATAAGCCTTTTCCCTTATTTCAGGTCCATACAGAGCAGAGATGACGCGGTGTGAGCGGGCGTGACGCGCGGAGTCAGCAGCCGTGAAGAGTTATGGATCCCAACGATGAGGAGCGAGAAAGGCGTGGGGCGGAGGCCTGCGCCGCCGCCATCAATGCTACGATACCACCCTCCGGTAAGTCAATCAGTCTTTGACTAGTTTATGAAATAGAACCATAGGTATGTGAGTACTGACAAATTTCCTGGGATACACGTTAAGCTATGTTCTGTTCTCGGCTATACTCGTTGATGTCAGATCTCATCTAATTCCCGACGCAACTGCGCGATACAAACTTAATGCACTTAATAACATTTATATATGTAAGAATAGCTGTTAAAGATCCTATTCATTTGGGTTCTATAAGTAAACAGCTTAGGCAGGGCAGGTATGAATTATTTTAAGAATTTTGCAAACCTTTCTGCAGATATAACCAATCGGTTACTAAATCAACATTAAAAATACGAGTATTCCACTTTGAGAATAAATTTCATGTTATTGAAACTTCAAAATAGATGGGATTTTATTCAAAAATGTTCTATTATTTGACTTGAGATATTACTTGAAGTTTCCAGTGATTGAAGGGTTAATCTTCTCGCACTTTCGGTATAGATAATATATCCATATGCCACTAAATTCCCATATACATATAATACTTCCAGGTCCGTACTGCGAGGCGACGTGGGACACGTGGGTCTGCTGGCCCTACACGCCGGCCGGAGCCGTCGCACGCGCACCCTGCCCGGACTTCGTGGGGTTTAACACCGACCGTGAGGCATCAACTTAATAACTACATACACGAATAGGCCCCGTTATTACCTAACTAGCAAAAGCAATTGCTTTTACGTAATCAGGGGGAGGGTTTACAGTTGTCAAATACATGGAGCGATTACATATTCCACTTACTAGATACCTGCACTTTAAGATTTCCTGTGTTTAATTATACCCGTAATTTGGATTTTCGATGGTGTCAGCTACGTTGTAATCACGACCTATTTATCACAGTACCAATATTGACTATAAATGAAATTGTATTAGGCGTTACAATTCGGAAGTTCAAACACTATGGGTGGTTGTTGGCGAAACATATGTAGATTATTTATCTAGTTTTTGATTTCGGAATAGTGCAATGTATCGTCTTGCATGATAGGTGCTCGGGTCTGGTTTCTCGTGGCGATTGTAGTTAGTGCAAGTGCCTGTTTTCGCAATTATGAGTTATCAGATCCGAGGGTCAGTGGAGGGTGTAGGGCCGGTGGTGGGCGCACCCATAGTGAATATTGACTATACAAGACTGTTATAAAACTGGTATTTCCACTGTACAGAGAACGCGACGAAAGTGTGTGAGGAGAATGCCACGTGGTTCGTACTGCCTGAGTCCGGGGCTGTGTGGTCTAACTACAGCCAGTGTGTCGTTGCAGAGAACGTACGTATTTATAAAAATATATGAAATTATCTGAAATTTATTTGATAATTGATGCGGGGCTTCACTCTAGAAAATATTAGCTGCTGCATTTCCTTCCGTGTATGGCGTAAGAGTCGACTAGGAATTTAGAGGCATTCCCTCAGGGGATGAGCTGACAACTTGTTATTGATCTTTAACATCTCACCCTGCTATGCTAAACGTAGCTGTTTGATCGCCTTCGCGATTCTGCAGTTCTGTCTACTCCATTTTTGGGAGAAATGCCATATGTATATGTATGTATTTTATATTGAACTTCAAGTTTTATTTAATAATCTGTTTGTGGTTTCAGGACGTGAGCGATATCATCGCTGTATACGAGGCAGGTTACAGCGTGTCGCTCGTCGCTCTGCTGCTGTCGCTCGCCATTCTTCTCTACTTTAAGTGAGTAGCACTTAATGTCTCCCTGAAATATACTCAGTTATGGAGAGTAAACTGATCGCTTCATCTATGTGTCCACAGGAATCTCCGCTGCGCGCGCATCACAGTACATATGAACCTGTTCGCATCGTTCGCGCTCAATAACGCGCTGTGGCTGATGTGGTACGAGCTGGTGATGTCATCTCCGGCCGTGCTGTCCGCATCACCCGCCTGGTGCCGCGCGCTGCAGACGCTGCTGCAGTACGCACTCCTCAGCAACTACTCGTGGATGCTCTGCGAGGGCTTGTACCTGCACACGGTGCTGGTTCGCGCCTTCGTCTCCGAACGGCGACTGTTACGCGCGTTACTAGCCCTCGGCTGGCTACTACCGGCACCTTCTGCTGCATTACATGCAACACGACGCGCAATTGCCGACGACCCTTACTGCTGGATGTCGGAGACCTTCCCCAAATGGGACTTAGCAGCTGTCGTGTTCGTCACAGTGGTGCTCAACCTGGGCTTCCTGTGTAATATAGTGCGAGTTTTGTGTACAAAGTTACGAGCTGGTGGAGCGGCGGGGGGCGGGGGGGCGCGGCCGGCGGGTACGGCGCTGCACGCGCTGCGCGCCACGTGCCTGCTGGCGCCGCTGCTGGGCGTGCAGTACCTGCTGGTGCCGGTGCGGCCGGCGCGCTCGGCCCGCTGGTGGCGCCTGTACGAGACGGTGACGGCGCTGACGGCGTCGCTGCAGGGGCTGTGCGTGGCGCTGCTCTACTGCCTCTGCAACGCGGAAGTGTTGGCGCAGCTGCGTCGACGCTGGCGAGCGCTCACGTTCCGACCTCGCGCTAACTCTACTACTGCGACTACTGTCTCCGTAAGTAATCAATATACTCTCAAGTCGATATAAGCCACTTCAGAATTTACCAAAAGCATTTATAAAATTATTAATAAAGAAATGGAAAAAATTCTTCACCCGAGTGGGAATCGAACCCACGACCTCTGCATACCGTGCTAGCGCTCTAACCACTAAGCTACCGGGTCAATTACTCGGATGACGAATTTTACCATCTCTCTTATAAATTACATATTTACTTAATATACTTATATAATATACTTAAAAGCATTTACTTAATACTGAACATGTGGATTTCTTGGATTTTTTTTAGGATCAAGCATTAAATTCTCTAATTTTGAGAATGTTACCATTCACTATGTAATTAACTTTGTATATGTACGAATTAAACCTGATTACATAAATACATTTAATTTCTTGCCCGGAGAGGTACGCAGAGATCACGGATATCTAACGAAAGTAAACGAGCAAGACTATCTCAAGTGTATCCTAAAGAAGCTTATTAGGACCAGCATTATTAAATTTTATAGCAACGGAAAATATAAAAAAATATTTATGCCTGTACTAAATTTTTATTTAGAATCTAAACTATACATATATCTATAAAACTGGCAAACAGAAAAAGTTAGGTAGGTACTTCCTCAATTCCAGCTTTAGCAGATTGTCAAACTATTGGTTGAACTCATGTTTCAGTTCGTCCGTTCGGCAGCGCCCGGGGCTAACGAAGACAAGGTCTGACTGGCGGTGGGCGGCGCGCGCGCAAGCGAGGACGACGAGCGCGCGCCGCCCGGGGATGAGCCCACCGACCGCCCCGACCGCCCCGCACCCGCCGGGGCGCGCCAGCAGAACAACAAACACATCCGCTTTGAGTGCGTCGACAGTGACGACGACGCGCCGCCGCATACACGCCTGCTGTGAGACCAGGGATCCCACATCGCTTGAGGACTCCAAAAAGACTTTAGAGCCTACATTCTCATTTCAAATCTAAGTGGTACATGAGTATAAGTGGCAGTGTGTTATGCCTCTTTCTAAATGAAACAACGGGCTTCACGAGCCTACACTCTCTTTTCACACCTAAGTGGCACATGAGTAAAAATTGTTGTGTGGGCTATGCCTCTCTCAAAATGCCAAATACACTTTGTTGGAGTGATAAGTGTTAGGTATTTAAGAGTGTACATCCATAGGTTTATCTTCATGAAGGAACCCGCCTGTATTGTGTGAAGTGCGAAGGATTTTTTGGTGTACTTAGGTTATGTTTCATACGAGTACATTATGAATATGTAAGCCTAATGAACTTATTATTGTATGGAAAGTTGTTAGGTTTTTTTATATTAAGTAATAGGAAAATCTTGTGTATATATCTATATACCTACCTATGTAATAAGAAGAATATACCTAGTGAGTATACGGCTATAGTATTTTTATGTGTAGAAGGATTTTGTAAAAACTATGTTTTCACAAAGTAATAATCCGTTGTGACTATAGAAGTGCAATAGAATAACTAACTGCGAGAGAAGAACAGTACCTCTAGGCCTCTACCTACTAGTGACTTTACTGATAAGTATATCTAAATAAACTTGTAGCGGTTTATTGGTGATATCAGTTATAGTAATATTGATATGAAGAGGCCAGGTGATACTTGGGGCCAGTTAAAACCTTTTTAGTACTCGTAGGAAGTACTCATATAATTAGCAAATAGAACCTATTTTTCATAAAATCCCACTGGATCGAAGAGTTGAAGGGTAGCCTATGTGTACAGTGATCTGATATGTTTTCATATTCATACACATGTTGCAACTTCAGCCTGGAAAGCTGTTAACCTGTGTATTATACCGGTGGTGCTGACACTCTGATGGTGTTAGTCAATACTATGCCTCAGAGCCGGAACAACTAGATGGTTGTCGACTTCTGGAAGGAAATCTGGGAAACAGCGAACCAGACGTGGAAGCAGGAAATCTTCATAGATCTGCTTCTGCACACTTGTATAAAATACCGTGAAAACTATCGTCTCCTGTTATATTTAACAATAATTATCCAAAACGTCAAAATTGTTAACACATTTAGCTAGAATAGGCACTTTTCCTTCTGCCTCGTATTTTCTATCAGCTACGAACTGATACTGCAGGACTGAAAGCAGTTCATATTCCGGTATATTGTCATGAAGACCGGCAAAACCACATCCGGAGCTGCACAGACCTCTCAATGAAGACTGAGTTTACTGATCCTCAGGGAAACCATCAGACCCTTCTGACTCTTAGCAGTTCTAAAGAAGTTAACAAAATAGTTAAGTTCAAATGTAGTGCCATTTAATAATTCCGTAAAGCCCTTTTTGGTGTATTTTTTATTGCCTGAACTCATGCTCAGCTATTATTTACAATGCAGGCATGCAATCAACTCTCGATACGTCGTCCCTAGAAACTTTTGTAGCTAGAACAAAATCTTTAAGATTGGTATTGTACCTATAAAACTAGAACGTAATGTATGTTTGTATGTTGTACGCGAAGCAGAGGTGTACAGGTGTAGTGTAGCGACACATGTAAATATTGAGTACATAGCCGAGAGCGCTACTCGAGCATCGAGAGATGTACATCTAGTAAAGGGCAAATTACGCTTATACGAGTATAATGTACGGTAAACGTAATATCACTTCTGTGAAATTACTTACGTACTTAATGTGAAACATTGATGTAATATTTGTAACTTAGATCTGTCAACGAAGTATCCACCAACTGTTGTGTTACCTTATAGAACGTGCATTCATTATGTAGTGTGTACATATTGTGTAGTATTTAATATGTGTAATAATGTAATATCTAATGTGTACATAAGAGTAAAGAGTTTTATAAGATGGATATTATATGAAAATGTTACAAATACAATATTCTTGTTTTTATAAATTATCCTTCGTTTCTGTTTAATTTTGAACACGTGATAAAATTATGACAAAAATTGTATTCCAAATTAAATTCATAGGCAATTCGAAGATTATGGAGGTAGCTAGTTTTCGAATGTCAATAATTTATATGTCCAATTAGTAATCGAGTTTAGGTATTATTCCTTTTGTAGTAATCAAGAGGTTTTTAAAACTGCTTATTTTAATGCTAATCATAGACACTTTTTGTGTTGCTATGGTATGCGTGGAAGCTAAAGATTTTATTTTATCATGTCATTGTTTTCCCAAGGATCTGTCTCTATCTGACGTAGACTCTATGAGGAGTTTTTATACTGTCAATGTTGTTTTAACAAAATTGGATCAAAATGTAAAATATGAAGAAAAATACAAACTACACCCATCGTGAAAGTATAGTAGAAAGCAACCACCTGGCGATGCGCTAGCCTTGAGTGCAATGCGCTCTACCTACATCGCGGCAATTGGCATCGCATCGATACTAATTTAAACTGCAGTCCGATCGTCTATTTATACATCTCGGACGTCGCCCGAGCTCCATATATGGGTATGGTGCGGGAGAAGAATCAAACCACGTACAAATTGTAACAAAAATTATAATAAATAATAACAATCTTAAATTAACTTATGCGGTAACAAATTGGCACATGGTGCCTTTTAAAAAATAAATACAATTTCAACAGAAATCATTGTAGCAGAAAATTTTAATCATAGTCGTATAATTAGAAGCACTTACGGTGCACTATGCCTGGGCCTGACTCGTCATACTCCTGCTTCGAGATCCACATCTGCTGGAAGGTTGAGAGTGAGGCGAGGATGGAGCCTCCGATCCATACGGAGTACTTCCTCTCGGGAGGAGCGATGATCTTGATCTTGATGGTGGAGGGAGCCAGGGCGGTGATCTCCTTCTGCATCCTGTCAGCAATACCGGGGTACATAGTTGTACCTCCGGAAAGTACAGTGTTGGCGTACAGGTCCTTACGGATGTCGACATCACACTTCATAATGGAGTTGTATACGGTCTCGTGGACACCGCAGGATTCCATACCAACGAAAGAAGGCTGGAAGAGAGCTTCAGGACAACGGAAACGTTCATTACCAATGGTAATGACCTGACCATCAGGCAACTCGTAGGACTTTTCAAGTGACGTAGAAGCTGCCGCTGTTTGCATCTCCTGCTCGAAGTCTAAAGCCACATAACAAAGTTTTTCCTTGATATCTCGTACGATTTCACGCTCGGCCGTCGTCGTGAATGAGTAGCCGCGCTCAGTGAGGACTTTCATTAAATAGTCTGTTAAGTCTCGGCCGGCCAAGTCCAGACGAAGGATAGCATGGGGAAGAGCATACCCTTCATAGATGGGTACTGTATGTGAAACACCGTCTCCTGAGTCAAGCACGATACCGGTGGTACGCCCAGAAGCATACAGCGAGAGCACAGCCTGGATAGCCACATACATGGCGGGGCAGTTGAATGTCTCGAACATGATCTGGGTCATCTTCTCACGGTTCGCTTTAGGGTTAAGTGGTGCCTCCGTCAGCAGGATGGGATGCTCCTCAGGCGCTACACGCAGCTCATTATAAAAGGTGTGATGCCAGATCTTCTCCATGTCGTCCCAGTTGGTGATGATGCCATGCTCGATGGGGTACTTCAAGGTGAGGATACCACGCTTGCACTGGGCTTCGTCTCCGACGTAGGAGTCTTTTTGTCCCATGCCTACCATGACGCCCTGATGCCTGGGGCGGCCCACTATGGAGGGGAATACGGCTCTGGGCGCATCGTCACCTGCGAACCCGGCCTTGCACATGCCAGAGCCGTTGTCGACCACAAGCGCTCCCGCATCATCGTCACACATCTTTCAGCCGGTTACACACGGGACGGCCACTGTGGACAATGATACCAGTTACAACAGAACATTTAAAAGTGTTTTCTTTTAAGGTACTTGATGAAGAAGGTGCGTTGATGAATGTCGAATGTTGGAGTATAAGTTCAGCAAAAGGCTTTACCAATTTTTAATGTTTGAAACTACCTATACTCGTAGCTACCATTGCTGTTTAAGCACGAGTTACTAAACCCTTACATTAGAAAAAATATTAATGATGTTAAGTATAAAAAATTACTTTACAATATGTAAGAATCTAAGGTGAATATCAATAGCCTACTTAAAAAAACACACTGGTTAAGATGTTAAAATTTCTTGAATAATTAAGTAATTATTTACCGTTAGTGTCAATAAAGGTGGGTTCCTACGGTCCGTGATATTGCAGACGGACGCGGACGCGCCGACGGCTACGGACGAACGCGCACCACGGACGAGGCTATCCCACGGTGCGTGCCCGTCCGTGGTCGTCGGCGGTCTGGGCCGAAATACGTGGAAGACTTTACGTTTCGTAGTGATAAATGAAACCTTAGGCTATATCTATTAAGGTGTAGAATCGCGCTAACTGAAAGAAAATACTTTCAAAGTAAAAAAGTTTTTTTTTTGCCAGCGGGATTATAACACGCAGCCTTATTGAAATAAGGACTATTTTCTCTGAAATACTTTAGTACCTAGGCATCGGCGCCCGGTAACCCATGGAATACTTGAAGGTATTTATTTTGTAGCACGATTATGTTCTTTATTCACTATGGATGCGCCCACCACCGGGCCCTACACCCTCCACTGACCCTCGGATCTGATAACTCATAAGTGCGAAAACAGGCACTTGCACTAATTACAATCGCCACGCGAAACCAGACCCGAGCACTGGCGATCCGTGGGTCAGTGGAGGGTGTAGGGCCCGGTGGTGGGCACACCCATAGTGAATGTTTGAACTTCCGAATTGTAACGCCTTATACAATTTCATTTATGTTCTTTATGTCTAAGAAAACTAGGATAATATTTCTATAAAAACCTTATTAACAACTTGGGACAAGTTGTTTGTTTACAGTACATACTTTGTACAGCGGACTCTAAATAGTTTGAAGCACGACTATAAGCTCCTTTTAAGATTGTATGAAAATTCCTGAGATATTAAAAAATTCTCCATACTATTGGGAAAAATAAACATGTGATTTCGGATCTCAAATTTTGTGGATAGGTTCTCTATAGTGGGATATTTACATAGCTTTTCGCTTAACATAACCTTTTTGTTACACCCTGTATACAGGATGTTTTTTCGTTGCCACCCTTAACGAAGGGTACGTAATCTATACATCAAATTAAGTAAGTTTATGCCGAAAAAAATGCTGGGAAACGATGTAAATTTTTTTAATTTTTTTTTATTACTTGATCGGGCGAAATTTATAGTGCCCAGTGTTTATACAAATTTTTTCATAGACAGATATTAATTATTTCTCGTGAAAAATCTTGCTACACGCGTCAATGTGCATTAATACAGAAAACCGTAGTCTATTTACTCAACTTTGGACCCTAATATTTTGCAAACCAGACATTTCCCAGGTATGCCTCCCATGGAGAAAAATCATCGTGATGATGAGATTCCGTAGTTTTCGGGAACGTTGACGACCAAAAATCACCCAATATACATACAAGGTGTGTGTGACAGCCAGGCAAATACTGAATGAAACACTGAACAAGTACCATTGTTATGACGACAGTGTTATTACTCCCAGGAAATATTTTTAATTTGATTATCCGCAAAGTTTGCTTTCCGCGCGAATTGTATCGGGTGATCCTGTGACTATTTAAATTAGCTTATTTGGTTATTGTGTGATACGAGTACATTGCTGTTTTATAAATCACTTGTGACTATCCAATGGGGTTCATTAGTATTTTGAAATTTTTGGGACTTGATTTTTTTCTTTTTGAAAATCATCCATAGGTTAAAATTTTGTTTTTAAGTCATTATCTAAGGCCTACATAAATGAGCTACACAATTTTTTTCCTGAAAAATGGAAAAAATGCCGGAAAAATTTCGAATTTTCCTGCGAAAATTTTCTGTGGTTTTCGCCTCAGAATCATGGTCTGAAGTCGCCATATCAATATTTGCCTGGCTGTCACAAACACCCTGTATAGGTAAATTACTGTTAAAGGCTTATGCAAGTTGTAATGTGTAATTTTAATGTGTTGTGAAGTGTATAAAAGCACCTTTCTTCAAAAAACCGTAATCGCTGTTACCTCAAGTAAGATTAGGGAAAGTTTAGTATTCCAATAATAAAACTATTAGGTCTTGAATAAAGTAGCATTTTTTTATATCTGGGCAAATACTAAAAAATTCAGAAGTGTATTCATGGGCGAGTGTATTCAAAAATGCCATTAGACTACTATACTACAACAATCGCTATTGCATCCATGCAGCCGTCGACATGGTCGTCAATTTTTATGTGGTCGCCTACAGACATCTCCGCACGAGCACGCACGAGCGCGCACCGCGTCTGAAGCTATCCATTCGCCATGGATCGGGCGCACCGCCACGGACGTGTCTGCAATTACCACGGACGACCCTATCCCACGGTGCGTGTCGGTGCGGGCTGGTCCGCGTCCGCCTACATTTATCACCACGGATCTAGACGCACCGAGACGGACGCGTCTGCATTACCACGGACGCTCTGTTTCCCACGGTCCGTGGTGCGCGCTCGTGCGCGTCGGTCCGCAATATCACGGACCGTAGGAACCCACCTTAAGATCATCCTTTATGAAATAAAGCTGTGCTTGTATAGGGTTACTAATCAAATGTTGCGCTTGGATATTCATTTATTAAAGTTAGTAAAAGCGTTTATGGAAATGCTATTGCAATGAATTTCTAATTTCTGCATGCAAAATGAAAGCAGAATTCACCAAAAAATCAGAAGAGCTGTGGCGAATGATAAGAACAATCACAGGAACTGGGTCCAGCACTATTAGATCCAGAAATGTCTAACACTATGTCTCCAAGAGAACTAGCTTCTGCACTGAGTCTACTAGGGGTGCGTGTTGTGTGCGAACTCGGCGTGGATTGGTCGCCCGCGATGCGAGCCACGCTTTTGTACCAGCGGCGAAGGGCAGCGACTACGATACTACCATTTAAGCGCATCTCGAGCGATGTGCAGAAATAGCTGCTCTATTGTCTGCGTGCATTATTATTAGCGGAAGATGAATAATGCTATGCACCGCCCTAAGAGTCAGCCCTAACATGGGGCGTTAAGTCGGCCTGGCATATTTTTAGGTGTTTAGTCAAATAGAGTAATAAGAGAAATTTATTTTTCTATGGTGGTTCTACGTGAACTGCAACTTAATATATCATTTTTAGGATTTTGGAACAAATGGAACACTTTACTTTCTATGTCTGGCTGTGTCTCTGTGTGAAATATTTTTTTTAATTCTATGGGAATCCTAAATTTATCAATAATGAAACTTTATATGCTCCTGTAATCGTCCAAACTATGTGTCCTTGATGTTTTACCTCTATTCCTTTCCATGGTTAAAAAAAACCTCAAATTAATGTATTAATATTTAAGCAATTTCATAATAGAAACCGACAAGCGGCGGTAGGCCCATCTCTTACCACGTGGGACTTAATAGGCTAGCTGGTGAAAAGAGGGTGTTTGCACACTTCTGCACAACCTCCTTAAGGGATAATGGACGTGACGTTCTTCAGCCTATTGCAGTCCACTGCTGGACACAGGGGCGTTTTGCCCATAGTTACCACGCTGGGCAGGCGGGTTGGTGACCGCAGTGTGATTTTCGTACTATGTTGTCAGTACGGGAGGCGCTGCCTCCCGGAAACCCTTAATCGCCTCGTACGATACCCACGGTCAGCAAGGGGTGGTACAAACTCTACTCTGCCGGCACCACGCGGCTAGCCGGTACCACGCGGCTTCTTTCTATCTTTAATACAATAGGCTTACATCCATTATAAACATTTTATAAACATTAGATTATTAGAATCATTCTAGTCTACTTTTGATTATTGGAAGTATTGTTACCTTGCTCTTTGCTTTAACATTTAAATTGTATTAATATTTGACATGTTTATTCCTACAGGTGAATATAATGACTTGGCAATTGTACGGCGACATAATTACATACGAGTAGATACCTATATGCCAAGCGGTAGCTCAATAATTAATTTTTTTATAGAAATAAACAGCTGTATCGAACAAGCGACCGCCCGTGACTTCGTCCTCGTAAATACAAATCACGTTACATGCTATTCTCGTGGGGATTCGGTCATCATCATCTTCCTACCCTTATTTTGTTATTTATGGGGTCGTCACAATATCGTTTCTTTCGTTTAAATAATTGTTATATATTAATGATAGATTTCATGCAATCCGCAATTTTCTCTTGACCAGCCGTTATCGTATGTGTAGCGATTATTTAATATGTAGTATTTTTTATTTAATTATCAAAGCGAAATTCCACAGGCCACCAGCCATCCTGACGTTGGCAAAATATTCGAAGATCAGGCTCAAGTTAAAAGTTTGTTAAGTTAAGAGCATGCAAAGGGCAAGTAAAGAGGTCATAAAAGAAGTCAAGGGACATAATGGTAACTAATGTGAAATATAGCCATTTTATTATTGTAATAATTCTAATACTGACTTTTTAGGAGCTTGACTCAATTTTTTCAATTGACATTTATTAATAATTTTATAACATATATCTTGAGTAAGATAAATTTATAAAAACACTTCTCCATTAATATAATCCGTTATAATCGTTTCATCAACTTTAAACTGCTGTTCTATACAATCTCGTAATTACTGCTGAGTATGGATTCAGCTTTGTTTGCCGAGATTTGGCTAGTGTATAGCTATCGGGATGAAAAATAACGTTGCCAATATGTAATTTAGAAAAGAGATGGTAAAATTCGTCATCCGAGTAATTGACCCGGTGGCTTAGTGGTTAGAGCACTGACACGCGGAATGCAGAGGTCGTGGGTTCGATTCCCACCCGGGTGAGGAATTTTTCCATTTCTTTATTAATAATTTTATAACATATATCTTGAGTAAGATAAATTTATTAAAACACTTCTCCATTAATATAATCCGTTAGGATATGGTTAATCGTTTCATCTTTAAACATTGTGCTGAGGGATTCAGCTTTGTTTGCCGAGATTTGGCTGTCAGTGTATACTCGTAGCTATCGCCAATGGTAGATGAAAAATAACGTTGCCTAATATGTATCATTTAGAAAAGAGATGGTAAAATTCGTCATCCGGCTTAGTAGATTGACCCGGTGGCTCAGTGGTTAGAGCACCGACACGCGGAATGCAGAGGTCGTGGGTTCGATTCCCACCCGGGTGAGGAATTTTTTCCATTTCTTTATTAATAATTTTATTTCCATAATATCTACCCTTAGCGAAATTTATAGTGTCCAGTGTTTATGCTAGTTTTTTCATAGACAGATATTAATTATTTCTCGTGAAAAATCTTGCTACACGCGTCAATGTGCATTTATGCAGAAAAACGTAGTCTATTTACTCAACTTTGGACCCTGATATTTTGGAAACCAGACACTTCCCAGGTATGCTTCCATGGAGAAAAATGATCGTGATGATGAGAAGATTCCGTAGTTTTCGGGAACGTTGACGACCAAAAATCATTCTGTATACTCTTCTTGATTTACGTAGTCTCTTTTTAAAAGTATGTTAAAAATTATATTTTCATGGAATCTTAAAACGTTACTACCATCAAGGAACATTTGCCTATGAAAGGAGGTTAACTTTTGTACTTTTTTCTTACAGTTCATTCAGATTCAGATAAAGCCGCGGATTCTTGCTAATATTTTATAAATGGGCTGTTTGGCTGTTCATTATTTACAAATAGATTGATGACATTTACTACAGCGACTCATTTATAGATTTGCCTATAGGTTCAGTGCAATGCGCTCGCTCCGATCGGAGCAATTGGCAGTGTGTCAATAAAGAACAAAAAGTAAACTGATCATCGTGACAGCTCCACACCAGGATCTGATAGCCAATACACTACACACAATCTTTGTGTGTGTAAGTTGTAATGAGAATCTAATAGAAATAGATGATGTTATTTAGATGCACTCACATCAGTTATTCATAGCCACAAACATCTGGCACCATATAAGAGAGGGTATTCAGAGATTTCAAAATCAAAAACTCACATCGGTAACAAAAATTATAATAACATCATAAGCTTACATAATAAATACAGTTTTATCAAAAGCCAGTAAAGTGTAATAAATTACACGCAATTTTTTGTACCTAAATTTTTTCCCATGAAGTCTTATACTTCAGGATTAACAATTTTTGCTTAAAATTTAAAATGCTTATATTTAGGAAACTTACAGTCTATAAATAATTGTTCAATTTTTACACAGGGTACATCCACACTGACACTACACAAAAGTACATTTCTAAGTATGTGTTCCTGATCTATTTCAGGAGTTTTTGTTCACTGAGAAATTTTTGTGATTTGTCGGATGCTGTAGTTCCTTCAGTTGTTGTCCGATCTTTATGCTGAAAAGTTTGCCGAGGTCGCGGCGACGAGTAACTACCGAGCCCAATACTCCAATCGCGGCGGTAGGCTCAGCTGCGATTTTCCGACAAAAACAAAACGAAACTTTCACGGCTTATCGCTCAGCTCGCCGTCTCCAGCGATATGAAGCTGAAACTTCTCAGGAACAAACTTCCGGTTGACAGCTCTCCAGTTTGTGAAAAAAAGTAGGGGTCGTGGCGACTAATCGCGCGCCGTAGCCCGCCGAAAGTTTTACCAAGCCTCAAAAGATGTTTTTTTGGTTGGTATCAATGGCACTAAACTTTCACGATATTCACTTTGAAAAACTGTCACCGGATGCGTGCGTGCTCGGCAGCGCGCTTTCTTATGACACTTTAAAAGTCACCAAATTCGCACTTTTACTATTTTTTTGGAATTTTTTCGCGCGGAGCTTCGCAACAAAAGTCGTCCGTCACTTCCCACGAGTGGTTTGCGACACTTGGGGCATGGCGTCACTGGTTAGGTTAGGTTAGGTTAGGTTCGTTGGGGGTTTCACCCTCCCGCATCGCTAGGGTGGTTGTGGACCAAAGGTCGGGCGTTTACCGCTCGGTTTGAGGCTCCACGGAGTTTACACCAAGCCCCCGCGTGGGGGAGGGAGGTTGGTGATACCGGAACGTGGCGCGTCCCCCGGTGGCGGATAGGGGACCACCGGCTGGAGGGTACCCTAGCCGGTGGGTGGGGCCTTAGGGCCCCCGCGGACCAATTTCACCCAAAGGTGGGGCTGTCCGGTTCCTCTGCTTAACAGAGGGACTCTGGACAGCCCTCAGGAGAGGGGTCCTCTTTCCTCTTCGTGAGTAATTTTGACATGAGGACCCCGCTCGTCCTGCGGCTGTGAAAGCTCGCCGCGGACGATGACGAGGTGGCAGGCCTCTCTGTTTCCGGCTGAACGCGCAGGAACAGTCGCGAAGGCGGAAGGCCTGGGTGGTCATTAAGGTCCACATGAGGGAGGAGGTGGTGGTCCCGTGCTGTAACATAAGCGGCACGGGGCGCCAGGAGGTGGAGTCCCGCGCCGTAAGGCGCGGGCCAACGAGTGGTCTCCCTTGGGATAAGGGAGACGGTGGTGGGCTCTTCGGGCTGCGCACCGGAGTGTCCACGGTGAGGGCTCGGGGTGGCGGTTGCGGGGCAGGCTGTCACCCATTGCACGGGTCCTCAAGTCGAACGGCGCGTGCTGTCGTCCACGCGCCGGCGGACGACAGGGCGCCAGAGTGGCGCCCCGGGGCGCTCGCAGAGCGACCCCGAGGAGAGTCCGCCCAGTGGGGCGGACAGGCCGCAGCACGGGGTCTGAGGTAGAATGCTTCGGTAGTCCCCACGACCCGTGCAACGCGGCAGAGAGGACACCGTGGGTGGTTTAGTGGGTATTCCCCGGCCATTTTCCGGTCGGAGGCGAGTCCCACATAACCCGCTTGCAGCCCCAGCGCCCTTCTCAGGGCGCGCAGCGGGTATCCGTAAACGGATTCCCCCACGTAAAAAAAAAAAAAAAGGTTAGGTTAGGTTGAAGGATAGCCTGCGGGACGGCGCGCCGCCAGTACTGCGAAGCCGCAGAAGGCGACGACCGCGACGTCGACGAAGAGGACCGCCTGTACGAAGCGTACAGGGTCGCCACCAAAGCCCTGCGCGTAGAGATCGCCAGGCGAAGGAAGCGGCGGTGAAGGAGAATGCTGGAGACGCTGGATCGTGATCCATGGGGCGCCCTTACAAGTCAGTGAGGGGCAAACTGCGCCCCTGGGCGCCCCCGCTGACGGAGAGTCTCCCAGCCGGAGCTTCCTGGGAAGGGTGGTCGAAACGCTCTTCCGGAGGGGAGGAATCACAGTCTCCCCCCACCGCCGGGTGGCGACTCCTACGACGATGAAGCCGTGGTGCCCGAAGTCAGGCGAGCGGAGCTGGAGCGGCGGTATTGCGATCTCAGGAGGAAGAATACCGCGCCCGGCCCGACGGAACTCCCGACGGGCCTGGGTCAACGCTCTCAGCTCCACGCTCATGGAGCCAAGAGTGCGGGGGATTTTCACCGATTGCCTAGAGCGGGGCCGATTCCCGAAAGTGTGGAAGTCGGGGATGCTGGTCCTGCTGGCCAAGGAGGGGCGTCCGGCCGAACGCCGTCCTGCGTATCGGGCCGATCGTGCTGCTCGACGAGGCCGGCAAGCTCTTCGAGCGCATCATTGCCAGTCGTCTCGTCGAGCACCTGGAGATAGTAGGACCGAACCTGAGCGAGGCGCAGTACGGCCTTTCGCGCCGGTCGGTCCACCATTGACGCCCTTCAGAGGGTGAAAATCCTCGCAAATGTGCAGTCGAGCCGTGGGGAGGTGCTGCTGGCGGTGTCGCTCGACATCGCCAACGCCTTCAATTCGCTCCCCTGGGGCTGCATCAAGGATCGCGTCGGGCACCACGCGTGCCACAGTACCTGCGTCGGGTCATCGACGGACTACCTCTCGGACCGAGAGATCCGCTATCCGGCGCAGGAGGATGGGGCCAGAGGGCTATGTCATGCGGTGTTCCACAGGGTCGGTACTCGTGCCCCCTTCTGTGGAACATCGGCTATGACTGGGTGCTGCGCGGCGCAAAAAACTTGCGGGTGGTCGAGGTCACGTGTTACGCGGACGACCCCTCGTTAACCGCCCGCGGCGCCAATTTCAGAGAAGCAGCCCTACTGGCCACGGCGGGAGTGGCGCACGTCGTCGGACGAATCCGCAGACTCGGGCTGGAGGTCGCCTTGATTAAATCCGAGCCATCTGTTTTCACGGGCCTCGGTCGGGGCCTCCGGCGGGGGCCGGCATTGTCGTGGGCGGGGTCTCCATCGGCGTCAAGGGGTACGATGAAGTACTGGGTTGGTACTGGACGCCCGGTGGACGTTTCAACGCCCACTTCAGGGCCTGGCCCCGAGTTGAAGAAGGCGCTTTTGCGCTCGGTGGACTGCTCCCCGAACGTGGGGAATCCCAGGGCGGGGTGCCCGCCGCCTGTAGCGCGGGCGTGGTGCGGTCCATGGCCATGTACGGCGCCCCCGTATGGGCCGACAATCTGACCGCCGCCAGCAAGAAGTGCTGCGACAAACGCACGCGCATCGTGGCGGTCAGAATAGCCAGGGGTACCGCACACGTGTCCTACGAGGCGCGTGCGTGCTCGCGGGTACCTTTCCCTGGTACCTGGACGCGGAGTTTGCCGCGGCAGTCTATCGACGCACTGCAGAGCAGCGGCGGAGAGGAGACTTCCGTTTCGGGAGGAGACGAGAAGGTACCGTAAGGAGTCAACGGGAAACTCTCCTCCGGAAATGGAAGACCGGCTCGCGGAGCGGAACGCCGGCCACCGGACCATCGGAGCGATTCGGCCCATTTTTTTTTTGCGAGGAATGGGTCCGATCGCAGGCGAGGCGCGCTCACATACCGCCTCGTGCAGGTGCAATCACCGGCCACGGTTTTTTCGGTCATTACCTGCACAAGGTGGTGAGGAGGAGCCGCAGCGGCGTGTCACCACTGTGACGCGGTCGACGACACGGCCGACCACACGCTGTCGGCTTGCCCGGCATGGGCCGAGCAACGAGCGCGCCTCGTTGACGAAGTGGGGGCGGACCTCACGCTGCCGGCGTTAGTGAACGCCATGCTCGACAGCAAGAGGTCCTGGAGGCGGTCGTCGACTTCTGCGAGGAGTCATGACGACGAAGGGAAGTACGGGAGCGGGCGAGAGAGCAAGATGCTGCAGACAGACCCGCTCCGCCGCGCGAGGCCTCGCAGAAGGCGGCGTGCCTACGACCGCTTCCCCATAGAGGGGCTCGGGGTGACGGACAGGGGTGACCGTCGCCCATTGCATCGACCCACGAGTCGAGCGACCTGCGTGTTCCGCACGTCGCCGACGGAGTCGGGCGGCCGACAGCCGCCCAGGGTCGCTACAGCTAAAGCCCCCCTGAGGAGAGGCCCGCCGCGGTTTGGCGGCGGGCGCGTCGTCCCCGCGGGTCCCGTGTTCATGCTCGGTAGTCTCATGGGCCCGCGGACTTAAGCGACGACGAGAACACCCTTGGGTTTTTAGTGGGTATTGCGTCGGGGTTTTCTTTTGTTTCCCCCGGCGCCGAGTCCCACATAACCCGCCCGCGGGACCCCACGCCGGCGGGTATGCGTAACGCATTTTCCAAGGTACGAAAAAAAAAAAAAAAAAAAAAAAAATAAAAAAAAAAAAAAAAAAAAAAAAAGGTTAGGTTTAAGGATGCAAAAAACCTATAGTGAAGATGCAAAAAACCTATAGTGAAGGATGCAAAAAACCTATAGTGAAGGATGCAAAAAACTATAGTGAAGGATGCAAAAAAACCTATAGTGAAGGATGCAAAAACCTATAGTTGAAGGATGCAAAAAACCTATAGTGAAGGATGCAAAAAACCTATAGTGAAGGATGCAAAAAACCTATAGTGAAGGATGCAAAAACCTATAGTGAAGGATGCAAAAAACCTATAGTGAAGGATGCAAAAAAACCTATAGTTGAAGATGCAAAAAACTATAGTGAAGGATGCAAAAAAACCTATAGTGAAGGATGCAAAAACCTATAGTGAAGGATGCAAAAAACCTATAGTGAAGGATGCAAAAAACCTATAGTGAAGGATGCAAAAAACCTATAGTGAAGGATGCAAAAAACCTATAGTGAAGGATGCAAAAAAACCTATAGTGAAGGATGCAAAAAACCTATAGTGAAGGATGCAAAAAACCTATAGTGAAGGATGCAAAAAACCTATAGTGAAGGATGCAAAAAACCTATAGTTTCGCATATGTTCGTCGTAAAAATACGATCGAGTGTCCTTAGATTCGTCTTCTTGCGCCGGATTTTTCGATAGACCGAAATCCCGGATTAGACGTAAATCCCGTTTTTAATCCGGGATTTAAGGATTTTTTTCGTTTTTCCTGGCGCAAAAATCGAATTCACGACGTGCAAATTTTAAACCGTCCTTTTTAGGACGAGGCGAGTGCGGCGCATCCGCGCATATCCTTAAACCCTGGATATAGGTCGCTTGCACCTATAATCGGGGTTTAAGAGGGGATTTTTCGGGATTTTTCGCCCTAACGAAAAACCTATTTTTGGGCTGCGATTCCGATCGCATGACCGACGGGGGGAGGGTCCGGGGAGTGGGATCACTCTTTGACTTGTCGCTCAACACAAAGAAGGCGCAGAAGAGGAGGTTTCCGCAGGGGGTGGGGCCGTATGAGCGGAGAGTACCGCTCCGAACATACGGCAACATGTCGCTGCGGAGGAGTGCGCGACATAGCCGTCGCGGGGTCGGAGGGGCGCTTGCCCGAAGTCCGACGGGCGCGGAGGAGGATAGGGATTTCGTGGACACCCGTACCAAGCAGATCAGCGCTGCACCGCACGGGCAAGGTGTGCCCGAAGTGCGGTTTGCAGCGGTTAGATTCTGCTAAAAGTAGTAGGGCGGCGTCGGGTTTCGGACACTGCCAGCGAGGTGGAGCAGAGTAAAGGGGCTGGATCTGTCTTCGGAGGAGTCGACGGTGCTGACCTAATGTCGGTTGGGTCCGAGAACACCCTCCGGTACACCCAATCCTAGAAAAAGGAGGCTGAACGCGACGGAGGTTGAGTTCCCAGCGAGGATGACTGGAACGTTCGCCTCCGTCGCGTAAAGGTCGAGGCCGGCCGCCCTCGACTGACAATACGTGTGCCTAGCAAAGGCAAAGGAGAGGCTGTTACGGGCAGAGAGGAGGAGCTCCGTCTGAGGGCTGAAAAAGAGATGCAGGAGGAACTGACAGAGGCGAGGCGGACTCGCATTTCCCGGCTGTCTGAGACGTCCTCGGCCGACGAGTCGGTGGCCGGGGCAACGCAGATCCCCTGGAGGACCTGGATCAGGGTGTGGCCCTGATCGAGGAAGGTAGCATCAAGATCCACGAACCTCCAGGGGCCTTTTATAAAAGCCCTCAGGGACGGGATCTCCCTGGTGCAGAAGGCCTGCGCGGGGTTGGGCCAGCGAACAGTCACGGATGTGACCTGTAAAGCTGCAGGAGGACGTTCGTCGACTGCAGCAGGAGCTGGCTCGACTCCAGAAGGAGAAGGAGGCCGAAAAAGAAGGCGGCGGACGACTTAAATGCCTCTCTCCTCAGGCGGCTAGAGGTGATGGACCGAATCCATCTGCGTCCTCCTCTGGCCTCCGACAGGTGGAGGCAGCAGAGCTGTCCAGAGAGGCTTACCCCGCCCTCCCCTCCCCAAGGCGTCCAACACAGCCACCTCCGGCTGTGCCCTCATTGCCCCACACGGGCGCGAAGCACACAGCCCGTCGCGGCCAGCCAGTCTCAGGATGCACGCCCTCCGCAGGCAACGACTTCCCAAGTGGCGAACTCTGCCCCTGCCCTTGCCACCTCCAAGCCGAAGCGGAAGCGCGGCAAACAGAGCATGGCAGCGCGGGAGTCAGGTAGGACTCCTGCCGCTCCCCAGCCTCGCCCGCTGCCGCCGGCGCCCGCGTCGATGGACGCGGCGTGGAACGTGGTGGCATCGCGCAGTGACGCAGGACTTCGCGCGGCAGAAGTCCCACAGGGGGCAGCGCGCTCCGTCTGCTCAGCGTCGGGCTCCTCCGCCGCCGAAAGCGGCAGACAAGGCGAAAAAACTGCGCACCCCCTCGATCGGCGGCTGTGGTCATTTCACTGCAGCCGGGCGCCGAGGAGAGGGGTGTTACGTTTCGAGAAGGTGTTGTCCGAGGCCCGGACTAAAGTGGATCTGCCCGGCCTCGGACTCGAAAAGGGTGTCCGGATTAGAAATCGGCCACTGGTGCTCGAGTACTGAAGTCCCGGGCGCCACCAGTGGCACTCTTGCGGACGCCCTGGCCGTTCGCCTTCGAGAGGAGCTCGACAGCGAGAATGTAAAGATTACTAGGCCGGAGAAATGCACCGATATGCGCATATCCGGCCTCGATGACTCCGTACGCAGCGAAGAAGTGGCAGCTGCGATCGCACGGCTGGGAGGTTGCGCCGTTGACGCAATAAAGGTTGGAGAAATACGCGAGGGTCACTCCGGCCTGCGCTCGGCATGGCTGAAATGCCCGATCGCAGCTGCAAAAAAGGTGGTGCAGGGCGGCCGTGTGTATTGGTCGGTTGGGTCTCGGCCCAAATCACCCTCTTAGAACCGAGGCCCATGGCGGTGCTTCCGGTGTCTTGAGGTCGGGCACGTCGTCGCGGCGTGCAAGTCGGCCAGTAGACCGCAGCGACGAGTGTTATCGCTGCGGTGAGCCCGGCCACAAGGCCGGCCGTTTGTCAGGCGGCACCGCACTGCACTCTGTGCACGGCCGCCAACAAAAGGCCGACCACATCGCGGGCAGCAAGCTCTGCGCTGCCGCAAAACAACCAAGAAGAGGATCGCTGTCGAAGGCCCCAGGGCCCCCTCGCAGCAGCCGATCCGCTCAGCCGTGGCCACCAGCGCCGCGGTACGGGCCGAGGGGGTTGCACCAATGGCCGTTGATTAATGGCCACGACGACGCGCATACTGCAGGCGAACGTCAACCACACCGCCCGAGCTCAGGACCTGCTCGTCCAGAGCATGGCTGGAGTGGTCGATTGACGTCACAGTAGTCAGCGAGCCGTACTCGATTCCCCAACGCGACACGTGGGTCGGGGATCGGGACGGCGTCGTGGCCGTCGTTCGGACGCCGGGTCGCCGACCCTTCGAGCGGGTCGAGAGGGGGTCGGGTTACGTCGTCGCCTCCGCGCGCGGGTATCGCAGTGGTCGGGGTGTATTTCTCCCCCAACCGCAGCCAAGAAGAGTTCGAAGAGTACTTGGACGAGTTGGAGGCTGTGGTCGGGTGGCTGAGCCCCGGCCACGTTCTTCTCGCCGGTGACCTCAATGCGTGGTCCACCGCTTGGGGTTCCCGCGAAACTACCGCGCGCGGCCGAGTGCTGGGGGAGTTTGCGATTTCCGCCGGGCTGTGTCGTTGAACCGGGGAGCGATCGACACGTGCGTGCGACGTGGAGGCGGCTCAATTGTGGACGTTTCGTTCGCCACAGCTGCACTCGCGCGCCGTGTCCGCGACTGGGTGGTCATGGAGAGTGCGGAGACCCTTTCGGATCACCGATATATTCGGTCGACGTCTCCGCACTCCCGGGTGCCCCGAGCGGCCCTCCGAACCGCTCCTCGCGTTCGTAGGTGGGCCTGGCCCAGGCAAAAGAGAGGCTCGTGAAGGCGAGGAGGGAGGAGCTCCGCCTGAGGGCCGAAGAGGAGATGCAGGAAGTCGTTGACGGAGGCGCGACAAACAGAAGCTTGCGCCTCTCCGAATCGTCGTCGGCTCCTGAGTCGGGGGTCCAAGGAAAACAGGCTCCCGACCCTCTGGAGGATCTGGATCAGGGCGTTGCCCTGATAGAGAAGGTGGCCTCGAGGTCAAAGAACCTCCAGGGGCCATTTATTAAGGCTCTCAGGGACGGGATCGTCCTGGTGCGCAGGCCTGTGCGGGGCTGTGCGAGCGGAACCGTCACAGACGTGACGACAAATTGCAGGAGGACGTTCGTCGCCGCCTGCAATCTGAACTCGCTCAGCTCCAAAAGGAGAAGGAGGCTGAGCAGAAGGCGTCCGAGAGGATGAACGCCTCCCTGCTAAGGCGGCTGGAGTTGATGGACCGTATTCATCTTCGTCCCCCTCTGGCTGCGGACAGATGGAGGCTGGCCGACCACGGCACTGTCTCCTCACCTCCAAGAGAGGCCACACCAAGGAGGCACGTCACGGCGCTCCCGGCCGAGCCCTCAGCGCCCGTAAGGGCACAAAGGAGAACGCCCGCAGCAGGGCGGCCGCAGGCGCAGGCTGGACGTCCTGCAGCAGCGCCACCAAAATCGGCGAACCCTGCCAACAAGAAGAAGAAGCGTAAGCGCAAACGGGGCCGTAAGAGCATGGCAGCGCGAGAGTCGGGATCGGCTCCCGCCGCTCCGCAGCCCCGTCCCCGCCCGTTGCCACCCGCACCCGCGAACACAAATACGGCGTGGAATGTGGTGGCGGGACGCAGGCGCAAGAACGCGCATGGTAGGGGTCAAGAGGGGGTCCGTGGTGCCGCCGGTGCACGTCAGACTGCTCCGCCCAAAAAGAAGGCGAAAAAGATGCGCGCCCCTCGGTCCGCGGCCGTAGTTTTAACACTACAGCGGGAGCGGAAGAGAGGGGCGTCACCTTCGAAAAGGTGCTGTCCGAGGCCCGGACTAAGGTGGACCTGCCCGGCCTGGGCCTAGAGAAAGGTGTGCGCATTCGCAGAGCCGTCACTGGTGCTCGTGTCCTGGTGGTGCCGGGAGCATCCAGCGGGCCGCTGGCGGACGCCCTCGCCGCTCGTCTCCAGCGGACTTGCCGTGGAGGACGTCAGGATCTCAAGGCCCAGAGAGGTGCGCATATTTGCGCATCTCTGGCCTTGACGATTCTGTCAAGAAGGAGGATATTGCAGCCCGCCGTGGCACGAATTGGAGCTGCGCCGCAAGCGCAATCAGGGTCGGGGAGATCCGCGTTGGACCCTCCGGCCTAGGTTCGGCGTGGCTGCGGTGCCAATCGCGGCTGCAAAGAAGGTGGTGGGGGGCGGCCGAGTGTTGGTCGGATGGGTCTCGGCCCAAGTATCACTGCTAGAGTCGAGACCCATGCGGTGTTTCCGCTGCCTCGAAGTCGGGCACGTCGCGCGGACGTGCCAGTCAGCGGTGGACCGCAGCGATGAATGTTATCGCTGCGGCCGGCCCGGCCACAGGGCGGCGGCATGCAGGAGGCGCCAAAGTGCTCCCTGTGCACGGCCGCCAGAAGAGGCCGACCACATCGTGGGGGCAGGTCCTGCACTGCACGCAGACCACCCAGGAGAAGAGTCGCTGCCGAAGGCCCCCGGGCCCCCTCGCAGCAGCCGACTCGCTCACCCGCGGCCGCCAGCGCTACGGACAGCCTGCGGAGGAAGCGCCAATGGCAATTAATTAATGGCCACGACGACACGCATTCTACAGGCGAACGTCAACCACGCCGCCCGTGCTCAGGACCTGTTTGTCCAGAGTATGGCGGAGTGGTCGATAGACGTAGCCGTATTCTGCGAGCCGTACTCGGTCCCCAGACGCGACACTTGGGTCGGAGACCGTGACGGCGTCGTGGCCATTGTCCGAGGGCCGGATCGCGACCCCTTTGATCGGACTGAGAGGGGACCGGGTTACGTCGTCGCCTGCTCGCGCGGCATAGCGGTGTTGGGGGTGTATTTTTCCCCCAATCGCAGTCTGCACCTTCGAAGGAGTTTTTGGACGAGTTGGAGGCTGTGGTTGGGTGGCTGAGCCCCGGCCACGTCCTGCTCGCCGGAGATCTCAATGCGTGGTCCACCGCTTGGGGGTCCTCCTCGCGAACCACCGCGCGCGGCCGATTGCTGGAGGAGTTTTCTATCTCCACCGGGCTGTGCTTACTGAACCGAGGGACGGTCGACACGTGCGTGCGACAGGAGGGCTGTTCAATAGTGGACGTTTCATTCGCCACAGCCGCCCTGGCGCGCCGTGTCCGGGCTGGGAAGTGATGGCGAGTGTGGAGACCCTTTCGGATCACCGATATATTCGATTCGAAGTCTCCGCGCTCCCGGGTGCCCCGAGCAGCCCGAGCCGTTCCTTGCGTTCGGAGTGTCCACGCTGGGCGCTGAAGCGCTTCGACCGGGACCTCTTCTATGAGGCGTTGCAGGTCGAAGCCTGGAGTCGTTCGGCGCCCGATAGTCCCGGTGGACGTGGAGAGAGAGGCGGAGTCGCTGGTGTATCCATGACGCACATGTGCGACGCTGCCATGCCCGCCTCTCAGGAACTACTCCCCCAGGCGGCAGGTGTACTGGTGGTCGGAGGAGCTGTCGCGGCTCCGTCGAGCCTGCGGGACAGCGCGCCGCCAGTACTGCCGAAGCCGAAGGAGGCGACGACGTAACGTCGATGAGGAGGACCGCCTGTACGAAGCGTACAGGGTCGCCACCAAAGCCCTGCGCGTGGAGATCGCCAGGGCGAAGGAAGCGGCGGTGAAGGAGATGCTGGAGACGTTGGACCGTGATCCGTGGGGGCGCCCTTACAAGTCAGTGAGGGGCAAACTGCGCCCCTGGGCGCCCCCCGCTGACGGAGAGTCTCCAGCCGGAGCTCCTGGGAAGGGTGGTGGAAACGCTCTTCCCGGAGGGGAGAGGACACAGTCTCCCCCCACCGCCGGGTGTGACTCCGACGACGAGGATGCCGTGGTGCCTGAAGTCAGGCGAGCGGAGCTTGGGGCGGCGGTACTGAGAATCAGGAAGAAGAACACCGCGCCCGGGCCCGACGGAACTCCCGGACGGGCCTGGGTTAACGCCCTCAGCTCCGCGCTCATTGAGCCGAGAGTGCGAAGGATTTCACCGACTGCCTGGAGCGGGGCCGGTTTCCGAAAATTCTGGAAATCGGGAATACTCGTCTTGCTGGCAAAGGAGGGGCGTCCGGCCGATGCGCCGTCGGCGTATCGGCCGATCGTATTGCTCGACGAGGCGGGTAAGATCTTCGAGCGTATTATCGCTCGACGTCTCGTCGAGCACTTAGAGACGGTCGGACCGAACCTGAGCGAGACCCAGTACGGTTTTCGCACGGGTAGGTCCACCATCGACGCCCTTCTGCGGGTGAAGATCCTGGCGGAGGATGCGGTCCATCGGGCGAGGTGTTTGCTGGCGGTGTCGATCGACATCGCAAACGCCTTCAATTCGCTCCCGTGGGCTGCATCAGGTATGCGCTCGGGCACCACGGCGTGCCGCGGTACCTGCGCCGGATCGTAGAGGATTACCTCGCGGATCGCGCGATTCGCTATCCGGCGCAGGGAGGATGGGGCCAGAGGGCCATGTCGTGCGGTGTTCCACAGGGTTCGGTTTTAGGCCCCCTGCTGTGGAACATCGGCTACGACTGGGTGCTGCGCGGCGCTAACCTGCGGGGTGTCAATGTCACTTGCTATGCGGACGACACCCTTGTTACCGCCCGCGGCAGCTCGTTTCGAGAGGTGCCCTACTGGCCACGGCAGGTGTGGCTCACGTCGTCGGACGGATAAGAAGTCTCGGGCTGGAGTCGCCTTTAAATAAATCCGAGGCCATCTGTTTTCACGGGCCTCGGATGGGACCCCCAGGCGGGGGGCCGGCATCGTCGTGGTGGAGTCTCCATCGGCGTCGGCGGGACCATGAAATACCTGGGCCTGGTACTCGACGCCCGGTGGACGTTCGACGCCCACTTCGAGGGGCTGGCCCCAAAGCTGAAAAGGGTCGCTTGCGCGCTCGGCGGACTGCTGCCGAACTTGGGAAGTCCCAGGGGAGGATGCCGCCGTCTGTACGCGGGCGTGGTGCGGTCCATGTGCCCAATACGGGGCCCCCGTATGGACCGACAACCTGACCGCCAACGGCAAGAAACTGCTGCGCCAGGCGCAGCGGATTGCGGCGGTCAGGATCGCGAGAGGGTACCGCACCGTGTCCTTCGAGGCGGCGTGCGTGCTCGCAGGAACTCCTCCCCTGGGACCTAGACGCAGAGCTCGCGGCGGCGATATACCGGCGCGTAGCAGAGCAGCGGCGGAGGGAGAGACCTTCCGTTTCCGGGAGGAGACGCGACGCTACCGAATCGCGCAGCGTGATGCTCTGCTCCGGAAATGGAAGGACCGGCTCGACGAGCCGAGAGCCGGCCACCGGACGATCGGAGCGATCCGCCCGTTCTGAAAGAGTGGGTCGATCGCAGACGGGGTGCGCTCACGTACCGCCTTGTGCAGGTGCTCACCGGCCATGGGTGCTTTGGGCACTACCTGCACAGGGTTGTGAGAAGGGAGCCGACAGCGTCGTGTCACCACTGCGACGCCGTCGACGATACAGCCGAGCAACGTTGTCGGCGTGCCCGGCGTGGGCGGAGCCCGAGCGCGTCCTGGTGGCCGTAGCGGGGGCGGACCTCTCGCTGCCGGCGCTAGTCAGCGCCATGATCGCAGCAGTGAGGCCTGGAGGGCGGCCGTCGCCTTCTGTGAAGAAGTTATGATGGCAAAAGGAGACGGCGGAGCGCGCGCGAGAGCAAGATGCTGCAGCAGACCCGCTCCGCCGCGAGAGGCCTCGCAGAAGGCGGCGTGCATACGACCGCCTTCCCCCATAGGGGGGCTCGGGTGGCGGTTGCGGGGCAGGCTGTACCCATTGCACGGGTCCTCAAGTCGAACGGCGCGTGCTGTCGTCCCACGCGCCGCGAGACGGACAGGGCGCCAGAATGGCGCCCCGGGGCGCTCGCAGAGCGCCCCCGAGGAGAGTCCGCCCAGGTGGGGCGGACAGGCCGCAGCACGGGGTCTGAGGTAGAAAGCTTCGGTAGTCCCACGACCCCGTGCAACGCGGGCAGAGAGGACACCGTGGGGGATTAGTGGGTATTCCCCGGCCACTTTTCCCGGCCGGAGGCGAGTCCCACATAACCCCGCTTGCAGCCCCAACGCCTTCTCAGGGCGCGCAGCGGGTATCCGTAAACGGATTCCCCCACGTAAAAAAAAAAAAAAAAAAAAAAAAAAAAAAAAAAAAAAAAAAAAAAAAAGGTTAGGTTAGGTTAGGTTAGGTTAGGTTAGGTTCCACCCCCCACGCGGGGTTAACCTCACGCGGGGTTTACCCCACGCGAGGTTTACACCAAGGCCCCCGCGCGGGGGAGCCGGGTTGGGTGATACCGGAACGTGGCGCGTCCCCCGGTGGCGGATTAGGGGACCACCGGCTGCCTATTATTAGGATACCCCAGACCGTGGGTGGGGCCTTAGGGCCCCCGCGGACCAATTTCACCCCACAGGTTGGGGCTGTCCGGTTCCTCTGCTTACAGAGGGACTCTGGACAGCCCTCAGGAGAGGGGTCCTCTTTCCTCTTCGTGAGTATTTTGACATGAGGACCCCGCATCGTCCTGCGGCTGTGAAAGCTCGCACCCGCGGACGATGAGGAGGTGGCAGGCCTCTCTGTTTCCGGCTGAACGCGCAGGAACAGTCGAGGCGGAGAGGCCTGGGTGGTCATTAGGTCCACATGAGGAGAAGAGGTGGTCTCGTGCTGTTATATAAGCGGCACGGGGCGCCCAGGAGGTGGTGGAAGTCCCGCGCCGTAAGGCGCGGGCCAACGAGTGGGTCTCCCTTGGGATAAGGGAGACGGTGGTGGGCTCTTCGGGCTGCGCACCTGGAGTGCCCACGGGAGGGCTAGGGTGGCGGTTGCGGGGCAGGCTGTCACCCATTGCACGGGTCCTCAAGTCGAACGGCGCGTGCTGTCGTCCCACGCGCCGCGAGACGACAGGGCGCCAGAGTGGCGCCCCGGGGCGCTCGTAGAGTGCCCCCCGAGGAGAGTCCGCCCAGGAGGGGCGGACAGGGCCGCAGCACGGGGTCTGAGGTAGAATGCTTCGGTAGTCCCACGACCCCGTGCAAACGCGGCAGAGAGGACACCGTGGGGGTTTAGTGGGTATTCCCCGGCCACTTTCCCGGCCGGAGGCGAGTCCCACATAACCCGCTTGCAGCCCCAGCGCCCTTCTCAGGGCGCGCAGCGGGTATCCGTAAACGGATTCCCCCACGTAAAAACAAAAAAAAAAAAAAAAAAAAAAAAAAAAAAAAAAAAAGGTTAGGTTTAGGTTCCACCCCCCACGCGGGGTTAACCTCACGCGGGGTTTACCCCAAGCGAGGTTTACACCAAGCCCCCAGCGCGGGGGAGCCGGGTTGGGTGATACCGGAACGTGGCGCGTCCCCCGGTGGCGGATAGGGGACCACCGGCTTGGTGGGTACCCAGGCCGGTGGGTGGGGCCTTAGGGCCCCCGCGGACCAATTTCACCCACAGGTGGGGCTGTCGGTTCCTCTGCTTACAGAGGGACTCTGGACAGCCCTAAGGAGAGGGGTCCTCTTTCCTCTTCGCGAGTATTGACATGAGGACCCCGTATCGTCCCGCGGCTGTGAAAGCTCGCCGCGGACGATGATGAGGTGGCAGGCCTCTCTGTTTCCGGCTGAACGCGCAGGGAACAGTCGAGGCGGAGAGGCCTGGGTGGTCATTAGGCCACACGAGGAGAAGAGGTGGTCCGTGCTGTAATATAAGCGGCACGGGGCGCCCAGGAGATGGAGTCCCGCGCCGGAAGGCGCGGGCCAACGAGTGGTCTCCCTTGGGATAAGGGAGACGGTGGTGGGCTCTTCGGGCTGCGCACCGGAGTGCCCACGGTGAGGGCTCGGGTGGCGGTTGCGGGGCAGGCTGTCACCCATTGCACGGGTCCTCAAGTCGAACGGCGCGTGCTGTCGTCCCACGCGCCGCGAGACGACAGGGCGCCAGAGTGGCGCCCCCGAGGAGAGTCCGCCCAGGTGGGGCGGACAGGCCGCAGCACGGGGTCTGAGGTAGAATGCTTCGGTAGTCCCACGACCCCGTGCAAACGCAGCAGAGAGGACACCGTGGGGGTTTAAGTGGGTATTCCCCGGCCACTTTTCCCGGCCGGAGGCGAGTCCCACATAACCGCTTGCAGCCCAGCGCCCTTCTCAGGGCGCGCAGCGGGTATCCGTGAACGGATTCCCCCACGTAAAAAAAAAAAAAAAAAAAAAAAAAAAAAAAAAAAAAAAAAAAAAAAAAAAAAAAAAAAAAAAAAAAAAAAAAAAAAAAAAAAAAAAGGTTAGGTTAGGTTAGGTAGGTTAGGTTGAAGGATGCAAAAACCTATAGGAAGGATGCAAAAAACCTATAGGAAGGATGCAAAAAAAACCTATAGTGAAGGGATGCAAAAAAACCTATAGTGAAGGATGCAAAAAACCTATAGTGAAGGATGCAAAAAAACCTATAGTGAAGGATGCAAAAAACCTATAGTGAAGGATGCAAAAAACCATAGTGAAGGATGCAAAAAACCTATAGTGAGGATGCAAAAAACCTATAGTGAAAGGATGCAAAAAACCTATAGTGAAAGGATGCAAAAAACCTATAGTGAAGGGAAAGGATGCAAAAAACCTATAGTGAAGGATGCAAAAAACCTATAGTGCAAGGATGCAAAAAACCTAAGTGAAGGATGCAAAAAACCTTATAGTGAAGGATGCAAAAAACCTATAGTGAAGGATGCAAAAAACCTATAGTGAAGGATGCAAAAAACCTATAGGAAGGATGCAAAAAACCTATAGTGAAGGATGCAAAAAACCTATAGTGAAGGATGCAAAAAACCTATAGTGAAGGATGCAAAAAACCTATAGTTTCGCATAGGTTCGTCGTAAAAATACGATCGAGGTGTCCTTAGATTCGTCTTTCTTGCGCTGGATTTTTCGATAGACCGAAATCCCGGATTAGACGTAAATCCCGTTTTTAATCCGGGATTTAAGGATTTTTCGTTTTTCATGCGCAAAAATCGAATTCACGACGTGCTGATTTGAAACCGTCCTTTTTAGGACGAGGCGAGTGCGGCGCATCCGCGCATATCCTTAAACCCCGGATATAGGGTCGCTTGCACCTTATAATCGGGGTTTAAGAGGGGATTTTTCGGGATTTTTCGCCCTAACGAAAACCTATTTTTGGGCTGCGATTCCGATTGCATGAGTGACGAGAGGAGGTCCGGGGAGTGGGATCACTCCTTTGACTTGTCGCTCAACACAAAAGAAGGCGCAGAAGAGGAGGTTTCCGCAGGGGGGTGGGGCCGTATGAGCGGAGAGTTACCGCTCCGAACATACGGCAACATGTCACTGCGGAGGAGTGCGCGACATAGCGTCGCGGGGTCGGAGGGGCGCTTGCCCGAAGTCCGACGTGGCGCGGAGGAGGATAGGGATGTCGTGGACACCCGTACCAAGCAGATCAGCGCTGCACCGCACGGGCAAGGTGTGCCCGAAGTGCGGTTGCAGCGGTTAGATTCTGCTAAAAGTAGTAGGGCGGCGTCGGTTTTCGACACTGCCAGCGAGGTGGAGCACGGTAAAGGGCTGGATCTGTCTTCGGAGGAGTCGGACGGCGCTGACCTAATGTCGGTTGGGTCCGAGACACCCTCCGGTACACCCAATCCTAGAAAAAGGAGGCTGACGCGACGGAGGTTGAGTTCCAGCGAGGATGAGCTGGAACGTTCGCCTCCGTCGCGTAAAGGTCGAGGCCGGCCGCCCTCGACTGGACAATACGTGGGCCTAGCAAAGGCAAAGGAGAGGCTGTTACGGGCAGAGAGGAGGAGCTCCGTCTGAGGGCTGAAAAAGAGATGCAGGAGGAACTGACAGAGGCGAGGCGGACTCGCAGTTCCCGGCTGTCTGAGACGTCCTCGGCCGATGAGTCGGTGGCCGGGGGCAACGCAGATCCCTTGGAGGACCTGGATCAGGGTGTGGCCCTGATCGAGAAGGTAGCATCAAGATCCACGAACCTCCAGGGGCCTTTTATAAAAGCCCTCAGGGACGGGATCTCCCTGGTGCAGAAGGCCTGCGCGGGGTTGGGCCAGCGAACAGTCACGGAAGTGACTGTAAAGCTGCAGGAGGACGTTCGTCGACTGCAGCAGGAGCTGGCTCGACTCCAGATGGAGAAGGAGGCCGAAAAGAAGGCGGCGGACGAGTTGAATGCCTCTCTCCTCAGGCGGCTAGAGGTGATGGACCGAATCCATCTGCGTCCTCCTCTGGCCTCCGACAGGTGGAGGCAGGCAGAGCTGTCCAGAGAGGCTTACCCCGCCCTCCCCTCCCCAAGGCGTCCAACACAGCCACCTCCGGCTGTGCCCTCATGCCCACACGGACGCGAAAAGCACCGCCCGTCGCGGCCAGCCAGTCGCAGGATGCACGCCCTCCGCAGGCAACGACTTCCCAAGTGGCGAACTCTGCCCCTGCCCTTGCCACCTCCAAGCCGAAGCGGAAGCGCGGCAAAAGAGCATGGCAGCGCGGGGAGTCAGGTAGGACTCTGCCGCTCCCCAGCCTCGCCCGCTGCCGCCGGCGCCCGCGTCGATGGACGCGGCGTGGAATGTGGTGGCATCGCGCAGACGCAGGACTTCGCGCGGCAGGAGTCCCCCCAGGAGGCAGCGGCTCCGTCTGCTCAGCGTCGGGCTCCTCCGCCGCCGAAAGCGGCAGACAAGGCGAAAAAACTGCGCACCCTCGATCGGCGGCTGTGGTCATTTCACTGCAGCCGGGCGCCGAGGAGAGGGGTGTTACGTTCGAGAAGGTGTTGTCCGAGGCCCGGACTAAAGTGGATCTGGCCCGGCCTCGGACTCGAAAAGGGCGTCCGGATTAGGAAGTCGGCCACCGGCGCTCGTGTGCTGGAAGTCCCGGGCGCCACCAGTGGCACTCTGGCGGACGCCCTGGCCGTTCGCCTTCGAGAGGAGCTCGACAGCGAGAATGTGAAGATTACGAGGCGGAGAAATGCACCGATATGCGCATATCCGGCCTCGATGACTCCGTACGCAGCGAAGAAGTGGCAGCTGCGATCGCACGGCTGGGAGGTTGCGCCGTTGACGCAATAAAGGTTGGAGAAATACGCGAGGGTCCCTCCGGCCTGCGCTCGGCATGGCTGAAATGCCCGATCGCAGCTGCAAAAAAGGTGGTGCAGGGCGGCCGTGTATTGGTCGGTTGGGTCTCGGCCCAAATCACCCTCTTAGAACCGAGGCCCATGCGGTGCTTCCGGTGTCTTGAGGTCGGGCACGTCGTTGCGGCGTGCAAGTCGGCAGTAGACCGCAGCGACGAGTGTTATCGCTGCGGTGAGCCCGGCCACAAGGCGGCCGTTTGTCAGGCGGCACCGCACTGCACTCTGTGCACGGCCGCCCAACAAAAAGGCCGACACACATCGCGGGCAGCAAGCTCTGCGCTGCCCGCAAAACAACCAAGAAGAGGATCGCTGCCGAAGGCCCCAGGGCCCCCTCGCAGCAGCCGATCCGCTCAGCCGCGGCCACCAGCGCCGCGGTACGGGCCGAGGGGGTTGCACCAATGGCCGTTGATTAATGGCCACGACAACACGCATACTGCAGGCGAACGTCAACCACGCCGCCCGAGCTCAGGACCTGCTCGTCCAGAGCATGGCGGAGTGGTCGATTGACGTCGCAGTAGTCAGCGAGCCGTACTCGATTCCCCAACGCGACACGTGGGTCGGGGATCGGGACGCGTCGGGCCGTCGTCGGACGGCGTCGTCCGTCGCCTGGGTCGGGCGACCGCCGCGGGGTCGGGAGGAGGGGGTCGGCTGGTTACGTCGTCGCCTCCGCGCGCGGTATCGCAGTGGTTGGGTGTATTTCTCCCCCACCGCAGCAGAGAAGAGTTCGAAGAGTACTTGGACGAGTTGGAGGCTGTGGTCGGGTGGCTGAGCCCCAGCCACGTTCTTCTCGCCGGGACCTCAATGCGTGGTCCACCGCTTGGGGTTCCGCGAGAACTACCGCGCGCGGGCCGAGTGCTGGGGGGAGTTTGCCATTTCCGCCGGGCTGTTGTCTGCTGAACCGGGGAGCGGTCGACACGTGCGTGCGACGTGGAGGCGGCTCAATTGTGGACGTTTCGTTCGCCACAGCTGCACTCGCGCGCCGTGTCCGCGACTGGGTGGTCATGGAGAGTGCGGAGACCCTTTCGGATCACCGATATATTCGGTTCGACGTCTCCGCACTCCCGGGAGCCCCGAGCGGCCCTCCGAACCGCTCCTCGCGTTCGGACTGTCCCCGCTGGGCGCTGAAACGGTTCGACCGGGACCTTTTTTACGAAGCGCTCCAGGTCGAAGCCTGGAACCGTTCGGCGCCCGATGGCCCGGCGGACGTGGAGAGAGAGGCGGAGGCGCTCGTGTTGTCCATGACGCACATGTGCGACGCCGCCATGCCCCGCCTCTCGTGGAATTTCTCCCCCAGGCGGCAGGTGTACTGGTGGTCGGAGGAGCTGTCCCGGCTCCGTCGAGCCTGCGGGACGGCGCGCCGCCAGTACTGCCGAAGCCGCAGAAGGCGACGACGCGACGTCGACGAAGAGGACCGCCTGTACGAAGCGTACAGGGTCGCCACCAAAGCCCTGCGCGTAGAGATCGCCAGGGCGAAGGAAGCGGCGGTGAAGGAGATGCTGGAGACGCTGGACCGCGATCCATGGGGGCGCCCTTACAAGTCAGTGAGGGGCAAACTGCGCCCCTGGGCGCCCCCGCTGACGGAGAGTCTCCAGCCGGAGCTCCTGGGAAGGGTGGTCGAAACGCTCTTCCCGGAGGGGAGGAATCACAGTCTCCCCCCACCGCCGGGTGGCGACTCCGACGACGAGGAAGCCGTGGTGCCCGAAGTCAGGCGAGCGGAGCTGGGAGCGGCGGTATTGCGACTCAGGAGGAAGAATACCGCGCCCGGGCCCGACGGAACTCCCGGACGGGCCTGGGTCAACGCTCTCAGCTCCACGCTCATGGAGCCAAGAGTGCGGGGGATTTTCACCGATTGCCTAGAGCGGGGCCGATTCCCGAAAGTGTGGAAGTCGGGGATGCTGGTCCTGCTGGCCAAGGAGGGGCGTCCGGCCGATACGCCGTCTGCGTATCGGCCGATCGTGCTGCTCGACGAGGCCGGCAAGCTCTTCGAGCGCATCATTGCCAGTCGTCTCGTCGAGCACCTGGAGAGAGTAGGACCGAACCTAAGCGAGGCGCAGTACGGCTTTCGCGCGGGTCGGTCCACCATTGACGCCCTTCAGAGGGTGAAAATCCTCGCAAAGGATGCAGTCGACCGGGGGGAGGTGCTGCTGGCGGTGTCGCTCGACATCGCCAACGCCTTCAATTCGCTCCCCTGGGGCTGCATCAAGGATGCGCTCGGGCACCACGGCGTGCCACAGTACCTGCGTCGGGTCATCGCGGACTACCTCTCGGACCGAGAGATCCGCTATCCGGCGCAGGGAGGATGGGGCCAGAGGGCTATGTCGTGCGGTGTTCCACAGGGGTCGGTACTCGGCCCTCTGCTGTGGAACATCGGCTATGACTGGGTGCTGCGCGGTGCAAACTTGCGGGGTGTCGAGGTCACGTGTTACGCGGACGACACCCTCGTTACCGCCCGCGGCGCCAATTTCAGAGAAGCAGCCCTACTGGCCACGGCGGGAGTGGCGCACGTCGTCGGACGAATCCGCAGACTCGGGGCGGAGGTCGCCTTGAGTAAATCCGAGGCCATCTGTTTTCACGGGCCTCGGTCGGGGCTCCGGCGGGGGCCGGCATCGTCGTGGGCGGGGTCTCCATCGGCCGTCAAGGGTACGATGAAGTACCTGGGGTTGGTACTGGACGCCCGGGGACGTTCAACGCCCACTTCGAGGGCCGCCCCGAAGTTGAAGAAGGCCGCTTTTGCGCTCGGTGGACTGCTCCCGAACGTGGGGAATCCCAGGGCGGGGTGCCGCCGCCTGTACGCGGGCGTGGTGCGGTCCATGGCCATGTACGGCGCCCCCGTATGGGCCGACAATCTGACCGCCGCCAGCAAGAAGGTGTGCGCGACAAACGCAGCGCATCGTGGCGGTCAGAATAGCCAGGGGGTACCGCACCGTGTCCTACGAGGCGGCGTGCGTGCTCGCGGGTACCTTTCCCTGGGACCTGGACGCGGAGTTTGCCGCGGCAGTCTACCGACGCACTGCAGAGCAGCGGCGGAGAGGAGACCTTCCGTTTCGGGAGGAGACGAGAAGGTACCGTAGGAGTCAACGGGAAACTCTCCTCCGGAAATGGAAGGACCGGCTCGCGGAGCCGAACGCCGGCCACCGGACCATCGGAGCGATTCGGCCCATTCTCGAGGAATGGGTCGATCGCAGGCGAGGCGCGCTCACATACCGCCTCGTGCAGGTGCTCACCGGCCACGGGTGTTTCGGTCATTACCTGCACAAGGTGGTGAGGAGGGAGCCGACAGCGGCGTGTCACCACTGTGACGCGGTCGACGACACGGCCGAGCACACGCTGTCGGCTTGCCCGGCATGGGCCGAGCAACGAGCGCGCCTCGTTGACGAAGTGGGGGCGGACCTCACGCTGCCGGCGTTAGTGAACGCCATGCTCGACAGCAAGAGGTCCTGGAAGGCGGTCGTCGACTTCTGCGAGGAAGTCATGACGACGAAGGAGACGGCGGAGCGGGCGAGAGAGCAGGATGCTGCAGCAGACCCGCTCCGCCGCGCGAGGCCTCGCAGAAGGCGGCGTGCCCACGACCGCCTTCCCCCATAGGGGGGCTCGGGGGGACGGACAGGGGTGACCGTCGCCCATCGCATCGAGCCCCCGAGTCGAGCGACGTGCGTGTGTTCCGCACGTCGCCGACGGAGTCGGGCGGCCTGACAGCCGCCCAGGGGCGCTACAGCTAAGCGCCCCCTGAGGAGAGCCCGCTGCGGTTTGGCGGCGGGCGCGTCGTCCCGCGGGTCCCGTGGTCGAATGCTTCGGTAGTCTCATGGGCCCGCGGACTTAAGCGACGACGAGGAACACCTTGGGTTTTTAGTGGGTATTGCGTCGGGGTTTCTTTTGTTTCCCCGGCGCGAGTCCCACATAACCCGCCCCGCGAACCCCACGCCGGCGGGTATGCGTAACGCATTTTCCCAAGGTTAAAAAAAAAAAAAAAAAAAAAAAAAAAAAAAAAAAAAAAAAAAAAAAAAAAAGGATGGGAACAGGTTCGTCGTAAAAATACGATCGAGGTGTCATTAGATTCGTCATTTTTGCGCCGGATTTTTCGATAGACCGAAATCCCGGATTAGACGTCCGTAAATCCCGTTTTAATTCGGGATTTAAGGATTTTTTCGGTTTTTCATGCGCCAAAAATCGAATTCACGACGTGCTGATTTGAAACCGTCCTTTTTAGGACGAGGCGAGTGCGGCGCATCCCGCGCATATCCTTAAACCCCGGATATAGGGTCGCTTGCACCTTATAATCGGGGTTTAAGAGGGGATTTTTCGGGATTTTTCGCCCTAACGAAAACCTATTTTTGGGCTGCGATTCCGATTGCATGAGTGACGAGAGGAGGTCCGGGGAGTGGGATCACTCCTTTGACTTGTCGCTCAACACAAAAGAAGGCGCAGAAGAGGAGGTTTCCGCAGGGGGGTGGGCCGTATGAGCGGAGAGTTACCGCTCCGAACATACGGCAACATGTCACTGCGGAGGAGTGCGCGACATAGCGTCGCGGGGTCGGAGGGGCGCTTGCCCGAAGTCCGACGTGGCGCGGAGGAGGATAGGGATGTCGTGGACACCCGTACCAAGCAGATCAGCGCTGCACCGCACGGGCAAGGTGTGCCCGAAGTGCGGTTGCAGCGTTTAGATTCTGCTAAAAGTAGTAGGGCGGGCGTCGGTTTTCGACACTGCCAGCGAGGTGGAGCAGAGCAAAAGGGCGGATCTGTCTTCGGAGGAGTCGGACGATGCTGACCTAATGTCGGTTGGGTCCGAGACACCCTCCGGTACACCCAATCCTAGAAAAAGGAGGCTGACGCGACGGAGGTGAGTTCCAGCGAGGATGAGCTGGAACGTTCGCCTCCGTCGCGTAAAGGTCGAGGCCGGCCCGCCCTCGACTGGACAATACGTGGGCCTAGCAAAGGCAAAGGAGAGGCTTTTACGGGCAGAGAGGGAGGAGCTCCGTCTGAGGGCTGAAAAAGAGATGCAGGAGGAACTGACAGAGGCGAGGCGGACTCGCAGTTCCCGGCTGTCTGAGACGTCCTCGGCCGATGAGTCGGTGGCCGGGGGCAACGCAGATCCCCTGGAGGACCTGGATCAGGGTGTGGCCCTGATCGAGAAGGTAGCTTCAAGATCCACGAACCTCCAGGGGCCTTTTATAAAAGCCCTCAGGGACGGGATCTCCCTGGTGCAGAAGGCCTGCGCGGGGTTGGGCCAGCGAACAGTCACGGATGTGACTGTAAAGCTGCAGGAGGACGTTCGTCGACTGCAGCAGGAGCTGGCTCGACTCCAGAAGGAGAAGGAGGCCGAAAAGAAGGCGGCGGACGAGTTGAATGCCTCTCTCCTCAGGCGGCTAGAGGTGATGGACCGAATCCATCTGCGTCCTCCTCTGGCCTCCGACAGGTGGAGGCAGGCAGAGCTGTCCAGAGAGGCTTACCCCGCCCTCCCCTCCCCAAGGCGTCCAACACAGCCACCTCCGGCTGTGCCCTCATGCCCACACGGGCGCGAAAAGCACCGCCCGTCGCGGCCAGCCAGTCTCAGGATGCACGCCCTCCGCAGGCAACGACTTCCCAAGTGGCGAACTCTGCCCCTGCCCTTGCCACCTCCAAGCCGAAGCGGAAGCGCGGCAAACAGAGCATGGCAGCGCGGGAGTCAGGTAGGACTCCTGCCGCTCCCCAGCCTCGCCCGCTGCCGCCGGCGCCCGCGTCGATGGACGCGGCGTGGAACGTGGTGGCATCGCGCAGACGCAGGACTTCGCGCGGCAGAGTCCCACAGGGGGCAGCGGCTCCGTCTGCTCAGCGTCGGGCTCCTCCGCCGCCGAAAGCGGCAGACAAGGCGAAAAAACTGCGCACCCCTCGGATCGGCGGCTGTGGTCATTTCACTGCAGCCGGGCGCCGAGGAGAGGGGTGTTACGTTCGAGAAGGTGTTGTCCGAGGCCCGGACTAAAGTGGATCTGCCCGGCCTCGGACTCGAAAAGGGCGTCCGGATTAGGAAGTCGGCCACCGGCGCTCGTGTGCTGGAAGTCCCGGGCGCCACCAGTGGCACTCTGGCGGACGCCCTGGCCGTTCGCCTTCGAGAGGAGCTCGACAGCGAGAATGTGAAGATTACGAGGCCGGAGAAATGCACCGATATGCGCATATCCGGCCTCGATGACTCCGTACGCAGCGAAGAAGTGGCAGCTGCGATCGCACGGCTGGGAGGTTGCGCCGTTGACGCAATAAAGGTTGGAGAAATACGCGAGGGTCCCTCCGGCCTGCGCTCGGCATGGCTGAAATGCCCGATCGCAGCTGCAAAAAAGGTGGTGCAGGGCGGCCGTGTATTGGTCGGTTGGGTCTCGGCCCAAATCACCCTCTTAGAACCGAGGCCCATGCGGTGCTTCCGGTGTCTTGAGGTCGGGCACGTCGTGCGGCGTGCAAGTCGGCAGTAGACCGCAGCGACGAGTGTTATCGCTGCGGTGAGCCCGGCCACAAGGCGGCCGTTTGTCAGGCGGCACCGCACTGCACTCTGTGCACGGCCGCCAACAAAAAGGCCGACCACATCGCGGGCAGCAAGCTCTGCGCTGCCCGCAAAACAACCAAGAAGAGGATCGCTGCCGAAGGCCCCAGGGCCCCTCGCAGCAGCCGATCCGCTCAGCCGCGGCCACCAGCGCCGCGGTACGGGCCGAGGGGGTTGCACCAATGGCCGTTGATTAATGGCCACGACGATGCGCATACTGCAGGCGAACGTCAACCACGCCGCCCGAGCTCAGGACCTGCTCGTCCAGAGCATGGCGGAGTGGTCGATTGACGTCGCAGTAGTCAGCGAGCCGTACTCGATTCCCCAACGCGACACGTGGGTCGGGGATCGGGACGGCGTCGTGGCCGTCGTTCGGACGGCCGGGTCGCGACCCTTCGAGCGGGTCGAGAGGGGGTCGGGTTACGTCGTCGCCTCCGCGCGCGGTATCGCAGTGGTCGGGGTGTATTTCTCCCCCAACCGCAGCCAAGAAGAGTTCGAAGAGTACTTGGACGAGTTGGAGGCTGTGGTCGGGTGGCTGAGCCCCGGCCACGTTCTTCTCGCCGGGGACCTCAATGCGTGGTCCACCGCTTGGGGTTCCGCGAGAACTACCGCGCGCGGCCGAGCTGCTGGGGGAGTTTGCATTTCCGCCGGGCTGTGTCTGCTGAACCGGGGAGCGATCGACACGTGCGTGCGACGTGGAGGCGGCTCAATTGTGGACGTTTCGTTCGCCACAGCTGCACTCGCGCGCCGTGTCCGCGACTGGGTGGTCATGGAGAGTGCGGAGACCCTTTCGGATCACCGATATATTCGGTTCGACGTCTCCGCACTCCCGGGTGCCCCGAGCGGCCCTCCGAACCGCTCCTCGCGTTCGGACTGTCCCCGCTGGGCGCTGAAACGGTTCGACCGGGACCTTTCTACGAAGCGCTCCAGGTCGAAGCCTGGAACCGTTCGGCGCCCGATGGCCCGGCGGACGTGGAGAGAGAGGCGGAGGCGCTCGTGTTGTCCATGACGCACATGTGCGACGCCGCCATGCCCCGCCTCTCGTGGAATTTCTCCCCCAGGCGGCAGGTGTACTGGTGGTCGGAGGAGCTGTCCCGGCTCCGTCGAGCCTGCGGGACGGCGCGCCGCCAGTACTGCCGAAGCCGCAGAAGGCGACGACGCGACGTCGACGAAGAGGACCGCCTGTACGAAGCGTACAGGGTCGCCACCAAAGCCCTGCGCGTAGAGATCGCCAGGGCGAAGGAAGCGGCGGTGAAGGAGATGCTGGAGACGCTGGATCGTGATCCATGGGGGCGCCCTTACAAGTCAGTGAGGGGCAAACTGCGCCCCTGGGCGCCCCCGCTGACGGAGAGTCTCCAGCCGGAGCTCCTGGGAAGGGTGGTCGAAACGCTCTTCCCGGAGGGGAGGAATCACAGTCTCCCCCCACCGCCGGGTGGCGACTCCGACGACGAGGAAGCCGTGGTGCCCGAAGTCAGGCGAGCGGAGTTGGGAGCGGCGGTATTGCGACTCAGGAGGAAGAATACCGCGCCCGGGCCCGACGGAACTCCCGGACGGGCCTGGGTCAACGCTCTCAGCTCTACGCTCATGGAGCCAAGAGTGCGGGGAATTTTCACCGATTGCCTAGAGCGGGGCCGATTCCCGAAAGTGTGGAAGTCGGGGATGCTGGTCCTGCTGGCCAAGGAGGGGCGTCCGGCCGATACGCCGTCTGCGTATCGGCCGATCGTGCTGCTCGACGAGGCCGGCAAGCTCTTCGAGCGCATCATTGCCAGTCGTCTCGTCGAGCACCTGGAGAGAGTGGGACCGAACCTGAGCGAGGCGCAGTACGGCTTTCGCGCGGGTCGGTCCACCATTGACGCCCTTCAGAGGGTGAAAATCCTCGCAAAGGATGCAGTCGACCGGGGGGAGGTGTTGCTGGCGGTGTCGCTCGACATCGCCAACGCCTTCAATTCGCTCCCCTGGGGCTGCATCAAGGATGCGCTCGGGCACCACGGCGTGCCACAGTACCTGCGTCGGGTCATCGCGGACTACCTCTCGGACCGAGAGATCCGCTATCCGGCGCAGGGAGGATGGGGCCAGAGGGCTATGTCGTGCGGTGTTCCACAGGGGTCGGTACTCGGCCCCCTTCTGTGGAACATCGGCTATGACTGGGTGCTGCGCGGCGCAAACTTGCGGGGTGTCGAGGTCACGTGCTACGCGGACGACACCCTCGTTACCGCCCGCGGCGCCAATTTCAGAGAAGCAGCCCTACTGGCCACGGCGGGAGTGGCGCACGTCGTCGGACGCATCCGCAGACTCGGGCTGGAGGTCGCCTTGAGTAAATCCGAGGCCATCTGTTTTCACGGGCCTCGGTCGGGGCCTCCGGCGGGGGCCGGCATCGTCGTGGGCGGGGTCTCCATCGGCGTCAAGGGTACGATGAAGTACCTGGGGTTGGTACTGGACGCCCGGTGGACGTTCAACGCCCACTTCGAGGGCCTGGCCCCGAAGTTGAAGAAGGCCGCTTTTGCGCTCGGTGGACTGCTCCCGAACGTGGGGAATCCCAGGGCGGGGTGCCGCCGCCTGTACGCGGGGCGTGGTGCGGTCCATGGCCATGTACGGCGCCCCCGTATGGGCCGACAATCTGACCGCCGCCAGCAAGAGGGTGCTGCGACAAACGCAGCGCATCGTGGCGGTCAGAATAGCCAGGGGGTACCGCACCGTGTCCTACGAGGCGGCGTGCGTGCTCGCGGGTACCTTTCCCTGGGACCTGGACGCGGAGTTTGCCGCGGCAGTCTACCGACGCACTGCAGAGCAGCGGCGGAGAGGGGACCTTCCGTTTCGGGAGGAGACGAGAAGGTACCGTAGGAGTCAACGGGAAACTCTCCTCCGGAAATGGAAGGACCGGCTCGCGGAGCCGAGCGCCGGCCACCGGACCATCGGAGCGATTCGGCCCATTCTCGAGGAATGGGTCGATCGCAGGCGAGGCGCGCTCACATACCGCCTCGTGCAGGTGCTCACCGGCCACGGGTGTTTCGGTCATTACCTGCACAAGGTGGTGAGGAGGGAGCCGACAGCGGCGTGTCACCACTGTGACGCGGTCGACGACACGGCCGACCACACGCTGTCGGCGTGCCCGGCATGGGCCGAGCAACGAGCGCGCCTCGTTGACGAAGTGGGGGCGGACCTCACGCTGCCGGCGTTAGTGAACGCCATGCTCGACAGCAAGAGGTCCTGGAAGGCGGTCGTCGACTTCTGCGAGGAAGTCATGACGACGAAGGAGACGGCGGAGCGGGCGAGAGAGCAGGATGCTGCAGCAGACCCGCTCCGCCGCGCGAGGCCTCGCAGAAGGCGGCGTGCCCACGACCGCCTTCCCCCATAGGGGGGCTCGGGGTGACGGACAGGGGTGACCGTCGCCCATCGCATCGAGCCCCCGAGTCGAGCGACGTGCGTGTGTTCCGCACGTCGCCGACGGAGTCGGGCGGCCTGACAGCCGCCCAGGGGCGCTACAGCTAAGCGCCCCCTGAGGAGAGCCCGCCGCGGTTGGCGGCGGGCGCGTCGTCCCGCGGGTCCCGTGGTCGAATGCTTCGGTAGTCTCATGGGCCCGCGGACTTAAGCGACGACGAGGAACACCCTTGGGTTTTTAGTGGGTATTGCGTCGGGGTTTTCTTTTGTTTCCCCGGCGCCGAGTCCCACATAACCCGCCCGCGAACCCCACGCCGGCGGGTATGCGTAACGCATTTTCCCAAGGTTTAAAAAAAAAAAAAAAAAAAAAAAAAAAAAAAAAAAAAAAAAGGTTAGGTGAAAGGATGCAAAAAACCTATAGTGAAGATGCAAAAAACCTATAGTGAAGATGCAAAAAACCTATAGTGAAGGATGCAAAAAACCTATAGTGAAGGATGCAAAAAACCTATAGTGGAAGGATGCAAAAAACCTATAGTTTCGCATAGGTTCGTCGTAAAAATACGATCGAGGTGTCCTTAGATTCGTCTTTTTGCGCCGGATTTTTCGATAGACCGAAATCCCGGATTAGACGTAAATCCCGTTTTTAATCCGGGATTTAAGGATTTTTTCGTTTTTTCATGCGCAAAAATCGAATTCACGACGTGCTGATTTGAAACCGTCCTTTTTAGGACGAGGCGAGTGCGGCGCATCCGCGCATATCCTTAAACCCCGGATATAGGGTCGCTTGCACCTTATAATCGGGGTTTAAGAGGGGATTTTTCGGGATTTTTCGCCCTAACGAAAACCTATTTTTGGGCTGCGATTCCGATTGCATGAGTGACGAGAGGAGGTCCGGGGAGTGGGATCACTCCTTTGACTTGTCGCTCAACACAAAAGAAGGCGCAGAAGAGGAGGTTTCCGCAGGGGGGTGGGGCCGTATGAGCGGAGAGTTACCGCTCCGAACATACGGCAACATGTCACTGCGGAGGAGTGCGCGACATAGCGTCGCGGGGTCGGAGGGGCGCTTGCCCGAAGTCCGACGTGGCGCGGAGGAGGATAGGGATGTCGTGGACACCCGTACCAAGCAGATCAGCGCTGCACCGCACGGGCAAGGTGTGCCCGAAGTGCGGTTGCAGCGGTTAGATTCTGCTAAAAGTAGTAGGGCGGCGTCGGTTTTCGACACTGCCAGCGAGGTGGAGCAGAGTAAAGGGCTGGATCTGTCTTCGGAGGAGTCGGACGGTGCTGACCTAATGTCGGTTGGGTCCGAGACACCCTCCGGTACACCCAATCCTAGAAAAAGGAGGCTGACGCGACGGAGGTTGAGTTCCAGCGAGGATGAGCTGGAACGTTCGCCTCCGTCGCGTAAAGGTCGAGGCCGGCCGCCCTCGACTGGACAATACGTGGGCCTAGCAAAGGCAAAGGAGAGGCTGTTACGGGCAGAGAGGGAGGAGCTCCGTCTGAGGGCTGAAAAAGAGATGCAGGAGGAACTGACAGAGGCGAGGCGGACTCGCAGTTCCCGGCTGTCTGAGACGTCCTCGGCCGATGAGTCGGTGGCCGGGGGCAACGCAGATCCCTTGGAGGACCTGGATCAGGGTGTGGCCCTGATCGAGAAGGTAGCATCAAGATCCACGAACCTCCAGGGGCCTTTTATAAAAGCCCTCAGGGACGGGATCTCCCTGGTGCAGAAGGCCTGCGCGGGGTTGGGCCAGCGAACAGTCACGGATGTGACTGTAAAGCTGCAGGAGGACGTTCGTCGACTGCAGCAGGAGCTGGCTCGACTCCAAAAGGAGAAGGAGGCCGAAAAGAAGGCGGCGGACGAGTTGAATGCCTCTCTCCTCAGGCGGCTAGAGGTGATGGACCGAATCCATCTGCGTCCTCCTCTGGCCTCCGACAGGTGGAGGCAGGCAGAGCTGTCCAGAGAGGCTTACCCCGCCCTCCCCTCCCCAAGGCGTCCAACACAGCCACCTCCGGCTGTGCCCTCACTGCCCACACGGACGCGAAAAGCACCGCCCGTCGCGGCCAGCCAGTCGCAGGATGCACGCCCTCCGCAGGCAACGACTTCCCAAGTGGCGAACTCTGCCCCTGCCCTTGCCACCTCCAAGCCGAAGCGGAAGCGCGGCAAAAAGAGCATGGCAGCGCGGGAGTCAGGTAGGACTCCTGCCGCTCCCCAGCCTCGCCCGCTGCCGCCGGCGCCCGCGTCGATGGACGCGGCGTGGAACGTGGTGGCATCGCGCAGACGCAGGACTTCGCGCGGCAGAGTCCCACAGGGGGCAGCGGCTCCGTCTGCTCAGCGTCGGGCTCCTCCGCCGCCGAAAGCGGCAGACAAGGCGAAAAAACTGCGCACCCTCGATCGGCGGCTGTGGTCATTTCACTGCAGCCGGGCGCCGAGGAGAGGGGTGTTACGTTCGAGAAGGTGTTGTCCGAGGCCCGGACTAAAGTGGATCTGCCCGGCCTCGGACTCGAAAAGGGCGTCCGGATTAGGAAGTCGGCCACCGGCGCTCGTGTGCTGGAAGTCCCGGGCGCCACCAGTGGCACTCTGGCGGACGCCCTGGCCGTTCGCCTTCGAGAGGAGCTCGACAGCGAGAATGTGAAGATTACGAGGCCGGAGAAATGCACCGATATGCGCATATCCGGCCTCGATGACTCCGTACGCAGCGAAGAAGTGGCAGCTGCGATCGCACGGCTGGGAGGTTGCGCCGTTGACGCAATAAAGGTTGGAGAAATACGCGAGGGTCCCTCCGGCCTGCGCTCGGCATGGCTGAAATGCCCGATCGCAGCTGCAAAAAAGGTGGTGCAGGGCGGCCGTGTATTGGTCGGTTGGGTCTCGGCCCAAATCACCCTCTTAGAACCGAGGCCCATGCGGTGCTTCCGGTGTCTTGAGGTCGGGCACGTCGTTGCGGCGTGCAAGTCGGCAGTAGACCGCAGCGACGAGTGTTATCGCTGCGGTGAGCCCGGCCACAAGGCGGCCGTTTGTCAGGCGGCACCGCACTGCACTCTGTGCACGGCCGCCAACAAAAAGGCCGACCACATCGCGGGCAGCAAGCTCTGCGCTGCCCGCAAAACAACAAGAAGAGGATCGCTGCCGAAGGCCCCAGGGCCCCCTCGCAGCAGCCGATCCGCTCAGCCGCGGCCACCAGCGCCGCGGTACGGGCCGAGGGGGTTGCACCAATGGCCGTTGATTAATGGCCACGACGACACGCATACTGCAGGCGAACGTCAACCACGCCGCCCGAGCTCAGGACCTGCTCGTCCAGAGCATGGCGGAGTGGTCGATTGACGTCGCAGTAGTCAGCGAGCCGTACTCGATTCCCCAACGCGACACGTGGGTCGGGGATCGGGACGGCGTCGTGGCCGTCGTTCGGACGGCCGGGTCGCGACCCTTCGAGCGGGTCGAGAGGGGGTCGGGTTACGTCGTCGCCTCCGCGCGCGGTATCGCAGTGGTCGGGGTGTATTTCTCCCCCAACCGCAGCCAAGAAGAGTTCGAAGAGTACTTGGACGAGTTGGAGGCTGTGGTCGGGTGGCTGAGCCCCAGCCACGTTCTTCTCGCCGGGGACCTCAATGCGTGGTCCACCGCTTGGGGTTCCGCGAGAACTACCGCGCGCGGCCGAGTGCTGGGGGAGTTTGCCATTTCCGCCGGGCTGTGTCTGCTGAACCGGGGAGCGATCGACACGTGCGTGCGACGTGGAGGCGGCTCAATTGTGGACGTTTCGTTCGCCACAGCTGCACTCGCGCGCCGTGTCCGCGACTGGGTGGTCATGGAGAGTGCGGAGACCCTTTCGGATCACCGATATATTCGGTTCGACGTCTCCGCACTCCCGGGTGCCCCGAGCGGCCCTCCGAACCGCTCCTCGCGTTCGGACTGTCCCCGCTGGGCGCTGAAACGGTTCGACCGGGACCTTTTCTACGAAGCGCTCCAGGTCGAAGCCTGGAACCGTTCGGCGCCCGATGGCCCGGCGGACGTGGAGAGAGAGGCGGAGGCGCTCGTGTTGTCCATGACGCACATGTGCGACGCCGCCATGCCCCGCCTCTCGTGGAATTTCTCCCCCAGGCGGCAGGTGTACTGGTGGTCGGAGGAGCTGTCCCGGCTCCGTCGAGCCTGCGGGACGGCGCGCCGCCAGTACTGCCGAAGCCGCAGAAGGCGACGACGCGACGTCGACGAAGAGGACCGCCTGTACGAAGCGTACAGGGTCGCCACCAAAGCCCTGCGCGTAGAGATCGCCAGGGCGAAGGAAGCGGCGGTGAAGGAGATGCTGGAGACGCTGGACCGTGATCCATGGGGGCGCCCTTACAAGTCAGTGAGGGGCAAACTGCGCCCCTGGGCGCCCCCGCTGACGGAGAGTCTCCAGCCGGAGCTCCTGGGAAGGGTGGTCGAAACGCTCTTCCCGGAGGGGAGGAATCACAGTCTCCCCCCACCGCCGGGTGGCGACTCCGACGACGAGGAAGCCGTGGTGCCCGAAGTCAGGCGAGCGGAGCTGGGAGCGGCGGTATTGCGACTCAGGAGGAAGAATACCGCGCCCGGGCCCGACGGAACTCCCGGACGGGCCTGGGTCAACGCTCTCAGCTCCACGCTCATGGAGCCAAGAGTGCGGGGGATTTTCACCGATTGCCTAGAGCGGGGCCGATTCCCGAAAGTGTGGAAGTCGGGGATGCTGGTCCTGCTGGCCAAGGAGGGGCGTCCGGCCGATACGCCGTCTGCGTATCGGCCGATCGTGCTGCTCGACGAGGCCGGCAAGCTCTTCGAGCGCATCATTGCCAGTCGTCTCGTCGAGCACCTGGAGAGAGTAGGACCGAACCTGAGCGAGGCGCAGTACGGCTTTCGCGCGGGTCGGTCCACCATTGACGCCCTTCAGAGGGTGAAAATCCTCGCAAAGGATGCAGTCGACCGGGGGGAGGTGCTGCTGGCGGTGTCGCTCGACATCGCCAACGCCTTCAATTCGCTCCCCTGGGGCTGCATCAAGGATGCGCTCGGGCACCACGGCGTGCCACAGTACCTGCGTCGGGTCATCGCGGACTACCTCTCGGACCGAGAGATCCGCTATCCGGCGCAGGGAGGATGGGGCCAGAGGGCTATGTCGTGCGGTGTTCCACAGGGGTCGGTACTCGGCCCCCTGCTGTGGAACATCGGCTATGACTGGGTGCTGCGCGGCGCAAACTTGCGGGGTGTCGAGGTCACGTGTTACGCGGACGACACCCTCGTTACCGCCCGCGGCGCCAATTTCAGAGAAGCAGCCCTACTGGCCACGGCGGGAGTGGCGCACGTCGTCGGACGAATCCGCAGACTCGGGCTGGAGGTCGCCTTGAGTAAATCCGAGGCCATCTGTTTTCACGGGCCTCGGTCGGGGCCTCCGGCGGGGGCCGGCATCGTCGTGGGCGGGGTCTCCATCGGCGTCAAGGGTACGATGAAGTACCTGGGGTTGGTACTGGACGCCCGGTGGACGTTCAACGCCCACTTCGAGGGCCTGGCCCCGAAGTTGAAGAAGGCCGCTTTTGCGCTCGGTGGACTGCTCCCGAACGTGGGGAATCCCAGGGCGGGGTGCCGCCGCCTGTACGCGGGCGTGGTGCGGTCCATGGCCATGTACGGCGCCCCCGTATGGGCCGACAATCTGACCGCCGCCAGCAAGAGGGTGCTGCGACAAACGCAGCGCATCGTGGCGGTCAGAATAGCCAGGGGGTACCGCACCGTGTCCTACGAGGCGGCGTGCGTGCTCGCGGGTACCTTTCCCTGGGACCTGGACGCGGAGTTTGCCGCGGCAGTCTACCGACGCACTGCAGAGCAGCGGCGGAGAGGAGACCTTCCGTTTCGGGAGGAGACGAGAAGGTACCGTAGGAGTCAACGGGAAACTCTCCTCCGGAAATGGAAGGACCGGCTCGCGGAGCCGAGCGCCGGCCACCGGACCATCGGAGCGATTCGGCCCATTCTCGAGGAATGGGTCGATCGCAGGCGAGGCGCGCTCACATACCGCCTCGTGCAGGTGCTCACCGGCCACGGGTGTTTCGGTCATTACCTGCACAAGGTGGTGAGGAGGGAGCCGACAGCGGCGTGTCACCACTGTGACGCGGTCGACGACACGGCCGACCACACGCTGTCGGCGTGCCCGGCATGGGCCGAGCAACGAGCGCGCCTCGTTGACGAAGTGGGGGCGGACCTCACGCTGCCGGCGTTAGTGAACGCCATGCTCGACAGCAAGAGGTCCTGGAAGGCGGTCGTCGACTTCTGCGAGGAAGTCATGACGACGAAGGAGACGGCGGAGCGGGCGAGAGAGCAGGATGCTGCAGCAGACCCGCTCCGCCGCGCGAGGCCTCGCAGAAGGCGGCGTGCCCACGACCGCCTTCCCCCATAGGGGGCTCGGGGTGACGGACAGGGGTGACCGTCGCCCATCGCATCGAGCCCCCGAGTCGAGCGACGTGCGTGTGTTCCGCACGTCGCCGACGGAGTCGGGCGGCCTGACAGCCGCCCAGGGGCGCTACAGCTAAGCGCCCCCTGAGGAGAGCCCGCCGCGGTTGGCGGCGGGCGCGTCGTCCCGCGGGTCCCGTGGTCGAATGCTTCGGTAGTCTCATGGGCCCGCGGACTTAAGCGACGACGAGGAACACCCTTGGGTTGTTTCCCCGGCGCCGAGTCCCACATAACCCGCCCCGCGAACCCCACGCCGGCGGGTATGCGTAACGCATTTTCCCAAGGTTAAAAAAAAAAAAAAAAAAAAAAAAAAAAAAAAAAAAAAAAAAAAAAAAAAAAAAAAAAAAAAAAAAAAGGTTAGGTTAGGTTAGGTTAGGTTAGGTTAGGTTAGGTTGGTGACCACCCCCCACGCGGGTTAACCTCACGGGGGTTTTACCCCACGCGAGGTTTACACCAAGCCCCCGCGCGGGGGAGCCGGGTTGGGTGATACGGAACGTGGCGCGTCCCCCGGTGGCGGATAGGGGACCACCGGGCTATTATTAGGATACCCCAGCCGGTGGGTGGGGCCTTAGGGCCCCCGCGGACCAATTTCACCCACAGGTTGGGGCTGTCCGGTTCCTCTGCTTACAGAGGGACTCTGGACAGCCCTCAGGAGAGGGGTCCTCTTTCCTCTTCGTGAGTATTTTGACTGAGGACCCCGCATCGTCCTGCGGCTGTGAAAGCTCGCCGCGGACGATGAGGAGGGGCAGGCCTCTCTGTTTTCCGGCTGAACGCGCGGAACATCGAGGCGGGAGAGGCCTGGGTGGTCATTTAGGTTCCCACATGAGGAGAAGAGGTGGTCCGTGCTGTTAATATAAGCGGCACGGGGCGCCCAGGAGGTGGTGGAGTCCCGCGCCGTAAGGCGCGGGCCAACGATGGTCCCTTGGGATAAGGGAGACGTGGTGGGCTCTTCGGGCTGCGCACCGGAGTCCCACGGTGGAGGGCTCGGGTGGCGGTTGCGGGGCAGGCTGTCACCCATTGCACGGGTCCTCAAGTCGAACGGCGCGTGCTGTCGTCCCACGCGCCGCGAGCGACAGGGCGCCAGAGTGGCGCCCCGGGGCGCTCGCAGAGTGCCCCCGAGGAGAGTCCCGCCCAGGGGGGCGACAGGCCGCAGCACGGGGTCTGAGGTAGAATGCTTCGGGGTCCCACGACCCCGTGCAACGCGGCAGAGAGGACACCGTGGGGGTTTAGTGGGTATTCCCGGCCACTTCCCGGCCGGAGGCGAGTCCCACATAACCCGCTTGCAGCCCCAGCGCCCTTCTCAGGGCGCGCAGCGGGTATCCGTAAACGGATTCCCCACCGTAAACAAAAAAAAAAAAAAAAAAAAAAAAAAAAAAAAAAAAAAAAAAAAAAAAAAAAACAAAGGTTAGGTTGGACCGTCGCCCATCGCATCGAGCCCCTGAGTTCGAGCGACGGGTGTGTTCCGCACGTCGCCGGACGGAGTCGGGCGGCTGACAGCCGCCCAGGGGCGCTACCAGATAAGCGCCCCTGAGGAGAGCCCGCCTTGCGGTTTGGCGGCGGGCGTGTCGTCCGCGAGGTTCCCGTGGTTCGAATGCTTCGGGAGTCTCATGGGCCCGCGGACTTAAGCGACGACGAGGAACACCCTTGGGTTTTAGTGGGATTGCGTCAGGGTTTTCGTTTTGTTTCCCCGGCGCGAGTCCCCATAACCGCCCCGCGAGAAGACCCCACGCCGGCGGGTATCGTAACGCATTTTCCCAAGGTTAAAAAAAAAAAAAAAAAAAAAAAAAAAAAAAAAAAAAAAAAAAAAAAAAAAAAAAAAGGTTAGGTTCAGGGTTAGGTCCACCCCCATGATTTCCCCGATGCATAGAGCGGGGCCGATTCCCGAAAGTGTGGAAAGTCGGGGATGCTGGTCCTGGCTGGCAAGGAGGGGCGTCCGCGATACGCCGTCTGCGTATCGGGCCGATCGGCTGCTCGACGAGGCCGGCAAGCCTCTTCGAGCGCATCATTGCCAGGTCGTCTTCGTCGAGCACCTGGAGAAGAGTGGACGAACCCTTAGCGAGGCGGCAGTACGGCTTTCGGGCGGGTCGGTCCACATTGACGCCTTCAGAGGGTGAAAATCCTCGCAAAAGATGCAGTCGACCGGCGGGGAGGTGCTGCTGGCGGTGTCGCTCTCGACATCGCCAACGCCTCCCCCCCCTCAATTCGCTCCCTGGGGCTGCATAAGGATGCGCTCGGGCACCACGGCGTGCCACAGTACCTGCGTCGGGTGCATCGCGGACTACTCTCGGACCGAGAGATCCGCTATCCGCGCAGGGAGGAGGGGCCAGAGGGAATGTCATGCGGTGTTCCACAGGGGTCGGTACTCGGGCCCTCTGCTGTGCGAACATCGGCTATGAATGGGTGCGGGCGCGTGCAAACTTGCGGGGGTCGAGGTCACGTGCTTACGCGGACGACACCCTCGTTACCGCCCGCGGCGCCAATTTAGAGAAGCAGCCCTACTGCCACGGCGGGAGGGCGCACGGTCGTCGGGCGGAATCCGCAGACTCGGGCTGGAGGTCGCCTTGAGTAAATCGAGGCCATATGTTTTCCGGGCCTCGGTCGGGGCCTCCGGAGGGGGCCGGCATCGTCGTGGGCGGGGTCCCATCGGCGTCAAGGGTACGATGAAGTACCTGGGGTTGGTATGGACGCCCGGTGGGACGTCAACGCCCACTTCGAGGGGCCTGGCCCCGAAGTTGAGGAAGGCCGCTTTTGCGCTCGGTGGACTGCTTCCGAACGTGGGGAATCCCAGGGCGGGTTGCGCCGCTGTACGCGGGCGTGGTGCGGTCCAGGCCCAGGTAGCGCCCCCGTTGGGCCGACAATCTGACCGCCGCCAGCAAGAGGGTGCTGCGACAAACGCAGCGCATGTGGCGGTCAGGAATAGCCAGGGGGTACCGCACCGTGTATACGAGGCGGAAACCCGTGCGTGCTCGCGGGTACCTTGACCTGGGGAACCTGGACGCGGAGTTGCCGCGGCAGTCTACCGACGCACTGCGGAGCAGCGGCGGAGAGGAGCTTCCGTTTCGGGAGGAGACGAGAAGGTACCGTAGGAGTCCAACGGGAAACTCTCCTCCGGAAATGGAAGGACGGCTCGCGGAAGCCGAAACGCCGGGCCACCGGACCATCGGAGCAGCGATTCGGCCCTTCTCGAGGAATGGGTCGATCGCAGGCGAGGCGCGCCACATACCGCCTCGTGCAGCGTGCTCAACCGGCCACGGATGTTTCGGTCATTATCTGCACAAGGTGGTGAGGAGGGAGCCGACAGCGGCGTGTCACCACTGTGACGCGGTCGACGACACGGCGACCACACGCTGTCGGCGTGCCCGGCATGGGCCCCGAGCAACGAGCGCGCCTCGTTGACGAAGTGGGGCGGACCTCACGCTGCCGGCGTTAGTGAACGCCATGCTCGACAGCAGAGTCCTGGAAGGCGGTCGTCGACTTCGGCGAGGAAGTATGATCGACCGAAGGAGACGGCGGAGCGGGCGAGAGAGAGCAGGGATGCTGCAGCAGACCGCTCCGCGCGCACGAGCGCCTCGCAGAAGGCCGGCTTGCCCACGACCGCCTTCCCCATAGGGGGGGGCTCGGGGTGACGGACAGGGTGACCGTCGCCACGCATCGAGCCCCGAGTCGAGCGACGTGCGCGTGTTCCGCACGTCGCCCGACCCCCCGGAGCGGGCGGCCTGACAGCCGCCCAGGGGCGCTACAGCTAAGCGCCCCTGAGGAGAGCCCGCCGCGGTTGGGCCGGCGGGCGCGTCGTCCCCGCGGGCCCGTGGTCGAATGCTTCGGTCGTCCTCATGGGGCCCGCGGGACTTAAGCGACGACGAGAGGAACACCTTGGTTTTAGTTGGATTGCGTCGGGGTTTTCTTTTGTTTCCCCGGGCCGAGTTCCACAGAACCCGCCCCGCGAACCCACGCCGGGGTGTGCGTACGCATTTTGGACGTTAAAAAAAAAAAAAAAAAAAAAAAAAAAAAGGTGTCCGCCCCCGGGTGGTCATGGAGAGTGCGGAGACCCTTTCGGATCACCGATATATTCGGTTCGACGTCTCCGCGCTCCCGGGTGCCCCGAGCGGCCCCCGAACCGCTCCTCGCGTTCGGACTGTCCCCGCTGGGCGCTGAAACGGTTCGACCGGGACCTTTTCTACGAAGCGCTCCAGGTCGAAGCCTGGAACCGTTCGGCGCCCGATGGCCCGGCGGACGTGGAGAGAGAGGCGGAGGCGCTCGTGTTGTCCATGACGCACATGTGCGACGCCGCCATGCCCCGCCTCTCGTGGAATTTCTCCCCCAGGCGGCAGGTGTACTGGTGGTCGGAGGAGCTGTCCGGCTCCGTCGAGCCTGCGGGACAGCGCGCCGCCAGTACTGCCGAAGCCGCAGAAGGCGACGACGCGACGTCGACGAAGAGGACCGCCTGTACGAAGCGTACAGGGTCGCCACCAAAGCCCTGCGCGTAGAGATCGCCAGGGCGAAGGAAGCGGCGGTGAAGGAGATGCTGGAGACGCTGGACCGTGATCCATGGGGGCGCCCTTACAAGTCAGTGAGGGGCAAACTGCGCCCCTGGGCGCCCCCGCTGACGGAGAGTCTCCAGCCGGAGCTCCTGGGAAGGGTGGTCGAAACGCTCTTCCCGGAGGGGAGGAATCACAGTCTCCCCCCACCGCCGGGTGGCGACTCCGACGACGAGGAAGCCGTGGTGCCGAAGTCAGGCGAGCGGAGCTGGGAGCGGCGGTATTGCGACTCAGGAGGAAGAATACCGCGCCCGGGCCCGACGGAACTCCCGGACGGGCCTGGGTCAACGCTCTCAGCTCCACGCTCATGGAGCCAAGAGTGCGGGGGATTTTCACCGATTGCCTAGAGCGGGGCCGATTCCCGAAAGTGTGGAAGTCGGGGATGCTGGTCCTGCTGGCCAAGGAGGGGCGTCCGGCCGATACGCCGTCTGCGTATCGGGCCGATCGTGCTGCTCGACGAGGCCGGCAAGCTCTTCGAGCGCATCATTGCCAGTCGTCTCGTCGAGCACCTGGAGAGAGTGGGACCGAACCTGAGCGAGGCGCAGTACGGCTTTCGCGCGGGTCGGTCCACCATTGACGCCCTTCAGAGGGTGAAAATCCTCGCAAAGGATGCAGTCGACCGGGGGGAGGTGTTGCTGGCGGTGTCGCTCGACATCGCCAACGCCTTCAATTCGCTCCCCTGGGGCTGCATCAAGGATGCGCTCGGGCACCACGGCGTGCCACAGTACCTGCGTCGGGTCATCGCGGACTACCTCTCGGACCGCGAGATCCGCTATCCGGCGCAGGGAGGATGGGGCCAGAGGGCTATGTCGTGCGGTGTTCCACAGGGGCGGTACTCGGGGGTCGGTACTCGGCCCCCTGCTGTGGAACATCGGCTAGACTGGGTGCTGCGCGGCGCAAACTTGCGGGGTGTCGAGGTCACGTGTTACGCGGACGACACCCTCGTTACCGCCCGCGGCGCCAATTTCAGAGAAGCAGCCCTACTGGCCACGGCGGGAGTGGCGCACGTCGTCGGACGAATCCGCAGACTCGGGCTGGAGGTCGCCTTGAGTAAATCCGAGGCCATCTGTTTTCACGGGCCTCGGTCGGGGCCCGGCGGGGGCCGGCATCGTCGTGGGCGGGGTCTCCATCGGCGTCAAGGGTACGATGAAGTACCTGGGGTTGGTACTGGACGCCCGGTGGACGTTCAACGCCCACTTCGAGGGCCTGGCCCCGAAGTTGAAGAAGGCCGTTTGCGCTCGGTGGACTGCTCCCGAACGTGGGGAAGTCCCAGGGCGGGATGCCGCCGCCTGTACGCGGGCGTGGTGCGGTCCATGGCCATGTACGGCGCCCCGTATGGGCCGACAATCTGACCGCCGCCAGCAAGAGGGTGCTGCGACAAACGCAGCGCATCGTGGCGGTCAGAATAGCCAGGGGGTACCGCACCGTGTCCTACGAGGCGGCGTGCGTGCTCGCGGGTACCTTTCCCTGGGACCTGGACGCGGAGTTTGCCGCGGCAGTCTACCGACGCACTGCAGAGCAGCGGCGGAGAGGAGACCTTCCGTTTCGGGAGGAGACGAGAAGGTACCGTAGGAGTCAACGGGAAACTCTCCTCCGGAAATGGAAGGACCGGCTCGCGGAGCCGAACGCCGGCCACCGGACCATCGGAGCGATTCGGCCCATTCTCGAGGAATGGGTCGATCGCAGGCGAGGCGCGCTCACATACCGCCTCGTGCAGGTGCTCACCGGCCACGGGTGTTTCGGTCATTACCTGCACAAGGTGGTGAGGAGGGAGCCGACAGCGGCGTGTCACCACTGTGACGCGGTCGACGACACGGCCGACCACACGCTGTCGGCTTGCCCGGCATGGGCCGAGCAACGAGCGCGCCTCGTTGACGAAGTAGGGGCGGACCTCACGCTGCCGGCGTTAGTGAACGCCATGCTCGACAGCAAGAGGTCCTGGAAGGCGGTCGTCGATTCTGCGAGGAAGTCATGACGACGAAGGAGACGGCGGAGCGGGCGAGAGAGCAGGATGCTGCAGCAGACCCGCTCCGCCGCGCGAGGCCTCGCAGAAGGCGGCGTGCCCACGACCGCCTTCCCCCATAGGGGGGCTCGGGGTGACGGACAGGGGTGACCGTCGCCCATCGCATCGAGCCCCCGAGTCGAGCGACGTGCGTGTGTGTTCCGCACGTCGCCGACGGAGTCGGGCGGCCGAACAGCCGCCCAGGGGCGCTACAGCTAAGCGCGCCCCCTGAGGAGAGCCCGCCGCGGTTGGCGGCGGGCGCGTCGTCCCGCGGGTCCCGTGGTCGAATGCTTCGGTAGTCTCATGGGCCCGCGGACTTAAGCGACGACGAGGAACACCCTTGGGTTGTTTCCCCGGCGCCGAGTCCCACATAACCCGCCCCGCGAACCCCACGCCGGCGGGTATGCGTAACGCATTTTCCCAAGGTTAAAAAAAAAAAAAAAAAAAAAAAAAAAAAAAAAAAAAAAAAAAAAAAAAAAAAAAAAAAAAAAAAAAAAAAGGTTACACCCCCACCCCCCACGCGGGGTTAACCTCACGCGGGGTTTACCCCACGCGAGGTTTACACCAAGCCCCCGCGCGGGGGAGCCGGGTTGGGTGATACCGGAACGTGGCGCGTCCCCCGGTGGCGGATAGGGGACCACCGGCTTGGTGGGTACCCAGGCCGGTGGGTGGGGCCTTAGGGCCCCCGCGGACCAATTTCACCCACAGGTGGGGCTGTCCGGTTCCTCTGCTTACAGAGGGACTCTGGACAGCCCTAAGGAGAGGGGTCCTCTTTCCTCTTCGCGAGTATTGACATGAGGACCCCGCATCGTCCTGCGGCTGTGAAAGCTCGCCGCGGACGATACGAGGTGGCAGGCCTCTCTGTTTCCGGCTGAACGCGCAGGAACAGTCGAGGCGGAGAGGCCTGGGTGGTCATTAGGTCCACATGAGGAGAAGAGGTGGTCCCGTGCTGTAATATAAGCGGCACGGGGCGCCCAGGAGGTGGAGTCCCGCGCCGTAAGGCGTGGGCCAACGAGTGGTCTCCCTTGGGATAAGGGAGACGGTGGTGGGCTCTTCGGGCTGCGACCGGAGTGCCCACGGTGAGGGCTCGGGTGGCGGTTGCGGGGCAGGCTGTCACCCATTGCACGGGTCCTCAAGTCGAACGGCGCGTGCTGTCGTCCACGCGCCGCGAGACGACAGGGCGCCAGAGGGCGCCCGGGGCGCTCGCAGAGCGCCCCCGAGGAGAGTCCGCCCAGGTGGGCGGACAGGCCGCAGCACGGGGTCTGAGGTAGAATGCTTCGGTAGTCCCACGACCCCGTGCAACGCGGCAGAGAGAGGACACCGTGGGGGTTTAGTGGGTATTCCCCGGCCACTTTTCCCGGCCGGAGGCGAGTCCCACATAACCGCTTGCAGCCCCAGCGCCCTTCTCAGGGCGCGCAGCGGGTATCCGTAAACGGATTCCCCCACGTAAAAAAAAAAAAAAAAAAAAAAAAAAAAAAAAAAAAAAAAAAAAAAAAAAAAAAAAAAAAAAAAAGTTAGGTTCCACCCACCACGCGGGGTTAACCTCCGCGGGGTTTACCCCACGCGAGGTTACACCAAGCCCCCGCGCGGGGGAGCCGGGTTGGGTGATACCGGAAACGTGGCGCGTCCCCGGTGGCGGATAGGGGACCACCGGCTTGGGGGTACCCAGGCCGGTGGGTGGGCCTTAGGCCCGCGGACCAATTTTCACCCACAGGTGGGGCTGTCCGGTTCCTCTGCTTACAGAGGGACTCTGGACAGCCCTCAGGAGAGGGGTCTCTTTCCTCTTCGCGAGGTATTGACATGAGGACCCCGCATCGTCTGCGGCTGTGAAAGCTCGCCGCGGACGATGACGCGGTGGCAGGCCTCCTCTGTTTTCGGCTGAACGCGCAGGAACAGTCGAGGCGGAGAGGCCTGGTGTGGTCATTAGGTCCACATGAGGAGAAGAGGTGGTCCCCGTGCTGTAATATAATCCGGCACGGGGGCCCAGGGAGGTGGAGTCCCGCGCCGTAAGGCGGGGCCAACGAGTGGTCTCCCTTGGGATAAGGGAGACGGTGGTGGGCTCTTCGGGCTGCGCACCGGAGTGCCCACGGTGAGGGCTCGGGGCGCGTTGCGGGGCAGGCTGTCACCCATTGCACGGGTCTCAAGTCGAACGGCGCGTGTGCTGTCGTCCCACGCGCCGGCGAGACGACAGGGCGCCAGAGGCGCCCCGGGGCGCTCGCGGAGCGCCCCCGAGGAGAGTCCGCCCAGGTGGGGCGGACAGGGCCGCAGCACGGGGTCTGAGGTAGAATGCTTCGGTAGTCCCACGGCCCCGTGGCAAGCGGCGAGAGGACACCGTGGGGGTTTAGTGGGTATTCCCGGCCACTTTCCCTCCCGGGCGGGCGAGTCCCACATAACCCGCTTGCAGCCCCAGCGCCTTCCAGGGCCCGCAGCGGGTATCCGTAAACGGATTCCCCCACGTAAAAAAAAAAAAAAAAAAAAAAAAAAAAAAAAAAAAAAAAAAAAAAAAAAAAAAAAAAAAAAGGTTAGGTAGGTTAGGTTAGGTTGTTCAAGGATGGAAGGATGCAAAAAACCTATAGTTTCGCATAGGTTCGTCGTAAAAATACGATCGAGGTGTCCTTAGATTCGTCTTTTTGCGCCGGATTTTTCGATAGACCGAAATCCCGGATTAGACGTAAATCCCGTTTTTAATCCGGGATTTAAGGATTTTTTCGTTTTTTCATGCGCAAAAATCGAATTCACGACGTGCTGATTTGAAACCGTCCTTTTTAGGACGAGGCGAGTGCGGCGCATCCGCGCATATCCTTAAACCCCGGATATAGGGTCGCTTGCACCGTATAATCGGGGTTTAAGAGGGGATTTTTCGGGATTTTTCGCCCTAACGAAAACCTATTTTTGGGCTGCGATTCCGATTGCATGAGTGACGAGAGGAGGTCCGGGGAGTGGGATCACTCCTTTGACTTGTCGCTCAACACAAGAAGGCGCAGAAGAGGAGGTTTCCGCAGGGGGGTGGGGCCGTATGAGCGCGAGAGTTACCGCTCCGAACATACGCAACATGTCACTGCGGAGGAGTGCGCGACATAGCGTCGCGGGGTCGGAGGGGCGCTTGCCCGAAGTCCGACGTGGCGCGGAGGAGGATAGGGATGTCGTGGGACACCCGTACCAAGCAGATCAGCGCTGCACCGCACGGGCAAGGTGTGCCCGAAGTGCGGTTGCAGCGGTTAGATTCTGCTAAAAGTAGTAGGGCGGCGTCGGTTTTCGACACTGCCAGCGAGGTGGAGCAGAGTAAAGGGCTGGATCTGTCTTCGGAGGAGTCGGACGATGCTGACCTAATGTCGGTTGGGTCCGAGACACCCTCGGTACACCCAATCCTAGAAAAAGGAGGCTGACGCGACGGAGGTTGAGTTCCAGCGAGGATGAGCTGGAACGTTTCGCCTCCGTCGCGTAAAGGTCGAGGCCGGCCGCCCTCGACTGGACAATACGTGGGCCTAGCAAAGGCAAAGGAGAGGCTTTTACGGGCAGAGAGGGAGGAGCTCCGTCTGAGGGCTGAAAAGAGATGCAGGAGGAACTGACAGAGGCGAGGCGGACTCGCAGTTCCCGGCTGTCTGAGACGTCCTCGGCCGATGAGTCGGTGGCCGGGGGCAACGCAGATCCCTTGGAGGACCTGGATCAGGGTGTGGCCCTGATCGAGAAGGTAGCTTCAAGATCCACGAACCTCCAGGGGCCTTTTATAAAAGCCCTCAGGGACGGGATCTCCCTGGTGCAGAAGGCCTGCGCGGGGTTGGGCCAGCGAACAGTCACGGATGTGACTGTAAAGCTGCAGGAGGACGTTCGTCGACTGCAGCAGGAGCTGGCTCGACTCCAGAAGGAGAAGGAGGCGAAAAGAAGGCGGCGGACGAGTTGAATGCCTCTCTCCTCAGGCGGCTAGAGGTGATGGACCGAATCCATCTGCGTCCTCCTCTGGCCTCCGACAGGTGGAGGCAGGCAGAGCTGTCCAGAGAGGCTTACCCCGCCCTCCCCTCCCCAAGGCGTCCAACACAGCCACCTCCGGCTGTGCCCTCAATGCCCACACGGGCGCGAAAAGCACCGCCCGTCGCGGCCAGCCAGTCTCAGGATGCACGCCCTCCGCAGGCAACGACTTCCCAAGTGGCGAACTCTGCCCCTGCCCTTGCCACCTCCAAGCCGAAGCGGAAGCGCGGCAAAAAGAGCATGGCAGCGCGGGAGTCAGGTAGGACTCCTGCCGCTCCCCAGCCTCGCCCGCTGCCGCCGGCGCCCGCGTCGATGGACGCGGCGTGGAACGTGGTGGCATCGCGCAGACGCAGGACTTCGCGCGGCAGAGTCCCACAGGGGGCAGCGGCTCCGTCCGCTCAGCGTCGGGCTCCTCCGCCGCCGAAAGCGGCAGACAAGGCGAAAAAACTGCGCACACCCTCGATCGGCGGCTGTGGTCATTTCACTGCAGCCGGGCGCCGAGGAGAGGGGTGTTACGTTCGAGAAGGTGTTGTCCGAGGCCCGGACTAAAGTGGATCTGCCCGGCCTCGGACTCGAAAAGGGCGTCCGGATTAGGAAGTCGGCCACTGGCGCTCGAGTACTGGAAGTCCCGGGCGCCACCAGTGGCACTCTTGCGGACGCCCTGGCCGTTCGCCTTCGAGAGGAGCTCGACAGTGAGAATGTAAAGATTACGAGGCCGGAGAAATGCACCGATATGCGCATATCCGGCCTCGATGACTCCGTACGCAGCGAAGAAGTGGCAGCTGCGATCGCACGGCTGGGAGGTTTGCGCCGTTGACGCAATAAAGGTTGGAGAAATACGCGAGGGTCCCTCCGGCCTGCGCTCGGCATGGCTGAAATGCCCGATCGCAGCTGCAAAAAAGGTGGTGCAGGGCGGCCGTGTATTGGTCGGTTGGGGTCTCGGCCCAAATCACCCTCTTAGAACCGAGGCCCATGCGGTGCTTCCGGTGTCTTGAGGTCGGGCACGTCGTTGCGGCGTGCAAGTCGGCAGTAGACCGCAGCGACGAGTGTTATCGCTGCGGTGAGCCCGGCCACAAGGCGGCCGTTTGTCAGGCGGCACCGCACTGCACTCTGTGCACGGCCGCCAACAAAAAGGCCGACCACATCGCGGGCAGCAAGCTCTGCGCTGCCCGCAAAACAATCAAGAAGAGGATCGCTGCCGAAGGCCCCAGGGCCCCCTCGCAGCAGCCGATCCGCTCAGCCGCGGCCACCAGCGCCGCGGTACGGGCCGAGGGGGTTGCACCAATGGCCGTTGATTAATGGCCACGACGACACGCATACTGCAGGCGAACGTCAACCACGCCGCCCGAGCTCAGGACCTGCTCGTCCAGAGCATGGCGGAGTGGTCGATTGACGTCGCAGTAGTCAGCGAGCCGTACTCGATTCCCCAACGCGACACGTGGGTCGGGGATCGGGACGGCGTCGTGGCCGTCGTTTCGGACGGCCGGGTCGCGACCCTTCGAGCGGGTCGAGAGGGGGTCGGGTTACGTCGTCGCCTCCGCGCGCGGTATCGCAGTGGTCGGGGTGTATTTCTCCCCAAACGCAGCCAAGAAGAGTTCGAAGAGTACTTGGACGAGTTGGAGGCTGTGGTCGGGTGGCTGAGCCCCAGCCACGTTCTTCTCGCCGGGGACCTCAATGCGTGGTCCACCGCTTGGGGTTCCGCGAGAACTACCGCGCGCGGCCGAGCGCTGGGGAGTTTGCGATTTCCGCCGGGCTGTGTCTGCTGAACCGGGGAGCGATCGACACGTGCGTGCGACGTGGAGGCGGCTCAATTGTGGACGTTTCGTTCGCCACAGCTGCACTCGCGCGCCGTGTCCGCGACTGGGTGGTCATGGAGAGTGCGGAGACCCTTTCGGATCACCGATATATTCGGTTCGACGTCTCCGCACTCCCGGGTGCCCGAGCGGCCCTCCGAACCGCTCCTCGCGTTCGGACTGTCCCCGCTGGGCGCTGAAACGGTTCGACCGGGATCTTTTCTACGAAGCGCTCCAGGTCGAAGCCTGGAACCGTTCGGCGCCCGATGGCCCGGCGGACGTGGAGAGAGAGGCGGAGGCGCTCGTGTTGTCCATGACGCACATGTGCGACGCCGCCATGCCCCGCCTCTCGTGGAATTTCTCCCCCAGGCGGCAGGTGTACTGGTGGTCGGAGGAGCTGTCCCGGCTCCGTCGAGCCTGCGGGACGGCGCGCCGCCAGTACTGCCGAAGCCGCAGAAGGCGACGACGCGACGTCGGACGAAGAGGACCGCCTGTACGAAGCGTACAGGGTCGCCACCAAAGCCCTGCGCGTAGAGATCGCCAGGGCGAAGGAAGCGGCGGTGAAAGAGATGCTGGAGACGCTGGACCGTGATCCATGGGGGCGCCCTTACAAGTCAGTGAGGGGCAAAACTGCGCCCCTGGGCGCCCCCGCTGACGGAGAGTCTCCAGCCGGAGCTCCTGGGAAGGGTGGTCGAAACGCTCTTCCCGGAGGGGAGGAATCACAGTCTCCCCCCACCGCCGGGTGGCGACTCCGACGACGAGGAAGCCGTGGTGCCCGAAAGTCAGGCGAGCGGAGCTGGGAGCGGCGGTATTGCGACTCAGGAGGAAGAATACCGCGCCCGGGCCCGACGGAACTCCCGGACGGGCCTGGGTCAACGCTCTCAGCTCCACGCTCATGGAGCCAAGAGTGCGGGGGATTTTCACCGATTGCCTAGAGCGGGGCCGATTCCCGAAAGTGTGGAAGTCGGGGATGCTGGTCCTGCTGGCCAAGGAGGGGCGTCCGGCCGATACGCCGTCTGCGTATCGGCCGATCGTGCTGCTCGACGAGGCCGGCAAGCTCTTCGAGCGCATCATTGCCAGTCGTCTCGTCGAGCACTGGAGAGAGTAGGACCGAACCTGAGCGAGGCGCAGTACGGCTTTCGCGCGGGTCGGTCCACCATTGACGCCCTTCAGAGGGTGAAAATCCTCGCAAAGGATGCAGTCGACCGGGGGGAGGTGTTGCTGGCGGTGTCGCTCGACATCGCCAACGCCTTCAATTCGCTCCCCTGGGGCTGCATCAAGGATGCGCTCGGGCACCACGGCGTGCCACAGAACCTGCGTCGGGTCATCGCGGACTACCTCTCGGACCGAGAGATCCGCTACCCGGCGCAGGGAGGATGGGGCCAGAGGGCTATGTCGTGCGGTGTTCCACAGGGGTCGGTACTCGGCCCCCTGCTGTGGAACATCGGCTATGACTGGGTGCTGCGCGGCGCAAACTTGCGGGGTGTCGAGGTCACGTGCTACGCGGACGACACCCTCGTTACCGCCCGCGGCGCCAATTTCAGAGAAGCAGCCCTACTGGCCACGGCGGGAGTGGCGCACGTCGTCGGACGAATCCGCAGACTCGGGCTGGAGGTCGCCTTGAGTAAATCCGAGGCCATCTGTTTTCACGGGCCTCGGTCGGGGCCTCCGGCGGGGGCCGGCATCGTCGTGGGCGGGGTCTCCATCGGCGTCAAGGGTACGATGAAGTACCTGGGGTTGGTACTGGACGCCCGGTGGACGTTCAACGCCCACTTCGAGGGCCTGGCCCCGAAGTTGAAGAAGGCCGCTTTTGCGCTCGGTGGACTGCTCCCGAACGTGGGGAATCCCAGGGCGGGGTGCCGCCGCCTGTACGCGGGCGTGGTGCGGTCCATGGCCATGTACGGCGCCCCCGTATGGGCCGACAATCTGACCGCCGCCAGCAAGAAGGTGCTGCGACAAACGCAGCGCATCGTGGCGGTCAGAATAGCCAGAGGGTACCGCACCGTGTCCTACGAGGCGGCGTGCGTGCTCGCGGGTACCTTTCCCTGGGACCTGGACGCGGAGTTTGCCGCGGCAGTCTACCGACGCACTGCAGAGCAGCGGCGGAGAGGAGACCTTCCGTTTCGGGAGGAGACGAGAAGGTACCGTAGGAGTCAACGGGAAACTCTCCTCCGGAAATGGAAGGACCGGCTCGCGGAGCCGAACGCAGGCCACCGGACCATCGGAGCGATTCGGCCCATTCTCGAGGAATGGGTCGATCGCAGGCGAGGCGCGCTCACATACCGCCTCGTGCAGGTGCTCACCGGCCACGGGGTTTTCGGTCATTACCTGCACAAGGTGGTGAGGAGGGAGCCGACAGCGGCGTGTCACCACTGTGACGCGGTCGACGACACGGCCGAGCACACGCTGTCGGCGTGCCCGGCATGGGCCGAGCAACGAGCGCGCCTCGTTGACGAAGTGGGGGCGGACCTCACGCTGCCGGCGTTAGTGAACGCCATGCTCGACAGCAAGAGGTCCTGGAAGGCGGTCGTCGACTTCTGCGAGGAAGTCATGACGACGAAGGAGACGGCGGAGCGGGCGAGAGAGCAGGATGCTGCAGCAGACCCGCTCCGCCGCGCGAGGCCTCGCAGAAGGCGGCGTGCCCACGACCGCCTTCCCCCATAGGGGGGCTCGGGGTGACGGACAGGGGTGACCGTCGCCCATCGCATCGAGCCCCCGAGTCGAGCGACGTGCGTGGTTCCGCACGTCGCCGACGGAGTCGGGCGGCCGACAGCCGCCCAGGGGCGCTACAGCTAAGCGCCCCCTGAGGAGAGCCCGCCGCGGTTGGCGGCGGGCGCGTCGTCCCGCGGGTCCCGTGGTCGAATGCTTCGGTAGTCTCATGGGCCCGCGGACTTAAGCGACGACGAGGAACACCCTTGGGTTTTTAGTGGGTATTGCGTCGGGTTTTCTTTTTTTTCCCCGGCGCCGAGTCCCACATAACCCGCCCCGCGAACCCCACGCCGGCGGGTATGCGTAACGCATTTCCCAAGGTAAAAAAAAAAAAAAAAAAAAAAAAAAAAAAAAAAAAAAAAAAAAAAGGTTAGGTTCATAGAGGATGCAAAAAACCAAAAAAAAACCTATAGGTAAGGATGCAAAAAAACCTATAGTGAAGGGATTAGGATGCAAAAAACCTATAGTTTCGGATAGGTTCGTCGTAAAAATACGATCGAGGTGTCCTTAGATTCGTCTTTTTGCGCCGGATTTTTCGATAGACCGAAATCCCGGATTAGACGTAAATCCCGTTTTTAATCCGGATTTAAGGATTTTTTCGTTTTTTCATGCGCAAAAATCGAATTCACGACGTGCTGATTTGAAACCGTCCTTTTTAGGACGAGGCGAGTGCGGCGCATCCGCGCATATCCTTAAACCCCGGATATAGGGTCGCTTGCACCTTATAATCGGGGTTTAAGAGGGATTTTTCGGGATTTTTCGCCCTAACGACAACCTATTTTTGGGCTGCGATTCCGATCGCATGAGTGACGAGAGGAGGTTCCGGGGAGTGGGGATCACTCCTTTGACTTGTCGCTCAACACAAAAGAAGGCGCAGAAGAGGAGGTTTCCGCAGGGGGGTGGGGCCGTATGAGCGGAGAGTTAACGCTCCGAACATACGGCAACATGTCACTGCGGAGGAGTGCGCGACATAGCGTCGCGGGGTCGGAGGGGCGCTTGCCCGAAGTCCGACGTGGCGCGGAGGAGGATAGGGATGTCGTGGACACCCCGTACCAAGCAGATCAGCGCTGCACCGCACGGGCAAGGTGTGCCCGAAGTGCGGTTGCAGCGTTTAGATTCTGCTAAAAGTAGTAGGGCGGCGTCGGTTTTCGACACTTCCAGCGAGGTGGAGCAGAGCAAAGGGCTGGATCTGTCTTCGGAGGAGTCGGACGGATGCTGACCTAATGTCGGTTGGGTCCGAGACACCCTCCGGTACACCCAATCCTAGAAAAAGGAGGCTGACGCGACGGAGGTTGAGTTCCAGCGAGGATGAGCTGGAACGTTCGCCTCCGTCGCGTAAAGGTCGAGGCCGGCCGCCCTCGACTGGACAATACGTGGGCCCTAGCAAAGGCAAAGGAGAGGATTTACGGGCAGAGGAGGGAGGAGCTCCGTCTGAGGGCTGAAAAAGAGATGCAGGAGGAACTGACAGAGGCGAGGCGGACTCGCAGTTCCCGGCTGTCTGAGACGTCCTCGGCCGATGAGTCGGTGGGCAGGGGCAACGCAGATCCCCTGGTAGGACCTGGATCAGGGTGTGGCCCTGATCGAGAAGGTAGCTTCAAGATCCACGAACCTCCAGGGCCTTTTATAAAAGCCCTCAGGGACGGGATCTCCCTGGTGCAGAAGGCCTGCGCGGGGTTGGGCCAGCAACAGTCACGGATGTGACTGTTAAAGCTGCAGGAGGACGTTCGTCGACTGCAGCAGGAGCTGGCTCGACTCCAGAAGGAGAAGGAGGCCGAAAGAAGGCGGCGGACGAGTTGAATGCCTCTCTCCTCAGGCGGCTAGAGGTGATGGACCGAATCCATCTGCGTCCTCCTCTGGCCTCCGACAGGTGGAGGCAGGCAGAGCTGTCCAGAGAGGCTTACCCCCCCCTCCCCTCCCCAAGGCGTCCAACACAGCCACCTCCGGCTGTGCCCTCAATGCCCACACGGGCGCGAAAAGCACCGCCCGTCGCGGCCAGCCAGTCTCAGGATGCACGCCCTCCGCAGGCAACGACGCTTCCCAAGTGGCGAACTCTGCCCTGCCCTTGCCACCTCCAAGCCGAAGCGGAAGCGCGGCAAACAGAGCATGGCAGCGCGGGAGTCAGGTAGGACTCCTGCCGCTCCCCAGCCTCGCCCGCTGCCGCCGGCGCCCGCGTCGATGGACGCGGCGTGGAACGTGGTGGCATCGCGCAGACGCAGGACTTCGCGCGGCAGAGTCCCACAGGGGGCAGCGGCTCCGTCTGCTCAGCGTCGGGCTCCTCCGCCGCCGAAAGCGGCAGACAAGGCGAAAAAACTGCGCACCCCTCGATCGGCGGCTGTGGTCATTTCACTGCAGCCGGGCGCCGAGGAGAGGGGTGTTACGTTCGAGAAGGTGTTGTCCGAGGCCCGGACTAAAGTGGATCTGCCCGGCTCGGACTCGAAAAGGGCGTCCGGATTAGGAAGTCGGCCACCGGCGCTCGTGTGCTGGAAGTCCCGGGCGCCACCAGTGGCACTCTGGCGGACGCCCTGGCCGTTCGCCTTCGAGAGGAGCTCGACAGCGAGAATGTGAAGATTACGAGGCGGAGAAATGCACCGATATGCGCATATCCGGCCTCGATGACTCCGTACGCAGCGAAGAAGTGGCAGCTGCGATCGCACGGTGGGAGGTTGCGCCGTTGACGCAATAAAGGTTGGAGAAATACGCGAGGGTCCCTCCGGCTGCGCTCGGCATGGCTGAAAATGCCCGATCGCAGCTGCAAAAAAGGTGGTGCAGGGCGGGCCGTGTATTGGTCGGTTGGGTCTCGGCCCAAATCCACCCTCTTAGAACCGAGGCCCATGCGGTGCTTCGGTGTCTTGAGGTCGGGCACGTCCGTTGCGGCGTGCAAGTCGGCAGTAGACCGCAGCGACGAGTGTTATCGCTGCGGTGAGCCCGGCCACAAGGCGGCCGTGTGTCAGGGGCACCGGCACTGCACTCTGTGCACGGCCGCCAACAAAAAGGCCGACCACATCGCGGGCAGCAAGCTCTGCGCTGCCCGACAAAACAACCAAGAAGAGAGATCGCTGCCGAAGGCCCCAGGGCCCCCTCGCAGCAGCCGAATCCGCTCAGCCGCGGCCACCAGCGCCGCGGTACGGGCCGAGGGGTTGCACCAATGCCGTTTGATTAATGGCCACGACGATCAGCTACTGCAGGCGAACGTCAACCACGCCGCCCGAGCTCAGGAACCTGCTCGTCCAGAGCATGGCGGAGTGGTCGATTGACGTCGCAGTAGTCAGCGAGCCGTACTCGATTCCCAACGCGACACGTGGGTCGGGGATCGGGACGGCGTCGTGGCCGTCGGTCGACGGCCGGGTCGCGACCCTTCGAGCGGGTCGAGAGGGGTCGGGTTACGTGGTCGCCTCGCGCGCCCCCCCCCCCCCGGTATCACCCAGTGGTCGGGGTGTATTTCTCCCCCAACCGCAGCCAAGAAGAGTTCGAAGAGTACTTGGACGAGTTGGAGGCTGTGGTCGGTGGCTGAGCCCCAGCCACGTTCTTCTCGCCGGGGACCTCAATGCGTGGTCCACCGCTTGGGGTTCCGCGAGAACTACCGCGCGCGGCCGAGTGCTGGGGGGGTTTGCCATTTCCGCCGGGCTGTGTCTGCTGAACCGGGGAGCGATCGACACGTGCGTGCGACGTGGAGGCGGCTCAATTGTGGACGTTTTCGTTCGCCACAGCTGCACTCGCGCGCCGTGTCCCGCGACTGGGTGGTCATGGAGAGTGCGGAGACCCTTTCGGATCACCGATATATTCGGTTCGACGTCTCCGCACTCCCGGGTTGCCCCGAGCGGCCCTCCGAACCGCTCCTCGCGTTCGGACTGTCCCCGCTGGGCGCTGAAACGTTCGACCGGGATCTTTTCTACGAAGCGCTCCAGGTCGAAGCCTGGAACCGTTCGGCGCCCGATGGCCCGGCGGACGTGGAGAGAGAGGCGGAGGCGATCGTGTTGTCCAGACGCACTGTGCGACGCCGCCCATGCCCCGCCTCTCGGGAATTTCTCCCCCAGGCGGCAGGTGTACTGGTGGTCGGAGGAGCTGTCCCGGCTCCGTCGAGCCTGCGGGACGGCGCGCCGCCAGTACTGCCGAAGCCGCAGAAGGCGACGACGCGACGTCGACGAAGAGGACGCCTGCCTACGAAGCGTACAGGGTCGCCACCCAAGCCCCTGCGCGTAGAGATCGCCAGGGCGAAGGAAGCGGCGTGAAGGAGATGCTGGAGACGCTGGATCGTGATCCATGGGGGCGCCTTACAAGTCAAGTGAGGGGCAAACTGCGCCCCTGGGCGCCACCGCTGACGGAGAGTCTCCAGCCGGAAGCTCCTGGGAAGGGTGGTCGAAACGCCTTCCCGGAGGGAGGAATCACAGTCTCCCCCCACGCCGGGTGGCGACTCCGACGACGAGGAAGCCGTGGGTGCCCGAAGTCAGGCGAGCGGAGCTTGGAGCGGCGGTATTGCGACTCAGGAGGAAGAATACCGCGCCCGGCCCGACGGAACTCCCGGACGGGCCTGGGTAACGCTCTCAGCTCTACGCTCATGGAGCCAAGAGTGCGGGGAATTTCACCGATTGCCTAGAGCGGGCCGATTCCCAAAGTGTGGAAAGTCGGGGATGCTGGTCCTGCTGGCCAAGGAGGGCGTCCGGCCGATAGCGTCTGCGTATCGGCCGATCGTGCTGCTCGACGAGGCCGGCAAGCTCTTCGAGCGCAATCATTGCCAGTCGTCTCGTCGGAGCACCTGGAGAGAGTGGGACCGAACCTGAGCCGAGGCGCAGTACGGCTTTCGCGAGGGTCGGTCCACCATTGGAGCCCTTCAGAGGGTGAAAAATCCTCGCAAAGGATGCAGTCGACCGGGGGGAGTGTTGTTGGCGGTTTGTCAGCTCGACATCGCCAACGCTTCATTCGCTCCCCTGGGGCTGCATCAAGGATGCGCTCGGGCACCACGGCGTGCCACAGTACTGCGTCGGGTCATCGCGGACTACCTTCGGGACCGAGAGATCCGCTATAACGGCGAAGGGAGGATGGGGCCAGAGGGCTATGTCGTGCGGTGTTCCACAGGGTCGGTACTCGGCCCCCTGCTGTGGAACATCGGCTATGACTGGGTGCTGCGCGGCGCAAACTTGCGGGTGTCGAGGTCACGTGCTACGCGGACGACACCTCGTTACCGCCCGCGGCGCCAATTTCGAGAAGCAGCC